>JAMRYI010000114.1:0-318702 GCA_029231635.1 Ditylenchus weischeri
GTGTCTGTCGCTTCTAAAAATTCAAAAATTATACTTATTTCGTGTTATTTTCTGAATTGGTGGTTGGGGGTGGACCAAGCGAAAATCGTGTTTTTCAAATTACACACCAAACAAATTCTTATCGTATTCTGAGTCGATCTGTTTTCACATAATTCTAAAAAATGGTCTATAAAAAAGTTATTGTCGTTTAAAAGTGTCCACATTTCTTGAAACACCCTGTACTTATAGGGGCATGCTCACCTGTTCAAAGTTTGTCCCCGTCAATTCAAATTTTTTCCTAATCATTGAACTTTTTTACGGATTTTTCAACTTGGTTTCTAACAAACCATACCTAAAATTAAATTCTAGGCCTTGTTTTGTTAGAAATCAAATAGAAAAGTCCGTACAGAAATTCAGTGATTAGAAAAAAAATTTGAATTGGCGGGGACAAGAGCAGGTGAACATCTACTAAAAATAGAGATAGTTAGGTGTGTCATCAGAAGAGATACCTACATCAGCATTGTTGGCAAAAATTTAAAATGTAACAGGGATCATTTATTTTCAGAAGAGAATTGTTAGATGTTCGCTCGAAACTCACCACTGCTACTATCAAAATTAACAATCTAAAGAGTGTTGTGAGTGATTTGAACAGTGAGAAAAAGTTTCATTAGAAAGGATAGACGTGTTTGAAAAGGGCCAGCGAGATAGTTCACTCGCAAACAGAGAAAAAATAAAACAGCTGGAGCAGTTGCAAAGCGAGCGACTGGCTTTAGTGGCTGAAGTGGAGGACCTCAAACGTCAGTTACAAAGAGTGGAAAGTGGCAAAGGGAGTATGAATTGCAGATCGGGCGCATGAGACGTGAAGTGGAGACGCACAAAACCACGTCGAAGCTGTCAGTTAAAAACTTTAGGATGTTTTTATATTTTTATCTTTAAGTTGGAAATGGACAAACGCAGAGTAGAAGGTGTAATAAGACAAACCATGATGGAGAGACAAGCCTTGGATAAGTCTCTGGGAACTATGGAAAAAAAACACAGAGCTATACAGGTGAAACGAAAATAGCAATAATAAAAAGCGTTATGGACAATTTTAGAAACTGTTCCATTTTGCAAAATCAGCTCAGTCAATTGGAACACGAAAACAACAGTCGTAGCATTGAGATGAATAACAGAACTAGAATAAAACTGGAGGCGGAAATAAACAGACTGAATCAGGAAAAGAGACAGGTTAGTTTTCACATAAGTGGGAAGTGATCAAGAACATAGCAGTTCGATAGATATAACTTTTTGACAACCCTTCCCTTTTTGTGTAAGGACAAGACTGAAACAAGTGGATGGCTTGTATCTCAGTCCGAATAAAATATTTAGCGCTACTTCGATATTCGTGAACAGTACAAATTCGTCAACCACAAATTCATCGACCGGTAAATTTGTCAATCGGAAAATTCGTAACTGATAAGTTTGTCTAGCGATAAATATGTCTACAGTCGTACTTCGGTTATACGCCACCCGGTTATACGCCACCTCAAAGCTGATTTGGTTGGCCAATAAGGAAATTGAGTACCGTATTTCCTTTAATAAGGTCGCTCACCCTTTTTGGATGCCCAAAAATCGGAAAATTTGGAATTCGATCTCGAGATTTTTGGGTACTCAACCAAAATCTGGAAAGTAGAATCGGTAGAGCTCGCGCGAGTTAAGAAAACGCATAAAACAGCTTTGCAAAATATTTACTCTAAGCTGAAATACAGGTCCTCAAAGTTGAGGGACCCGCCTTATTAGAGGAAATACGGTAAAACGACACCCAAGTTATACGCCACCTCGGTTATACGCCACTCTAAGGTCGGCCCCTTGGGGTGGCGTATAACCGAGGTTCGACTGTACTGGCAAATTCTTGAGCTAATGTGTTCTTATTATTATCACTCTTTTTCAAAAGAAAACAGCCTCTAATCAAAAATTTCTATGTTTTAGATAATTTAATTACATCATTCTAGGACCTACCAAACGCATTTTTTAGTGTTTCAGACCCCCTTTAAGTGAAAAAGGTGTTTTTTTTTTAACTCGGTCGTTCATTTATAGCGAAAAAAATATATAAAAAGTAGTTTAATTCTGTTTTAAGTGGTTTTTCATGTGTTTTACGATGTGAAAACGTGTTTAAAAGCAAAAAAGTGGTTGGGAAGAACGTTTTTGAAAAAAACGAAAAAAAAATTCGATCAAAATTTTGGGGTATAGACAAAATGAAACGATCATCTTGTTTCGATTTTTCGTATTTTCATTCGGCTAAAGCTTAGGGTCAAGGTAGGCCAGCGCATGTTAGGACGTACTCAAATGTGGTTTAGTTTTTAGTTCTCAAGAAAAAATCGGTTTGAGGTGTTCAGTGTTGTTATGAGTAGATTATGAGTATTTTAGAATGGTTTGCAATAGTTTGAGTTGGTTTGCAGTGTCCAGGGTGGTTTGAGGTAGAAAAATGCATATTTGATGCAAAAAGAAGTCTGGTGCAAAATAAGTTGACTGCCGTACGACTGGATACAACTTATGACTGGATACAACGACTCGATACAATTACGACTGGCTACATTTTTTCATACACGACCTCTGCTGAGGTGCAGGACAAATTCAAAAATGCTTTCATTAGTTTTTTTGTCGTTTGGGGAACATGTTTGAGCCCGTCCTAACATATCCTGGCCTACCCTAAGCCTAAGGAAGAGCCTAACTACCATATAGTTATATACAATGTTCAGTTTTTATGGCCAAGTTTAGGTGTATAAATTAGGTTTGAGGAATATTTAAAAAAATAATAAAGTAGGGCATGTCCAAGCATCGTCTAAAACAGTTTATTGATATTTTTTGCAAAAATTTGGGTATTAATTAAACTTACCCTACAAAAATGATTTTTTCATGTATCGAGTCGTTGTATCCAGTCGTACACAGTCGTGCATGATAATTACTCAAAACGACAATTGCTCAAAAGACAATTTCTCAAACGATAATTGCTCGAACGACAGTTGCTAAAAATGACAGTTGCTCAAACAATAGTTGCACATTGATTTTCTGTTTTGGTATCTGATATCTGATGCAAGGAAAACTATCATGCAAAAAATAGGAGGTAGAAAGATTAGTAATTATAAACTACCATGCGTTGCCGAATAATGAGCGACAGTTACTGGTTACTAAAAAATTATCAGCTAATTAAGAAAAAATAATATTTTATAAAAAACCTTTTAGCTGGAAAAATTGATCAATCAAAGAGAACAGAACTATGCTCGAAAAGAGAAAGTGCTTGACAGCCAGATAAGAGATCTACAACATCAATTGGAAGCTGAAAAGAGAAGAAGGCGACAAATCCCGAGTCCTAATTTGCCTGGCCCGTCCACACCGTCAATGTCTTCAGAGCACCATTACGCTGCCATAAGAAGGACAACAGTTAGTAGGAGAAGTGTAGATCTTACAAGGTCACAAAGAGCACCATTCAGGCCATAGATCAATGCCTATGCATCAGTGATTGCAAAATGACAATGAGAATTGTCATTTTGTCGGATGACAATTGTCATTACAGTGTACTCTCGGATTAAAGTAATAGGTAAAAAATTCGTTCCCACCTACGGTCCGCACATTTTTTCACCCCCGATTTTTAACTTTTTTATAGTTCTCTATTGACAGTTTGGTCGCAAATCTCGCAAGGATTCCGATTTTACCGATCGTTTTAGCAAAAAAAAGTTAGCTCTTAAAAGGCGAAACTCCGCTTTAACGTAACCATATTTTCAAAAAAGCATTATGTTCGGGGTTTTGCCTTTTAAGAGCTAAAATTATTTTCTTTTGCTAAAACGATCGGTAAAATCGGAATCCGAGCGATGTTTGGGACTGGACTGTCAATACAGAACTAACAAAAAATAGGGGTAAAAAAAGGTGCGGAACCTAGGTGGGAATGAGCTTTTTACCTATTACGTTAATCCGAGAGTGCAGTGTATGAGAAATTGTCATTTTTAGGTAAATTCCCCGCGGTAAATTCCCCCGGTAAATTCCCGCGGTAAATTCCCTCTCCGGTAAATTCTCCCGCGGTAAATTCCCTGTCTAACTTTGTTTTGACAGGATTTTTTCGTTTGAGAGGAACTCTTTGTGTTTACCTCATATTTTTGAGTCTGTCGATAGACAATTAAAAGAAGTTAGACCTTGATTCGAGTACAGGGCAGGTTTGTGAGCGCCGTTCTGACTTGTTACATATTTAATTTTTGTGAAATTTTGTACCTATTTTGTGGCCCTAAATGGGTGATTATGCACTACGTGTTTTTTCGTATTTTATTTATTTGATGCTGAAAAATATAAAGCCCAATTTTATCAATAGAGTTAATTCGGAAACTTCCTAAATAAGTTGTGAAGTTTAGTGCAGAAACCGAAGTTTAATGCAGCACCAACCGAGTCGTTAACCCACCCCACATGGTCGGCATTTTATGGGAAGTCAACGCAAAGGGATTTCTACCCGCTTTAATGTCCGTAGAATTTTGACAAGGACGTTGGTAAGTGATGTTGGCAGGTTAAATAAATTTCACAAGGATGCTGGTAAGCAAATAGGTTTGACAAGGATGTTGGTATGAAGATAAATTTGGCAAGGATGTTGGAAAAAAAGAGATAGAAATTAAGTCGTTTGTCATTAAATCCAGCGTCATTGAGTAAACCAAGAAACTATTTTTCAAACAAAATTTTTATTTTAAGGATGTTGGAATTGGATTAACATCGACATATATTAACATCAACAGACAATCCGAAGAGTTACAATGATGTTGGTAAGTTAGTCTAGCCTTCCATCTAAAATTTCGCCCACCATTTCCTTTCTTATTTCATTCATCTAAGCCTCATCAAAGTTAGATGGTACTCCACGAGATACGTACTTTGCTTATTGGCAAACGAAAGCTCCACTATCAAAAGTGTTTGACTGGCTAGGAATCTCCTGTAAACTTGAGCTATTGAGCAATCGAAAAGTAAAAGCATACCTTTGGGCAGAACCCCGATACAGTTACCAGGATCCAGCGCTTCGTAGCCGTTTTCCATAGCGTATTCTTGCAGAAACTCTCTAAATTGTTGTTTTTCAAAGTAGGATTTTTAAAAATTATTTACTTGATCAAAATGTTGTGTACCGTCCCACCTACAAGACGTGAATCGTAAAACACCAGCCTTTCCTTCCTGAACAAATACATTGCGCATGGTATTAGCTGAAAATAAGTACCACTAAGGACCAATGATTTGATGAATGAACAGGAATGAAAAGCAGCTCAAAAGAAAATATTTCCACATCTCTGACCCAGTTGAGCACAGCGTTTCGACACATTTATTGGAGTTGAGTGTAGAAAAGAGAATCAGAGGAGATCAGAGGACCAAAAAAAACAATAACTGTTGTATATAGAGAAGTTCCTTTTTGTCTCGAAAAGAATATTATGTAATTGTAATGGGATCTGACTATATAAGCTGCGTCTTACGATAGTCAGATCATTCGGTTGTTCGTTGCTCCTGGATAAAGGTTGCTCCTAAGCTTGCTCTCCGTTTCTCTCTGTCCAGACATAACAATAACAATAAATACTTCCAAATAAGAATACCAATGGAAGATTCAAATTGTCTTCATTTCGCTGGAAAATCAGTTGATAGTATAAGTTGATAGTTTCGTCATTCATTGGTTTTCCGTTGGTTTCAAGCATCCCAGCTGCTCCCTGTTTAACTTGATTCCGAACTTGTTTGCTAGCACATCATCATTATCTGGCTCTAAAAAAGCATAAAATATTTCCTAGAGATATTAATAAACCTTCACCGAAAGTGTCATCAAGTGTGATGACGTCCACTTCCGTCCTGGCTTTCTTCTCGGCTATCTTTTGATTCGCCTTATTTTCCCTCTTCGAAACGACTAAAAACATGTTGACACGATATTTTCAGTATAAAAAGTTACCAGGCTGCTCTTGTCGGCGTAGTGAATGTGTGTCGTCGTTACTTTCACCATGTCATCGACAGTTGAGGCTCTTCCTGATTAAACATACCATTCAACCCCAAAAAAATATCTTAAGAATTTTGTAAGTACCTTGGCACTTGCTCTCCGGTTACCCATTTGAATGATTTCCATCTCGAACTAAACAAGAATTAATAACCGTGAAACCTGAGTAAAAAATTGTGAACAAGTGAAAAAATTACGAAGAACAATAATTTATTAGAACTATATACAGGGTTATTCAAGAAATTGTAACACTTTCAAACTGCCATAACTTTTTATCGGCGATTCAAAATTTTGTAAACGCAGATCGACTCAGAATTTCATGGCAATTTTTGGCATATAACACGAAAAATTTTTTTGCAAAAATTCGAATTTGCCTTGGTCCCCCTGTTGTCCATCCAAAGGCCACCTACAGACCAGGAGCCAAACAACAGGGGGACCAAGCAATCGTGGTTTTGACCTTATATACCAAAATTGCCATGAAATTCTGATCGATCTGCGTTTACAAAATTTTGAATCGTGCCGGGATAAAAAGTTATGGCAGTTTGAAAGTGTTACAATTTCTTGAATAACCCTGTACTATTCTGGATCCATTATCGCAAAAAAATAACTTGGAAATGGTTTTTCTAATAATCCTGTCAAGAAAAATTTAGAAAGGGAATTTACCGCGCGGGAATTCATCGGAGGGGGAATTTACCGTAGGGTGTATTTACCGCGGTGGAATTTACCGCCGCCCACAATTATTATTCTAACAGTGTTTTCAAAAGTCACACTACAGTCAACCCTCGTTAATCCGCCACCCCTAGGGACCGGCCTCAGGGTGGCGGATTAACGAGGTGGGATTACCCTACCTTTACTTAACTTTAGCTTTTTTGGGACCGGCCCTAGGGTGGCGGATTAACGGGGTGGCGGATTAACGAGGGTTGACTGTATCACACTTGGGTCACACTAATTTCACCGACCTTTTTATCTGAAATTTTGTTTTCTTATATCATATGTTTTTACAACATCTTGTAGCTGAGATTTTCTCTGTAACTTAAACTATAACTTAGACTTTAAAGTCACACTTGGTGTGATTTTGTCAAAAATTGTTTCTAACTGAGACGTTTGACCAATGAATCGATAGAGAAAGATCTCAGCTACAAGATGTTGTAAAATAAAATGAGAAAGAAAACAAAATTTCAGATAAAAAGGTCGGTGAATTAGTATGACCCAAATGTGATGGTGTGACTTTTGAAAACACTGCATTCTGTTAAGGAATTGTCATTTTGCCACTTGTCATCTGAAAAAATTACAATTATTATTGTCATTTTGCAATCACTGCTATATATACTTCTTTAATTAGAATAATACACTGCTTGCCTAAAATTTTCATACCGTATAACTTTCATTTGAAACTTTTAATTTGCTCATGATTTGAGTTCGAAACATTAGGATGTTTAAACATTTCTGAGACTGGCATTTTTAGCCTAGTTTTGATTATTTATTTGTTCCCGACAACTTTTTCCCATCGCTCGTTCCCACCTTAGGTGCGACACTTTTATTACCCCTTATTTTTAATTCTTTCACCAGTTGTCTTTGGTCAGTCTAGTCAAAAAAATCACAAGGATTTTAATTTTGGCGAAACCTGATTTTGACACATTCTACTGCTTTCCACTGTTCAACCTCATTTTTAAAATCTTATTTGTTATTATTCAACTTATTATAATTGACGGGTTTTTCTTAAAAGTTCTAACAACTAGTTCTTCTTCTTTTTATTTAAAAGAAATAAAAATTTAATTAACGACCATAGTGAAAGACACAACTTGATTTTATTTCCTTGAAAGACACAAAATCACAACACAAGGATGAAAGCACTTCCATTTTCGGTCGTATAAGCAATCGTCTTGAACATTTCATCTTGATTCAATACCATTCCCTAGTTCTCTGGCCCTGAAATATTCTAGAGTAGGTCATGGTAAATCAAACATTTATCCTGATCCGCACGTGAGTATAAATAACACTAACCCAAATACTGCTCACAGATTCTCCGACGGTAGGCTGAGCTAAAAACAAGTTCGTCAGAAGAAAAACTTGTAAAAACTGAAAATTACCGATGCAGGTAAAGGGCGACACATTGACACCCGTAGACCGAAGTCTATTCCTGAGGACATCGTAGCCATCCTCGGTCAAACACCCGTACACGTTCAGCACTTTTAGATTTTGCAAGGAACTAAAATAGTTGACTGAGCTTGAACAACTGCCTACGACGAAACAAGTAAACTTACAGGAAAGACATGGGCTCTATCCCGTAGCATCTCGAAATTGTTAAAACTGTAAAATGAGAAATTTAGGACCTTCTAATCGACTTCACAAAAAGAAAAACCCTTGAGACGTGGTAGTTTGTTTATGTACTCCAAAGCCTTTTCGGTGATCACTGTGTCATCAGAAAGATCTAGCTCTTAAAGTCAATTTTTCTCGCTGACCATATTTGTGAAATTTCTAAAAACCTTTACCTTGAAGATTACTACAATCCTCGCAAATACGCTTTACACCTAAATAGCCAGTATTTCTCTATAGACTTAAATTAGAAAACACTAACTCAAATCATTCATTTCGCTTAGATCTCTGGTACCAGAAAAACTCAATTTTTCCAAAGATGGAGGAAACAGTCCACATGCAATAGCGATTGTCTAAAGAAATAAACAATGAAACTGAAATGTTTTTTGAATACTCTGCATATGTAGAAGTCGAATGTTGATATAACATACCCCTCACAACATACTCATACGATATTCATGTTTGATTTTGGTATCAGATAAAAATCAATAAACTTTATCTCGACATCACATACTTCTATGTATATCATTAGGGGGGTACCACGGGGTATATTTTACCGAGACTCGACTGCATGAAGAAAATTTATAAAGCCTTCAAAAGAACCTCATTCGAAAAGTCCGCCCAACCAATGTTTAGCTCAACTAGCCTATAACGCAAGAAAACATAAAAGAGCGTGACAGAAAGAACCACCTCCTGCATCCCGACAAAATTGTCATTAAACCGTCTGATGATATGTTTTTGGTCATCCCGAGATTGAGGTATTTGATACTGAAATTCTTGGCAATCTCCGCGCATGTTCTGTCTCCTAGAGAAACGCCCTCTAGTGAAAGGCCCTTAAAAACTCGATTAATAAACTTCCAAGCATCATTTAACTAAAAACAAACGATGATGTTATGGCATCTTTCCAAAAGATCGTCTAAGATAGCCTAAAACACGTGGTTAAAATAATACGGCATAACAGGAGCGCAATCAATACCGGCTTAGAGAATTTTGCATAACTGAGATCGAGGTAAGATAATGAGCACCTTATAACAGGAGGAGGACTGCACCAAGAAGAAAATTCGCTCTCATCACTGTCGGATGATGACTGAAAAAAAGATAGCATCAAAGTCAATTAAATCATATTCCTACCAGAGATGTAACGCTCGCTGTGTTAAGACGTAGAACTTTGATTTTTCGATCCAAGATAGCATGAAGAGAAGTTTCGGTGATATTCTTTCCAAAGAGATTAAGGAACTGCCAGAAAGTACTCTCTTTTCTAAATGGTTATAACTGAAGCATACCATTAAAGATGTGAGATTTGACGTTTTAACATTCGCATTTTTCTCATGAATTTTAACGTAACTTTTTTTTTCAAACTAGCAGAAACCACGAATATCAACTTCGCAAAAAGATTTTTAAGCAGTATCAAGTGATTTCAAAAACTTAGAGATCTAGATGTTTGAATGAAACGACTTGAAAGTTTATTCAAACCACTTGATCTCACCCAACTCACCCATTGATAACTGGCTTAAAAGCTGAGAGCAAGACTATACCGTGACAAAAAATATGAACTAGGTTAACTAAAATATGGGCGGAAAATTTAAAAGTAAAAAAGCTGTCAATTTCGGGCGAATTTCTCGAAAATTACTAGAGGTTAACAAAGGCAAAACCCGCACGGTCACAGCATATTTTATCAAAACTTACCCAATTTCAGTAAATCTTTTACATGTCATCTAAATAATCACTATGTTACTTTCAAATATTGTAGACCATCGAGCTTACCATCAAGCTCACAAGATCTCTTTTGTTCAGATACGAGAAGATTCGGTAAATCACATTAACCTAAACGACTGGTACATTAGATACCCCGAAAGCAGCCTAAAAATCTCAAGCTCATAATACCGGAATCGTAGAGCCGAGATAGTCTTAAACAAAACAGAATAAGAATAAATACAAAAATTGTAGAACTAACCACAAACAGGCACAATACTGACTCGACGCCTGGAGAATTTGGCCACTGCGCGACCTGAAAAAAAAATAAAAATTTAAGAAGAATTAGGAGTCCAATAGTATAGTAACCTGGGGTGCAATAATACCTAAATTACATAGTAAAAGAAATTGTGTAGCTTAAATAAAAACATTCATACGATGAGATGTTTGGTCTCTGTCTCAGGATGGAATCATCGTTGAAAGATGTGGAGAACGCCTGAAAACTAAGCTTAAAAAAGTCCTATAAAACTGGATCTCACCGAAAGAGGCGACGAATCTGTTTCATTTCCACTATGCATCTTAAAAAGCATCTTTTTCTGTTTTTTAAGAAAAAAAACCAAACTCACATCAATTTCCCCAATTTTTTTAGTTAGGAACAGAATTTTTATAGCACTTTCTGCAAAAAAAATAATGAAGGACGATATCGCAGAGAAGAACTAAGCTCATGACGATATTCTTGGCTTGTATCGAGATAATTTCTTATGGTGTAGATGCGCTTTTCAATTTTTTCGCTTATATTCAAATATGCATCTTTTTTTAAATTGTGTTTGTCCGTATTTCTAGGAAAGGTTTTTTTTTTTATCGAAATGGTTCACATATAGTCTTAGTCTTAGTCATATAGTAAAAAAGATCTCTTTATGGCTCATTTATAAACGTTGTCGTTGGAAAAAATGTTTTGTAAAGGCGCTTTTACGCCAACGACGACCCATTTATAAAAAATCCAACGACAATGCCAATGACAACGCCACCGACAACAAAAATTTTGTACTAAAAAGTTTTAATTTGGACGTATTTTTTTATATGCCCTTTATTCAAAAGATTTTTATTGATGTTACTGGTTACGAGAAGAAGAATTGAGAGAAAACATAGAAGAAGACCAAATATTAGCAGCTTACAGAAGATGGAGAGGGTTAGAAGAAAACGAGCAAAATGAGGAAGACATCAATGCAAAAGGAATTCGAGATAAACTTGCACAATTTTTTAATTCAATTGGAAGTGTTGATTTTAAAGAAAACATGATTTAAGTAGGCAACAATGAAAAAATTTTAATAAAAGAGAGAGTGGTTAGTGGATATTCAGTGAAAATTATTCAAATTTACAAAAAAAATTGTGCAACTTTTTTTATAAAAACTTCTATTTTTAACTATAGTGACTAGGGTTGGCAAGGCTAGTGTTAAAACGACTTGCCGACTAGTTGCTGGGTTTGATAGCACTTTTTCAACAGGCTGTAAAATCTCCTTTTTTTTTTAGGGGACAAAGCGCATTTCAGGATTTTTTTGAACTTTCATACGCAGAACGGCGAAATCTACAAAACAGTTAAAAAAAAAATTCTCAAATGCCGAAAATTAAGATTTTACAGATTGTTGAAAAATGCTGTCAAACCCAGCAACTAATCGGCAAGTCGTTCTTACCACTAATTGGGTAGTGGCCATAACTTCTTGAGAAAAAAACTTTTTTGCAGATTCGAAATTTTCATGAAATTTCCTACAAAATAAAATTCTGTGCTTACTCAATCTGTCCAGTGTAAAAAATTTTTATAGCCATTTGAATATGAGTCCTCATCAAAGGTTCACCTTGTAAACTTTGGATTCATTCGACTTGAAATTCTAATGACGTTTCAACAAATAACCAGTCAAAAGATAGTTCTGTATTTCTCCTTCAAGTTCTTCTACATATTACAGATATAAAACATATAAAGTATCTAAAAAGTAATGACGCTTTTTTTGGACTTTCGTGCCAAGACAAAAAATTAAGAACTAGGAATGTTTAGAGGGCTCTACCAAAAATTTTTGTCGAAATTCTTTTAAACTAAAAATATCTTGTTCAGCGTGAAATTCTGTATCAGGAAAACCAAAAGTCACGTACGAGGACAAAGTGTTATAGAGCCATGCTTTTGCGTCATACCGAAAAGGGCTTCAAACTGAGATCTTGACAAGCAATGTCTGATTAAAAATTTTTCGATAAGAATGTTTGCACTGAGTCCCACACTCAATGTGTAAGTGCTTTTGGTGATTGGCTTTTTAAGGAGACTAGGTCTGACGAAACTTAAAAAACCTGTATTTTCAATATTTTACTTGGGAATCGAGACAAGATTGCCTATAGAAAAAGGGTAATATTTAAACGTGCCCGCTAATCTGTGAAAAATGCCCGCTAATTTCGTGAAAAATGCCCGCTAATCGGAAATGCCCGCTAATCTTTGAAAAATGCCCGCTAATTTGTTAAAAATGCCCGCTAATTTTTCGAAAATTGCCCGCTATTTTTTTTTTGTAATTTCGTACTACGCTATTGATGACTCTAATGGTTTTTTTTGCAAGATAAGCACGATTTTAGTGTTACTTTTATTTTTTTCTGTGTTTCTGTTTTCACGTCGTACTGCTTTTTTGATTTAAGCATCAGACAACTTCACTATGCAACTTTGTTGACACACAATTTAAAACCAGTACAGTGAAACCTTGATTAACGCCCCTCTGCCGTTAAAATCGAGAAAGCGCTTAATCAATTTTTTACAATAACCAAAAAGATCAAGCTGGTAACCAGCCCTTCACACAACCAATTTCAATTTTCCTTTATTTCAACTAACAGTAACAATGCAAAAAGAGTGAAAGCAATATGTGATATTATCCTCGACATGGACGTCCTCTTTTTCTTTTCTTTCCCAACGGCTCTGCAATTGCATGTCTCGGAAAGGTAGTATTACTCGCTTCTTCATCAACATCACATAATGCTTGCATGGTACTTTCTTTCCACCCATCAGGCAGGAGCAGGAGAAGAAATTTAGCCAAACTGGTGAAGGAGTAACTAAGTGAAAGGCTGACCTGAGATTTTTGAACTGCTCAAAGCTGTAACCTCCTTGAATAAGTTGCATGAAGAGTTCGGGAACATTCTGGTCCACGGCGGTAGCAGATGGGATGACAGAGAAATTGAATCCATTAATTGCAGTTTGGTAGAGAGGACGTGATTCTTGTTCTAGCTTGTACGCTTCCTTGTAGACTTGCGGACTGATTTTGGGAACTAAGGCTGGGGCCTTAATGAACAGAAAATTTGAAGAATCTAAAATAAACATGTAGGCACTCACTTGACGGTCTGGATCCATACTAGAATTTCGCATCATTCTTTCAGCTGCATGGAGAAAAGCACGCAACACTAGTTTTTTTCGAAGAGTAGCACAATCTTTTATGACTCGATTTGAAGATTCTAATCCATTACTGGTGGAATAGCAACTAGAGAACCCTTCGAACCAACCACACAAGTCGGACTCGACCCAAGTCGAAAAGAAGTGATCTTTGAAAGCAGTGCAAAGCCGATTGTTGGTGTATTTCACAGACCAATAATGAGCAAGTGCTTTTCCAACTAAATATAAAAAGATACAACATTTCTGAAAAATAAAAACGAATACCACGACTAAATTCTTCCATTGATGAACACCTTTGCAAGATGTCAACATCTGAGTAGAGTTCTCCTTTGGTTTCCTTTGGTATTCCGAAAAGTTTCATATGCTTGCGGAGGTTTTGTTTCACGTGGAAATGACACATAGCTCGCTTGGCATCAGGCCATACATTTCTGGCTCCTTAACCAGTTCATACTAATAGAAAAATATGTGGCAGAAAAAAGTTTACCTAATGAGATACTTTGATCACCATCGGCCGTCACAACACTTGGAATGAAACTTTCACCTTTGATACCTCGAAAAAATTGCTCGTAGCACCATCCGTTTTCGTTCGAAGCTAAGGCAAGATGTGTAAGGAAAAATATTTTATTTGCGTCTCCGAATCCAGAAACCTATAAAAAGCTAGTTTTGATTTAATTGGTAGTAATTTAGACAGCGTTACCATGACGGGATACCCATTCCAGTTTAAATTATAGGTAGAGTCAACACTGATGAATTTGGAGTTTGACTGGAAGTCTCGGAGCTTTGTTGAGGACCACACCAGACAGAATTCATCAGAACCATTATTCTTTCTTGATGCAAAGCTACATACATAGGCTTCATCCACACTGGCAGGCAGAGTCTTAGACATGGCATAGTCGAGCAGATCTTCCAAAGTTGCTGGCAAAGCCTCTTCCCTCTTCTGATAGCTGGCAAAGTTTTCTATTTGTTGAAGCAAAGGAACAGTTGTAACATTTGGCATTCCTAGCAATGATTAAATATTAATCAATGATTAAAGATTGATTTGAAGTTCAACCAACCATTAGGTCTTGTTTGATTAACGCGGCAGTCTTGCCATCCCTGATCTTATCTTTAATTATTTGCTTAACAGGTGAAGAAATTCGTCGGCGAGATGTTGACTCATGGCTGGAATGCTTTTTTGCCACCTCCACAAAGATCTCTTGTGTAGTACTTGGACGGCGAATCCTGAGTACAGCCTCGCATTCGTATCCTTTCCGTCGAGAGAAATAGCACTCATAGTTCATCACTGTGTGCTTGCTGTTTATTGCTTCTTTCTTCCTAAAACTCAAAAACATCCATGAATGACCAAAACACACTTGTGAAAAGTATACAGGGTCCAAGAGTTATTCGACCAGACGTTTCCATTAGCTTTCTTCCATGAGTCTAATTCATCTTCAGCGTCATCACCAGTGAAACAAGCAGCTTCCACATATACGATTTGAGCGCCTTTCTTTGTTTGCTCGAAGACTAATTGCAGCGACATCTGTAACAGAAAAAATAGAGAAAACTGGAAAAGTAACGTAGAATCGTGTCCAGCTTGGAAAATAACCCCTAGGTACAAGAGCAGCGTAGTAAAAAAATTAGCGGGCAATTTTCGAAAAATTAACGGGCATTTTCACAAATTAGCGGGCATTTTTCTAAGATTAGCGGGCATTTCGAATTAGCGGGCATTTTTCACAGATTAGCGGGCATTTTTCATATATCAGCGGGCATAATTAAATACCACCCATAGAAAAAGTCAAAAATAATCGTCATGAGCACTATGCTCAAATACTACTTCCATATTTTCCCACCAATTTTATATGGTAAACTAATTATTCAAAGTAAATTTTTGCCACTTAAAAGACTTCTTCTTTTCAAGACCATAAAATTTATTCATCTCGGCTAGAAAATAATAGAGTTAACCCAGGGGTGTTAGGAAAATTTTTCAAAAACTATTACATTGGTAAAAAATCAGTGCCGAAATGCACCATTAAAAATAGAGTATCGGTTTTGCCTTTCTGCGATGTTGCGCTGCGATGTTTTTCGGTCATCCGTGGTTGCGCTGCGATACGCGATATTTCGAAAAATTTGCGTGCGATATATCGCTGCGATATTTTCCTGAAGCTGCTTTTTATTGATAAAAGCCAAATTTTAACATTTTTTTTATTTAATTTCACAACAAACATCAACAACAAACTAATATTTGAAATTTAATAACGGGAGGTTTTTGTTCAAAAAGATTAATTGTCCAGCTGTTTCCGGGCTCAATCTGGACCTTCTGTAGTCGTAGACATCCCTCGCCACGGAGGAAAGCTGTTCACTTGGCTGGCTTGTTGCTGGAACCGAAAGTGACGCGCCACCTTGGCCAGAGTTGAATATGTCTTCTCATTCTTCTAAAAGTGAGGAAAAAAATTACAAGTCTTGCTTAAAAAACCAACCTTCCAAAACTCCAGTGGATCCTGTTCCAAGTCGATGCATGGCAGCCTGTTGTACGACTTAATTTCTATCATGCTATTACTAGCTTGCTCCCCATTTGGTATCTCATGGTCCCTGAACAAATAATTGTGCTTAGAAAAGAAGGAGTTAATTCGCTTCGAAGGAGGAGAGTGTACTTCTTAACAATAAATCAGTCAGATGAATTAATTTTAACAAAATTAAACCTAAATCGCTGGCTGGAATTTCTGCTCTATTCTCGCATTCCACTTGGAGCCACGCAATCACGTCAGAGTTGAACTTGAAGTTGTTGCTAGCCAGCGCGCATCGAGGAACATCGCCGACCCGTGGATTCTAAAAGCGAAAATAAAAACACACATACACAAAACTTGGCACTCACTTTTCTTCTTCCACTTTGAACTTTTGAAACAACGTGATGATCGATTCACACATCTGCTTCAGCTCCGGTTCCATCAAATCCCTGACATGGTCGGTCAGCGCTGAATAGAGATTGGTTCATCTGCACGGCACATCTGCTTGGAGGCTTCTTCCAACGGCTGCAGGACTTCGACGATCTTCTCCAGCAGGACCCCTTACTCTTGCTTCAACTTAAGATCACGCTTTTCCCATCTGGTCAAGTAAAGATTGACTACCTTTTTTGCTCTAGTAGCCGCGCGCCCATGTAGAATGTGGAATTCCACCGAGTAGAGACGTCCTGAATAGGTTGATTGGTAATCTGAAATCATGCAAATAATACCTGTAACATTGAGTGCTTGGGCAGATTTTCGTTCTTCTACTCTTGCATCAGACGCTCTTTGGCTTGGTTTGAATGGCTGAAGTGACCAACAAGCTTCCTGTACGAGTCCCAGCATCGACTTGACATCCGGCGTCTTGAATAGGGAGTTGCTCACCAACAAATTGAGCTTGTGCGCACCGCAATCAGCATGCAAGTATCCGCCCTCTTCAAATGCCTGAAAATTTAATTGAACCGATTTAATTCAATAAGATTTTACTTTCTTCATAGAAAAGTTTAAGAAGGAAGAGGCAAAATGGTGGTGGCAGGAATCGAACCTGCAGCTTTCAGTTTTCCGGGCTGATGTGCTACCATTACACTACGCCGCCACCTCTTTCTTCTTTTCCTAAGGGCCTATGTATATCTGCTCTCTTTACACCTTCCCCCTTTTTCACCAGACTGTCCTCAGTCTGCTATCATCTCTCTGGTTTTATGAGCTTACCATCAACTCTTTGGTTTTATCAGAGATCACCATCAACTCTCTTCTGCTGCGATACACCTCGCAGGCTAAGGGGCTGACCTAGACAGGGCAGACAAATACATAGACCCCAATGTGGACCCCAGAGATCATAGGACTTTACGTTGTGAACTTTGTTCACCATCCTCCCTCTGGATGAACCACTCGCTGCTACCAGAAAAGTTTAAGAAGGAAGAGGCAAAATGGTGGTGGCAGGAATCGAACCTGCAGCTTTCAGTTTTCCGGGCTGATGTGCTACCATTACACTACGCCGCCACCTCTTTCTTCTTTTCCTAAGGGCCTATGTATATCTGCTCTCTTTACATCATGTTTGCTCCCTCATCGCGCAAAAAGACATGTTGCTTCGCCTTCTCGATCTTCCATTCTTTAAGCATTTTTAATTTAAAAAGTTCAAAATTATAGTGTAAACTAGGGTTGGGCAAATGTCCAAAGCCCGGCCATTTTCACAGTCATGAAACCTGCATTACTTAGTACAATTTTCTATCATTTCATTTCACAAGTAATGCATTATACGCCAAAATAACATCAAATCTTATGTTATTCAAACTAGGGTGGACTGGTTTGGCCGATTTGAGTACCCGTACAAGTACTAGTACACCTTGAGTAGCAGTACACTGCCAAATTGGCTGCCCAATTTGGCTGCATATCCGGAAGTCCGTAAGAAACCGAGTTATGCTCAAATGTTTTTTCATTGATTCACGAGAAGCGATTTACTGGAGACTGACTGGAGCATAGACTGGAGCATCCTGACAATGAGAAATTTAAACAAGAGATTATGGAAATGATTGATCAAGTACTTTTTATTGTGAGCCCGTATTACCATGCGTTTAAAACTATAAAGAAAGTTGAAGACGAAGAAAATGAGAAGGCGAGACAAGAGGGTAGAGAGCCACATAAAATAAGTTTGGTTTTTGATGTTAATGCTAACGTAGACAAGAGACGTTATGATATCCCACGATCTGATGAGGTAGCATCTGTTTTTGTCCTGAAAGATGGAGAGCAAGTACGTCCTCACGAGGAAATTGCGATTCATCAAAAAGGAAAAAATTGCAAGTATTGTCAAAGTTTGATAAGAGAGAGCTGCGTCCATGATATATACGTTGTTTTTCCCAAATGCGTATGCGGGCATGAAAGATCAGAATTGTAGAAGAGTCACCTTCAATGAGTATTGTAGACATTTAACTGCGATTCGACCAACGAAAACAAAATGCTTTTAAATTTGACTGGAAAAATAAGTTCTGGACTTAAAATTGCTTCTAGTTCTTACAGGTTTTTAAATGTGTAAGAAGCTCTTACAACTTTGTAGAAAAGGTCAAGGGCTAAATTTTGGTACAGTCAAACCTCGTTATAGTGCAACCATAGGGACCGAAAAAATTGCACTATAACGAGACTCGCACTATATCGGGACTCGCACTATTGAGACTTTTAAAGACTTTTGACCAAGTCCATCGAACTCAAGGTCGCACTATATCGAGTTTCGCACCATATTGCGGTCGCACTATAACGAGGTTTGACTGTATATAATGTGAATTTACAGAGTGTCCGAAGAAATATGGACACTTTTAAACTGCCATAACTTCTCTTTAACTTTTCTTGAAAATATGTTATTACAGATCGACTCATTTCGCGACGACAATTTTTTGATATATCATGTGAAAAATACAATTTTTGCTTGGTCCCCCTGTGGTTTGGGCCTTGCCCATCCAGAGGTCATGAAAAGTTATGGCAGTTTAAAAGTGTCTATATTTCTCGGAGCACCCTGTATTTATTTGAAAAATGGGTTGAAAAAATAAGGCGTGCACCCAGTGGTATTCTAACCTGTAACATAATCGGTGCGTATATGATCTATTGCCTGTACATCTGCTGTCACATATTCACATTCCAAAATCAATCTTTATACATGTAAATATTGTCTCTATTCCACAATGGGGGTTTTTTGCCTTAGTTCCCACTGGTGTTTTTTTATTATGAATTTTTAAGCTTAGGGTTGGCTAGCGTATTTTGGGACGGACTTAAGCCTAAGTCTAAGATATGTTTCAGTCCGTCTTAAAATACGCCGGCCGACCCTTACTTAAGCCTTAAAAGCAACAGGGGAGACCAACACAAAAAATCTCCCCATTATGAAAAGAAGCTAAATATTTATAAACGTTAAAAACACACATAAGAAAATTAAGATACTTTTTTAGTTCCACATACCGTATTTTCTCTATTAGAAGCCCTCCCCACAATCGCGAATTTCTTTTATTTATTTTTTTAGTCTTCGACTCACTTTTTCAAATCGACTCTTGTTAGCATAATATTCCAAAATGTAGCCCGAATTCCCAGCTACATTTCACCATATAACATACCTGGGGGTCAAACCCAAGAGAGATTCAAAGAGCAATAAATACATGTAAAAAATTCCCGATTATGGGGAGGGCTTTTAATAGAGAAAATACGGTAATCTGATTTTTTGAAAATTTTCCCACATATTCTCAAGTAGTGTTGGGTCGAAATTTTTGAGACAATGTTAGATTTTTATAACAAAAAGTGTTTTGAAATTACAGGGTGTCCTAAAAGTATTAAGTATTTTTGAAATTCGTTTGAATCAGCGCGTTTTTCGATTTACGAACTACTACCTTTTTAGTATATTGCGTAGATGGACTTTTTCTCTCTATTTTTACAGGAAAATCTTTTGTGAAATGTAATAATGCTTTCATTTAAATTTTATATTGTTGATTAAAACCCCAAAAAATTTTTGGGGTTTCTCCAATGCGCGGAAGCCGTCGACAAAATTTTCTAAAAATACCCAATACTTTTGAGACACCCTGTATTATTTTATCGTGTTAGGCAAAAAACTAGTGTAACACGTGATTTTGAGTATTTTTTTCGCAAAATGATATGGGGAAACTAGAAAGCACCAACATTAATTGTAAAGAAAATCGTTTGAAATTTCACAACATTTAAATGAATTGAAATTAACTCTAGGAAGTTGTGATTGCTCCCTCTGCTGAAGATGTCCTGTTAAGAGTGAGTGATTCATTGTTTTCACTAACTGGATTTTCAAATGACCGGTATGCAAATGCTGCTGACCCTTCCTGACCAGTGGGTCTCTGCCGATTACGCCAGGTCCTCCTCAGCGCATTCCTAACATCTGGCCAATTTCTTAGCAGCCAACTGTCATCTGCAACGTTTACATGTTAGTTTTTGAAAATAAATTTAAGCCAAAATTTAACTTGTTAGTGTTAGTTAAGCAGAAACAGAAAGCAGTGCAACACCCAAAAAAGTAATTTACATCACCGAAAATCAGTTCAAGTTAAAATTGTAAAATAAACTGAAATTGTCCAAATTTCTAAAATTTGAGTAAAATTTTGGGACACACTTTGGTCGATGATTAGTTGCTGAACAGTCTGAAAGTATTCTACAGTATATTCTCTAATAAAGTCCCTCACCAAAAGTGACAAAATGTATCTATTAGGTTGTCCCAAAAGTTGTAAAACTACCCGCGTGAATTTTTTTCAAAAAGATGTCTTCCGAAAGCCTCAAAAGCCACCATTTCACACTGTTTAATTATTTTTAGGCAAAACAAATGTTTTTGTAAAAATTTGAAAAAAGTTTTCCTTGTTCTCCCAAGCTGATTGGTTTTAATTTCTCTTAAATTAGCTTGAGGGACCAAGAGAAATTTTTTTTGCCTAAAAATTAGGGTTGGATAAGACCGGTTTTTGCATAGTTTCGGTTAACCGGGTCCTGCACAAAACTTTCAAAGGAATTTATAACAGCTTTTAGTGCCATTAGATGCGCAAGGAATTTTTAGCACCCCATTTTAGACGTCATCGAAGACGAAAGAAAATAGAAATACACCTAAAAGTTGAAAAAACAGCCTAAAAAGACCAATAAACCGACCCGGTTAACCGGATGCGAATTTAGGGTCTTTTTCGGCTGTTTTTTCAACTTTTAGGTATATTTATATTTTCTTTCGTCCTCGATGACGTCTAAAAATTCCTTGCGCATCTAATGACACTAAAAACTTGTTTAAATTTTTTCAAAATGTTTGAGCAGGACCCGGTTAACCGAAACTATGCAAGAACCGGTCTTGTCCAACCCTAAAAATGATTAAACGGTGTAAACAAATGATTTTTGAGGCTTTTGGAAGAATTTTCTTTGAAAATAATCACGGTTAGACTCACAACCTTTGGGACAAACTAATATTTAAAAATCGACCACGAGTGTGACATCGACCTCTACCAAGGACTGTCAGCAAGGGGTATATCCTCTATAACTTTTTCATGCTATTTTTATTTTTCGTTATTTTATTCTACAGCTGGGTCCAACACTTTTTTATCTCTATGCTTGAAATCTTTCGTCAATTCTGTTTACACAGTCCAGTCCGAAAATTGCAAGGTTTCCAACTTTACCGGTCGTTTTCGCAGAAGCTTGGCATTTTTACTTTAAAATGCAAAAACTTTATTTAACGAAAACTTTGGAAAATAAGTTTCATTAAAGGGGCATGCCCACGCTATTACAGGTGGTGCCCGCCAATTCAAATTTTTTCCTAATCATTGAACTTGTGTACGGTTTTTTAAACTTGGTTTCTGATAAAACAAGGCCTAAAATTTAATTTCAGGTATGGTTTTGTTAGAAACCAAGTTAAAAAAACCGTACACAAGTTCAATGATTAGGAAAAAATTTGAATTGGCGGGCACCACCTGTAATAGCGTGGGCATGCCCCTTTAAATAGAGTTTTAGCTTTTTAGAGTAAAAAGTCTTAGGTTTAGTGAAAACAACTGGTAAAGTTAGAATATAAATGTTATGATTTTTGGAACTACACTATACAAACAAAGTCAACAAACGACTTTAAAAACAAGCTTGTATAGTTCTGTTTTTAATAAAAAAAATAGTGCAGGCGTAAAATTATATTAATAAGTAAGTTGCGGTGGCAAGTGAATAAAAAATGTCATGCGAAATGTTTAATTTAGCAAATGAATGTAACTAAAAGATAGAAAAGCATACCCTAAAAGCATGTAACACATAAACAGAAAAAAGAAAAGCAACTAATACTAAAACTATGACTAACGCACACCACAAAGTGCAATTAAATTAATTAACCCTAGTGTAATAAAACGTCACACAGGTTAGAAAAAATTAGTGGTTAATGTTTTTCGTTTTGTTGACCACCAACCCAATGGCAAAAGTTGATCTGCAGCAAACAAATTCCTGGCCTCCATACTGTCCGCGTTTGGTGAAGCTGCACTCGCCAAGAATCTTAAATAAATTTTTTTGTTGGTAACTTTTTAGAAATATAATATTGACTAACTCATGCAACGTTGAACGCTGAACTTCAAGCCCTTGGTTGTATCGCTCCTAGAATATTGTTAATTAGACACAGCAGCTTTTGAAAAATTTAAAAGATATTTTTGTAGAGCTACAATTGAAATTTAGAATGTAAATTGGTGAGAAATGTCAATAGTTTTAGTGAAAATAGGCAAACCTAACAATAAGTTAAATAAATTTTGCTGGAGGCGTGAGGGCAACCGGACATTATGCATAACTAGTGCGATTTGTCCACGGACATTTAGCATAATTTTTCCGTTTCCTTGACCGGTTTTTGTTCTCTGACCTCCAAATACCATAGTTTTTAGTTTAATTGCTATGTCCAGTGATTCTGCAAACAAAGAAGTGGTCAGCTTTCTCTTCAAGGAGCAAATTGAGCGAGAAGGAACAAGTCCTAGCGGCAAAATTCTAATATGGTCGAACGGCTACTGTTACGCCTTCTAAAGGGTATTTTTTGCTATTTTTAAGCTACTTTTTTGTTTTTTTCAAGGAATCCCAGAAGATCTCCAATATCAGTTATTTAATTTGTACAAAAACAGTCAAAACGCGTGGTGGAAATTACCGGCATTGGAAGAAAAGGGGTTTTATGAAACAGGGTCAGCGCTTTTTTACTTGACTAAGCTTCACAGTCATGATGCGAAGAGAAATGACTTCGAGGTACTTATTGATTTTTTTCCTTTTTGCATATATGTTTCGTTTAAGATACTTTAAGATCGAGCACACGATTTGTCGTTGCTGAGGCTTCACTAATCACCAAAACAAAGTCCATTCTACGCTCAATCAAGCATGGTGCTAGAATATCTTTAATTTCTGCTCTTCCGAAGGAACAGAGCCTATCGAGGCACATAAGGCGCAAAAAGTACAAGGCATGTATGCTTATTTTTATGTCTAAGATTTTTATGGGTTTTTAAGATCAATTCAAGAACGATTGATTGCAAGAAAGTTCGTGATATGGATATTCCGTATGAGTCTCAACTGACTGATGATTCGCAGCAGTTTATGGTGAGCCAGGTAATTTGCGTATATTTATCATGCTAAAAATAAATATTTATCGCTAGATCTGTCGTGGATAATTATATGGCGTTCATCATTCAGAGATCAGATTTTGCAGCAAACAAGTTTGGTCGCCTTCGACGCAACATATGCCAAGACTCCACGTGGAGTCTATCAGGTCAGTTGTTTGCATAGAAAAGTTACAGGTCGACTTGAATAAATGCACTTCACAGTATTTCATTCTACATGCACTCATCGAAGGACAACTCTTGCCAGTGACGTTTGTTGGGATGTCTAACAAAAATAAAGCTACCTATGCGCGAGTGTTCCAAGAAATATTTTCATTGCCTGCTGAGTGTTATAATGTCCAGACGTACTTATCAGGTAATATAGCATGTTATTAATTTTCTGTGCACACAGCATTCATACAGATTTCGAACGCGCTCCGTCAAGTGTCATGTCTACAATCTTTCCAGATGCCGAGCCAATTAAATGTGTGTTTCACCTCTCTCAATCAAATCGCAAACGTTTTTACAAGAATGAGCATCTGATGGAATGGATTGTCCTTTTTTTAGAAGCTAGCCTATCTGCCTAGCGAGATGTGATTCATGGGTATCTTGCGTTAGTGGAGGCTTTGCCAGTCTGGTCAGTTAAGGGATCCCGACATTATTAGATCAAAGTCGCGCGGCAGTTTCCACTCTATCTTAACGACGTTTTTAAGCATTCATGGAGTACTTTCGAAAAACTTATATGGTGCAGGGACTCGGTGCTCAACTTCGGCCTGCAGTTTTTCCTATTCATGTGTGGAATGTAAACAAGCCTGTTAAAATTTAGCTTACAATTACGAACAATGCAGTGGAATCGTGGAACAGAGAGTACAAGGCTCATTTCGCAGAAGGAGGAAAGCCCGACAGAAGCAAAGTCATACAATTTGCAGAAACAGCTCAAAATGGTGACCAGTAAAGGACATTCGTACGTTCTGTTCAAGAAGCACTTTGGTATGCGAAGGGATTTCACGCCGACTGGATGACGTCGAAGAAATCGATGGAAGGGATTTCGAGTCAGAAGAATGGATGTATTTTGATTGTTAGGATGTTTTTATTGAGTTGAATAAAGCAAAAGCCAATATGTTTCGTGATATGCCTCTTACAAGATAGATAACTAATTTTTCTAATGCAATTGCACTGTTATTGAATTTTCGTAAAAAATCAGAAAACGATCAATAACTCGAGAAATTTCAAAATATGCAAAATTTCCGCGAACAAATTGCATAATTATGCTCAATGTCCACGGACAATTTTGCACAAATTATGCTAAATGTCCGGTTGAGCTGTTTGAAAAAATACGGTAGCTTTAGTATCATCAGCCAAAAAATTTTAGTTTTAAGAAAATTAGAAGAGTCAAATTTAGATAAAACATAAAGTAAGTTTTGGACTCTCCTAGCCCTCTAAACAAAATTTTACAAAATGAGTCTTTTCCAAGATTTTTAAATCAAAAATCTTTGTTCTTTTTTTGCAAAAAATAGATTTCAAGCCAACCTTGACCACTTCATACGCATCCATGATAATAGCTAAATTTAACTTCGATATTATTTCTTTGATTAACTTATTAATTCAAATATTTTTACCAATAAAAAGTGAAAGCACCACATAGATAAATAAGCACACAAACAGATAAATGTAGATAGTGCCGAACACCTTGATGGTTGTGCTTGAGTCACTTATTGTGTAGAAAGTTGCAAACATCTAAAAAATAGTACAAATTTATTGGCTCTTTTAAAACACTTTTTTGGACACTTTTAACTTCATAATTTTTTGTTCTGACGTAAATAAAAAATCCTGTAAACGCAGTTCGACTCCATTTGATCTAACAGTTTTTTATGTGATGTGAAAAACACGATTTTTGCTTGGTCCCATCAAAAAGTGTTTTAAAAGAAAAAATTTTCATGTAGCCCTGCGACTCTAGTTTCTGATGAGCTATCATACTAAATTACAAGGGACAGCAGGCGCCTATCGGCGCCTATATCGTATTTTGAAATTTAAATATAAATCCACTTTTCACTTTAATGGGCAAAATCTCAAATTTTTTCACAACAATCTTCAAATCTAATTGCGAAAGGTCCTCCGCCATTAAAAGAGCTTTCTAATGAGCACAAACATGCAAATAAAATTATTACACTAAAAAAGTTTTCCTTGTGACCAAATGGGTACTCATAAGATAAACCCTGAAAACCACCACTTTTCACTTTCAAGGGGCAAAATCTCAATTTTTTTCACAGGAATCTTCAAATCTGATTGCGAAAGGTCCTCCGCCATTAAAAGAGCTTTCTAATGAGCACAAACATGCAAATAAAATTATTACACTAAAAAAAGTTTTTCCTTGTGACCAAATGGTACTCATAAGATAAACCCTGAAAACCACCACTTTTCACTTTCAAGGGCAAAATCTCAATTTTTCACAGGAATCTTCAAATCTGATTGCGAAAGGTCCTCCGCCATTAAAAGAGCTTTCTAATGAGCACAAACATGCAAATAAAATTATTACACTAAAAAAAGTTTTTCCTTGTGACCAAATGGGTACTCATAAGATAAACCCTGAAAACCACCACTTTTCACTTTCAAGGGGCAAAATCTCAATTTTTTTCACAGGAATCTTCAAATCTGATTGCGAAAGGTCCTCCGCCATTAAAAGAGCTTTCGAATGAGCATAAACATGCAAATAAAAATATTACACTAAAAAAAGTTTTCCTTTGTGACCAAACATGTACTCAAATGCGTTACCCACCCACCCGTCCCAAATACTATATAGAGATTTTTTTGACTTGCTTCATACTTTTACCTTTTTGTGCTACATTTTTTACATACGATGCAACAAATGATAGCTCATTAAAAACTAGAGTCGCAGGGCTACATGAGGGGCTACACGCAGGGCTACACGTCCAACTGTGGTGATAGTGTTATCACCACAGTTGGACGCCGCCGGCGGCGGCGAAAATTTTTGCGCCGCCGCCGGCGCTGTTTTTTGCGCTCGTCCAACTGTGGTTATCACCTTAAAAAAAGATGAGAAAATTTGATAAAACTAGTTAAAATAAAAATTTGCCCCAAAAAAGTATATTTGCCCCAAGAAAAATGATTACACCCTGAAAACTACAGATGAAAGACGAACTCACCAAGCCGAAAACAAAGAGAAATTGAAATTCGAAAAATTTAAAATAAAAAGTGCAGTGTCATATCGAGAGCGGTGTTACATCAAGTAATGTTATACCGAAAGTGGACTGCAGTCGAAATATTTTATTTTCCGAATCTGTAGCTTACATCATCAAAAATAAAAAAATAACTTACATCATCCCCATTGAGTAGTGAAAAAAGAGCTTCAGAAGACTGTGACAGGGTTCGGAACTTTATGGAATAAGGTCCGATGATCACCCATCCAGCAATGAGGAAGCCAAGGTAGAGGATTATTGTGCACACCTCCAATAAAAAAATATACACTTCACACAAAATTAAATATTTTTACATACCATAAACCTGAGTATTGAAGGCAGTGACCGTTTGAGTGTCAACACCAGTATCTAAGAGATAACTTTTTTTTTCAAAATCACGTTTACAAAGTCACACTTACATTGTACTCGTCGAAAAATCCGAGATAGCGCAACAAACCGATGTACACCAGCAAGGCACCCAGTCCTAGCATAATTCCAGTCATTGTAAAAAGGTCAGAGTCAAAGTCGCGGAACTCTATTGTGACTTTGCAAATGGTGCCTAGAACGATGAGCAGGTCTAGAATAAAATTAATTATAAAACACTGAAAAAATATACACGTTTCAAACACTTGCCATTGACCACAATGGTGATGTACCACATGTTAAAGAAATCTAGCTGATCTTTGATGCTCAACTTTCTCTTGAACACACTGTCAAAAAAGTCACAAGCAAAATTTTTCAAGCAGTGAGCTTTAATTAGAGCCCTGAAGCAGAGTAGAAAGGATGAAATGCACATGAGAAGTACCAAAATGTCAATTATTCCTGCAGGAACATCTATGTAAATAAGTAAGCAAGCAGGATAACTACCAATGAAAATGGTGTCCAGTCCTACTGTACCCACTTGGAGCACGCGACCATTGCACAAGTTTACATAACTAAAATTCAGGAGAGTGAAAATTGAAGATCGCTGGGTTTCAGCCAGGCCTTACCTGATTATGGAGTAAAGCCGCACAAATACTTGGCCGGTGTGCCTGCAAATGTTTGTTTATTTACTCAATTGCTTAAAAAAGGAAATTGATCAACCTGGTATTGTCAAAATCAATAGTGATCTAAATATAAAATTGGCTATAAAGAAACTACGGCGTGCTAATGTTTCTTTTTCAATTCTTATTTGTTAATTTTGAAGCCTTATAGAGGAGTTATTTGGGTAGATTCAAAATTGGCACTTGTTGGGTTGGGGCCCCCACCCTAAATTTTTCCAACCTTCTCGAAACACAGATTTTTTATTTATTTTTCATTCACAAACATACATCTCTGATATTTGACACCACAAGTCACCATTGAATTTTGTTCTCCACACAAAATCAGACACGTATGACAAAAACAGAGTTCTGGCTGTTCCGAATTCATTCTTATGTCGAACCTTATATTTCTGCCAGACTGACTCAATTTCTTGTGTATGAGCACCTGTTACCGGATCGACGAAATTCTCTGAATGATTGACTGCCAGATGTTGATACTCTTCGTGAACTAGACAGACGGGGAACGAGAAATTTAGGGTAGGGGCCCCAACCCAACAAGCGCCTCAAAATTAAATAAACTAAGAAAACTTTATTAAATGCAATTTGTGTCTCGTTTCTCAAAAAAAATTTATAAAATCGTCTTCAATACAAAAAATTTCGATATCGTGCAAATTTAAATTTTTGAAAAATGT
The DNA here is from genome assembly GCA_029231635.1 of Ditylenchus weischeri. Taxonomy (NCBI): domain Eukaryota; kingdom Metazoa; phylum Nematoda; class Chromadorea; order Rhabditida; family Anguinidae; genus Ditylenchus; species Ditylenchus weischeri. The sequence goes on from JAMRYI010000114.1 coordinate 28,312, forward strand.
CTATTGCTAAAATAACCGTAAATTAAAAAAACTTTTGAGCTTTTTTGTCGTGTGATATTGAAAAGTGTATGCGTCAACTTTGTCACCAGTGTTGTAAATCTTAGAATTTCGTCACCGGGACCGATTTTCGGTTGCCGCATCGGTGTTATTTATTTTTTTTGGACTTGGGCACCGGCACCGATTCACGGCACCGAACTTAAAAATTTCGACACCGTCTCACGGCACCGAACTTCAAAAATTTTGGCACCAGCACCGGCTTATGGCACCAATGCGGTGTCGTGAACTGCCGTGCCGCACTGATGCCACTTACAACACTGTTTGTCACACACAATTTTTAAAAAAAAGTAAAAAATGTCGAGCACAAAAAGCACAAAAATAGGAATTTCTGGTTGCTGCTAAAATTTAAAGTTGATATATTTACTTTTATCAAGTAGCATTCAGGTTTTTGGTCGTTTGATAAAGGACTGAAATGGATGGTACGCAGGTTGAATTTGATCGAGGCACGTGAGATTGTTAGTGCGTCTTCTGGCTTGAAGGTGATGTTTTTTTTGAGGAATCTTGAAATTATGGTAAAAATAGTATAAAATAAAAATTAAATTACTATAAAAAATTACATTTCACGAATAGATAGAAGATCCTTTGAAATCGTCTCCACTTCTGTTTTCGTGAAGTTTAGAGAAAAACATTCTGCAAACAATATTTGTTGTCTGGCTAATGTAAAGTGGAAAATTTTACCATTCACTTCAGAAATGTCAAATATATAAGCTGAAATAAACAAATTTATTGCCTTCAGATAAGAATGATTGCGCTAAAGGTTTTATATATTATGAGGGACTGCCCCGATGGAGATATTAAAAACGCAAGAGCAGGGTGATATGAAAATTTTTCCAAAAAGTACATCTTCAAAAATTAATTTGACAATTTGACTACTTTTGAAGAAAATAAGTTGTTTTTATGGTACTTACACTTATTGCCAGTTTGAAGCGAAAAAAAGATTTTGACATAAAATTTCATAAATAAAAAAGATTTGCGGCCCCAAAAAAGTAGAAATCTTTTTAAAGGGGCATGCCCGTGCTTTACACGGAGAAAAGGCGGGCCAGTACTTCTTTTTTTCTCGAAACATTTGTACATGCGTTCTCATCTAGATTTTTAAAGTTTTCTGTCCAACTTTTAAAAGTAGTACAAGGTTATTAATATTACATTTGATGCAAAACGAGTGAAAAATTGAACGATTCAAAAAAAACTTGCTGGTCTCCGCCTGAACTTTTCAAAACGAATGGGCATGCTGGTTTAACACACTGTTTGTAACTTTGGTGCGTATTTGTGCAGAATTTCACGCTGAACAAGATTGTGTTAGCAGTTTTTCAAAAAACTGAGAAAAGGTGCTGTCAAAAAGGCTAATGAAAAAGGTCATTTTCGGGGGTCGAAAAGTGGCAACTTTTTTTTTGTCAAATTCCGCTCAAGACAACAAATATTTAAATGCTCGAAAAATTTAGTGTTTGAATATTTGTTGTCTTGAGAAATTTTTGAAATTTGACACTGAGTTATAAACTTAGATGGCAGTTTTTCAAGCAAATCAACCATGCTGAACACGAATCCGGTGTCAGAATTTAGGGTTTGTCTAGCGCAAAAAAAGTTTTACGTCAAATCGTTTTTTTAATAAATTGTATTCATACTTTCTCAGTCAATTTTCTCACCAATATAACGACTGTTTTTCATGCATGAATATACTGTTCTGCGCCATTTAGATTGCTCTATCGAAATCTGCAACAAAAAACGGTAAACTATCTGCACAGAGAAAACTATAAAAAATTGACGTTTCAAAAAGTGGTCAATTTTACTATTTTTGGTTTTTAGTTATGAAAATACCCTTTTTTATTTTACATGTTATATATCTTAAAAAGCCCATAATGTCAGCGTCATTTTTAATATATAACAAGCGCTAAAACATGTCAAAAAGTTTCAACACGCATTTGATTAAGAAAAAAGTTGCCACTTTTGACCTCCGAAAATGATCTTTTATTAGCCTTTTTGCCAGCACCTTTTCTCAGTTTTTTGAAAAACTGCTAACACAATCTTGTTCAGCGTGAAATTCTGCACAAATACGCACCAAAGTTACAAACAGTAATGCGAGTTTTAAAAGTGCAGATATACGTTCTATATAAAGGTCAGTACATTACTGGCGACGGTGTTTCATATTAACTTGACTAAATGTAAATTTGCTTACTTTCATTTTGAATATTTACATCAGCGATTCTATTAATGCCTGCAATACTCACTTGAATTAAACAATAAAATTTAAAAAAAAGTTATTTACATAAACGAATGGGCGGGATACTGTAAATATTTTAGTATTGGTGCAAGTAAATTAAATTTTCGGACAAAAAATTTACCCAGCAAAGTCATATTTGTTTTCTAGTGGACGGCCAAAAACAGCTGGATTGTCTATTGGGTGTGCCTAAAAACCAAGCTATTTACCAACGGACAAGGGTGAGGAAGAAAACCTGAGTAGAGTCATAACTGAAACTTGCGAATGAGTCGGTCTGAAGTGAATAATAGGATTTGACAATAAAGGCAAAATGTTCAAGTATTTGATCACTGAAACATAACACTTTATTCCGTCTATAGTTTTAATAATAAAAAAACCTAGTAAAAACAGCATATTTTGAAGAATCTGGTGGATAGACAACAGCATCTCTCTCATCATTCCAATCTTCAAAATTAATAATTATCATGGTATTTACATGAAAGAACGACTCAAGACTTTCATTGCAATTTCGAGCGTGGACTATTTGGGTTTTTTCAGACGAGTTTTTTTCAGACATGTAGTCTGGAAAAAAATTCCATTTTTCGGTGTCACCTATAAATAATGCGAGTTCTTACTTTCCAATTATGACACGTCCACCGCAATCATTGTGTTGAATAAGCTTATGTGTTAAGTTTTGAGAACAAACGAGGTGCGATAACCTGGCGCTAGTGAAGAATAGGGTTCCAAAATCAGCTTGTCACAACCCCCCTGTTGTTTTATTTGTAAAAACAACAGGGGGACAAGCTGATTTTTGGAACCCTATTCTTCACTATAGCCCGATAACCTTGTTGTAACATGCCTCTGGAGCGGTCTCGAGAGCACTACTCCAGAAGTCTCTTGACTGTATATAGTATAACCCACGGTTTGCATGAGCTCACAAAATCGTGAGCTCATCCTCATGAGGACGTGAGCTCACGTGAGGAGACCTTTTTGAAATTCTCACGCAACCTCACATTGCATGAGCTCACGTCGTCCTCATCCTCATGAGGTTGAGGACAGGTTTTCGAACTTCTCACGCAACCTCACATTGCATGAGCTCACGTCGTCCTCATCCTCATGAGGTTGAGGACAGGTTTTCGAACTTCTCACGCAACCTCACATTGCATGAGCTCACGTCGTCCTCATCCTCACGCCCGAAAATTTGTCCTCACGCAAACTGTGGTATAACCTCGTCGATATAACGAAAACCTCGATGTAACGAATATTTTTTGCGTCTTTTGAACACTCATATTTGTGTTTGAAATCCACAAGACGTCTTTTATGCCACTTTTTTCATTGCACCCGAATCGTTACAACCCAGATTGTAGCTTACTTTTTAAAAATTTATGTCTCATAACAGTTGCAGTATCATCCAAAAAATCAACATGTGATATCCTCAGCTCCGCAAATAATACAAGCTAAACATTTTTTTTAAGTTATTTAACAATTTCATTGTCAAACCTGAATTGTGATAAATACAACTTTAAGTATTTGCAAAACTAGTTTGAATGGAAACTGTTTGCGGATACGGTATTTTTGGAGAGGATTCATGAAGAAAAATTGAAGGTGTCGACGTAGCCTCTGACCAATTTCGCTAAACCAGTTTACTGTGTCAAATGAATTTTTAACGCCAAAACTTACCGTTCATGGGACTGCAGGTGTTCTAATGTCTCGTTGTAATTACAGAAAATACTGAAATATAACTGTATATGCAGTTTTTTTCTATCATAAAAACATACTCATCAAGACTATCTGCAAAAGTGACGGGTCCTATGGAAGACTCTACGTTCCTTTCATGCATTGCTTGTCTATTCATATAAGGGTAGCCAGTACCACGAGCCTAAAATGCTAAATTGTAGTGATGCAATTTTAAGCCCACGTTGTTTAGTTTAGAAAAAACTTGAAAAGTATACTGTCTTATTACTGGGTAATATTTAATTCTGCCCCCTAATTGCTGATAAATGACCCCTGATTTCGGGAAAAATGCCCCCTAATTTTTTTCTTGCTGTCTTATATGTTTTTATTCATTCCTAGTGGTAATTTTGGATGATGAACATGATTTTAGTGTCAGTTTTATTGGGTTGACACCACTTTCTACTGTTCTCTGATGGGTTTGGCCGGTTTTTCGTAGACTTAGCTATCTTATTGTAAGGTCTATTTTACTTTGGTTTTTACCTAATATACACACTTTTGACGACTAAAATCGTTTTTTCCGTTCAAAATTACTATTAGGAATAAACAAAAACGTATAAGACAGCAAGAAAAAAAATTAGGGGACATTTTTCAAAAAATTAGGGAGCATATTTCAGTAATTAGGGGCACTACCCCTAAACTAAATACCACCCCTTATTATTGAGACACCCACCAGACGTTTCTGCTAATAAAGAAAATTAAGGGATATATTGGTTCTGGGTAATCAAGCGTAGCCCGACTATAGTCCATGCTCAATATAACATACATCCCGGAGACTGATCCTAGCTATATGTTATTTTAAGCTTATGTCGTACCGAGCTACAATTTTAGTCATGTTATCCAAATTTAAGTCTAAAAAGGGGTATTTTATCTCTGTATAAGATACCCCGCATCATTAAAATGCTCCTGTCCTTAATTAAAATCCAATCTCTGGTTCAGAATCTCGGCTTCCACAGCCAAAAATGTGCGGTGAAACCGCATTCATTTGAAAGTAATGGTCTAATTACTGTTTTAATTGAGGGACCCTATTTATGGATCCCAATTTTCGGGAAAGAGTTTTTGGCTTGAGTGTCTTTTAGCGATCTAATCTATCATTTAGTTATCCCGAATTTTTTAAGCCAGTATACCAACATAAAGTTTTTATAAAAATTTTCGTAATAAACACACCATGTCCTGCTCCTCTTTTTCCTTGGTGTTGAGACAATTCTCTTGCTGACTGTTGAACGTAAAGGGATCAGTTTCTGGCCAATTTTGAATTACTTCTGGATTGAATGAATTATTAATGCGGTGCTCTTCTTTGGCCACTTCCTCAGAACTGATATATTCAATATTGCAGTACAAATCAGTATCAGTGGCCAACTTCCTAGATAAATTATCTCCAGTTAATATAGTGTACCCACTCTTGCGTCTGGCTGTCTTCAAATTATTGTAAATTGGAATGAAACAGCTGTCAATACCCAGTGTTTGCATTTGGAAATTTGCCGATTGTCAAATAGTTCAAATCGGCCATTCGACTAGTCAAGCCAGATCCAAGCCAACAAGCCGCAAAAGTGTAATTTACAAGTAAACAGTCCTCAATAAAGGGATCTGCAGGCAAGATAGAGAGCCTTTCAAAATCTTGAGTTCCAGTACGAGGAAGAGCTTTTTTCATAGATTTATTAGACAGAAATATTCTTTTTCTTGAATATTGCTAATTGATAAGCACAATTCTAAATTGAAAACTAAACATATGGGGTTTTTAAGTCCTAACTGTGTTTTTAGACAATTTAAGCACGCAAAATTTTTATAAGAACCTTTTTCCTCAAAAATTTTGACGTGTGAAACCGAAACTGAAAATTCAGCGACTAAGCGTAATCAAACTTGAGACCAGTGCTGACTAAGTCTCTGGTTCGCGCTCTGACCCGGAGTTCGAGCGAAGCCAAAGAAAAAATTAAAAGACTAAGTAAAATTTTAAAGCCTTTTAAACCAAAGTTCTTGAAAGCTAGCTAGTTAATTGAATTTTTTTATTTGTTTAAAAGAAAACCTAAAATTATTTTATGTGCCTTTTTGTATTATTTTTCACTGTTTATATTACATTAGAATCCCAAAAAGTAGGGTAGGATTCGGTCGGTTAACCAAACCGGTCGGTTAACCGAAAACTGCGTTTTTTGGCAAATAAAACGGGTTTCAAAAAAAATCGGGAAAACCGAAAACCGGGTACAAGTCGGTTAACCGACCGAAAATTTTTGAAAAAACCGGTTTTTTTTAACCGACCGATCCAAAAAACCGACCGAATCCGACCCTACTAAAAAGTGTGAAACATACTCGAAACATAGAGGCTTTCATGTGCCAAAGCCCAGAGCATCCCCCGAAACCTGCTGTGGTTCCGAGCTGGATTGGGAGCAAAAATGTTTGAAAAACTCTGAACCGGAACTAGAGCCGGATCGGATTTTCAGGGTTTTAGCTGCGTGAGACATCCATGTTTTTTTATGTTTTGTGCTTCATGTCAGTAATAGCACTGCGATTAAATTTCAGTTATAGCCTCACACATCAAAATCTTATTTTTGAAAACACCCTAACAAAACAAAAATGAGCATCAATGAAATCAAATAGAATGCGGTACTTTTCTAGTTCCTCCCCCATACTTGTATTTTTTGAAAAGTGAAACAAAATCACCCTTTAAACTCATTTTTTCTGTTCAACAGGATGAAAGAAACATTTCTATGCACTTTCTGAAAAAAAATTGAATTTTGTCAATAAATTACCTCCCACCCCTCAGGGATATATGCCTATTTAGGATATTTTAGGGGCATTTTGGGTGATTTATCACATTTTTCTTACTGGAGCTGGGCAAAAAGAATCGCTATACAGTCGACTCTCGATTTAATGTAATCCAGGGGACCGGTCAAAAAGTCAAGTTAAATCGAGTTTCACGTTAAATCGGGTTACGTTAAATCGAGAGTCGACTGTATGCATTTTTGATCAAGAGTATTGCTCATAATTATATCAAAGGTATGTGAGTGCACGCATCTCTAACCCATCAAGCTTCCTGCGCCTCCGAAGGGGGTATATGGGAGAGGAACCATAAAAGTACCCTATATGAAAGTACCCTAAATGCTATAGCTCAGCAAACTTAAGCATATATGGCGAAAAACAATGGCAAATAAAAACCTTTGTACATTAATATTCACAAAAAATAAAGGCAAAATCGAGTTTAAGATTAATTAGTGATCTTTTTGTAAAAAAACTTGAGTTTAGACAGTTTTATCAAAGACTAAAAAAAAAGAAAATAGATTAACAAAAAGATAAATCGAGAAGATGCCAGAGAAGTGTCGTTGACAAATCAAATGTCACAGTTTCTAATAATAATATACAGTCTACTACATGCATGTCCTATCTATTTGGTCATGTACACAACACACCAATCAATGTCTAGTAAATAAGGAAATACTACCGCTAAATATGGCACTCCTTCTACTGATAACAAACAAAATTTCTCTGAATTATAAGCAAATTTCATTGGCTATCTCAATTTATTGGTCATCAACAAAAACAGTGACCCTAGTTTTTTTCTACAAAAAATATGTTTTTATTATATTTTTGGTTTTTGAACCACTGTTTGTTGACTCAGTTCAACTCAGCACTCGAAAACGTCTCTGGCAGTGAAGCGTGAGGGTGGCGAAGAGCTCCATTTATAGGTTTTGATTGAGGCAGTTCGTCATCATAAAAGTATTTCATAGCAGACCAAACTTCTTCGTGGTTTAGTCGGGCAAGAAAAGTAGCACGCAACTAAAATTAGACTATTTTTGTTTGATGGTGTCTACGTTAAACAGCTTCTCAAAAACTGCTTTTATATGTATTTAATTAAAGGGTGGTCCCAAAAACTCCCGATTATGCTGATAAACGAAGGAATTGAGGTGTTCATTGAGTCATGAATGAGCCATGAGGATCAAAGTACTTTTTGTATCAATTATTTTAAATAAGGACTAGGGTTGTCCGAATATTCGTGGAAATATTCACGAATATTCGGGAGCAATGTTTGCAGTGCGAACATTCAAACAACTGTATTGTTGACTAAGAGTTGACTGTATTGTGATGGTTGACTGTATTGTTGACTGTATTGGGATAGTTGACTGTAGCACAGTTTGTAAAAGTAGTAAGACAATATTCGCGAACATTCCGAATATTCGCGCGAAAATCTCAACTCTAATAAGGACGGACATGTGTCGTGTTTTTTTGAATGGGCGCCTATAAAATTGGCCATTCTTTTTATTCGCGAAAATGAATTCAATCTAATTGCAAACCCCCCCCCCATGACTTGCTTCACTAAATAAGAGTAAAACATGACCAGGTTGTCTAAAAATATTAAAAATTTCACGGGTGCCCATTTCGAAATTTGAAAATCAGGACATTATATCAGGGCTGTTTGAAATAGAAATTTTTATGGGAAAGAAAATATTTATTTTTGATAACAAATTTCCACAAAAATAGCTGCACCCGATGGGATTGTAAACCGCAGATTTTTAAATGATTGCAATATTTAGTCATACTCTATAAAGAAAATTTCACAAACCTGCAGTTCTGCTTTGCTTATTATGCTAGGACTAATGAGACGGGAAATAATTGTTTCGCCGGCATACAGCTCAATAACCGCATCTATCTTTCTTTCCAGCTTTTCACCCAACTAAAACTCGAAATTTTAAAGTATTTATTTCTTCTACAAACCTAAAACATACTCCGCTCAAAGTTGAACTAAAAGAATTTTTGAGATTTTCAGCATCTAAGCCCATTTTCAGTCCACATTGTTGCAGAAAAGTGCGAATGTCTGAAAAGTTACTATGCTTTCGACTATAGATGTACATTTTTAGCAATACCTTGTCCGAATCGAAACAAAGAAATAGAAATCACATTAGCTGCAACTGCTGGAGTGCATCTCTACAATAATTATTACTTTTTGTTTACAGCAAAAAGAGGGAAACCCAAACTTCATGGGGATTTATTTTGAGCATATCATAGGTGATGTTTTTGACTGAGTTTGGTATCCTCTTGGGCAAAGACGCAATTTCATGTTCTTCATAGGTCTCACTGCTTATCCGAGAATAAAATGGATTCACTCTATAATTTTGGTATTTAAATAATTGATTCCAGTAAAATAAAAAGTGACCTAGTAAATATTTCATATCCTAATGTGCCACACCCCCATAAGTCTGCCTTACTAAAGTCCAAGACAACATTGGGGCCAGGTTTTGCTCGTCTTATTTCAGGAGCCCTTAGACACAAATTGCCACCCAAATCAACATATTCATCTTCGAATTTAACCAGCCAATCTCCAGAAGCTAAAGCTGATCCGAAGTCAGACAGAACTAGGTGTGGTACATCATCTGAAGTAATTTTATTTCTGATAAAAGATGCATTGAAGACCTCGTAAATAAGTACCATCCAAGTCGAAATCAAGCAAAACATTATCTGACTAAAAATTAGTCGATTGCTTAACCAAGTTTTACAGATTTGTGCTCAAACCTTGATATCTCGATGACTTATTTTGTGCTCTTGGAGATAAACAATAGCTTCTAGTAACTGGCCAAACATGACTCTGCCTTTCCAGTAGTTCCGTTTTCTGGTGATAACATAATCACGAAGAGTCATTCGATATCTACAAAAAAATTACATTTTCTCTAGGGTTCGGTTGTTGCCCGAGCGAAATCTTTTCGAGAAATTTATCAGGCAAAATCTATTTTTTAAGCGTGAAGTCTAACATCAACGTTCTACTCGATCTTTTTATTTGCCATGACAAAAGAGAACAACAAAAACAATCTTTAGCAACATTTATGCAAGTTTTGTAAGAAAATTTAGTTAGTCGCCTCTGAACCCGCAACCCAGAAAAGCAAAAAAAGCTTAAAATGTTTTTCCGTTGTTTCACTCTTTCCTTGGTCTGGGCCATATATCCCCCACCCGAAAAACATGTTTTTAAGAGCAGGGTGGCCAAATGTCCTTCTTTAGCAGGAATTTCCTGCTTTTTGGTTTTGAAATCTGCTTTTTGCCAGTGAAAAAGCAGGAATTTTTGCACATTTGTGCATGTGCAATTTAGTCAACCAGTCAATGTAAATTACCGTATTTCTTCTAATTGCCGCACAGTCTCTAATTACCGCACACCCCTAACTTTAAAGACTTATATCTCGGAACAGAGTGAATATTTTGCTAAGCTGTTTGATGCATTTTCTTAACTCCCACGAGCTCTACCGATTCCACTTTTCAGATTTTGGTTAAGCACCCGAAAATCTCTAGATCGAATTTGAAAATTTCCGATTTTCGGGTGATTGAAAAATAAGCGCACATGTGCGGCAATTAGAAGAAATACGGTAATTGTATTGAATAATAATATTCCTTTGAATAATTGCACTCCTTTGTATTGTAAATATTCCAATATTCCAAATTAATTGTATTTCTCGATTTTCTTATTTGCGCAAATTTTTCTAGCCGTTTTCTAATTCTGCTTTTTCAGAATGTTCCCTATATTCAGTACGGTCAAGCAAAGTAAAAAGTTTAGCGATGAAGTTGTTCGAGAATCTCCGCCAAGTGAAATGCTGGATGTTCAAGAAGTTCCTGTCGCCGACCCTGCAAACAACAATCCCGTTTTTCCAGAAGATTTCGATAAGGAGGAATTGGAGTCAGATGAATCCGATGAAGAGGTACTTTCAAAATATGTAAAACCTGAAACTTATAAGACGTGCTTACGAATCTGTGCAAAAGAAGCGAAATCCGAAAAAACCACAAGCCTTCAAGATGGAATGGAAGAAATCATACAATTGAATCGAAAGCTCTGGGAAGGCGGGATTCTTTCGCTGCATCTACTGCAATTCAGAGAAGCAAATTGGTCAAATGGGGGAAGCTTCCATCATCAGGCAACTCTAATTTCGGTGGCGTGAACAGAGGAGATGAAAACAATGTGTATGACATTGCCACTGAAGCGAGGTTTGCTTTTTGTTGTAGGCTTAGACTCTGCTTTAAACTCATTCCTTGTTTATAACTGAAGCCAAATCTGATCGGCATTGGATGCCTCTCGCATATTTGGAGCAATACAGCACAAACTGCGTCGTCCTATCCTTACACAAATGGATTGGATTTCGAGGGATTTGCTCTAAAACATTCCGTTCACTTCAGCTAAAATGCAGCCAGATGGAAGCGACTTGTTGAAATTGGAGAAGAATGCGGGGTATGCTGGACTATGTTATAAATTAAAATAATAGTACTATTTAGGTCGAAGTGCGTCAATTTCCAAAGCATGCTACGACTCGTTGGTTGACTCTCCAGCCGAGCAGTGGTTACCTCTTTCAATCTACTTTCAAGAAGTCGAGGCCGGATGCCTTCAAGAATACTACAAGAATGATAAACTCTCAAAGGAAGTCAAGGTTGGTATTTCTTATGATCTTTCAATTGTTTAATAAACTCCTTTGTTAAGGTCGTCTTGCAATTTGCTTCCTTTGCTCTAGACAAATTCAATAAAGTCAATGCGCTGTCACAAGCCAAGGATTTCACAGTCTCCGATGCTATCAAGATTGTTCGACATTTCATACAACAATTCAATGATTTTAAAGAGTCGTCGTTCTTTGGAGAAGGTATATATCACTTTTGCAGATTTATAGATTATATCACTTTTGCAGATTTATAGATTATATCACTTTTGCAGATTTATAGGTTCGTCTGATCAGTGCTTTCTCGATGTGTCGGCCATCACCAATATCAAGGAGCTCGACAAAAGGGATGCCTTTCGAAGTCTTTCATCTCTGGAGAAGTGGGTCGTCTTCTTCAGGAGCAATGGAATGTTGGATTTGAAGAAGGTGGTCTGAGCTCTTCTAAGTCCTTTCGCTTCAAACGCGTATTGTGAAACCGTTTTCTCGCTGGTCAAAAGAATTTGGGCTGATGAGAAAAATCGCCTTGAAGTACCTACTGTCAATGCACTCGTCTGCGTCAAATCTACTCAGTTGAAGTGTGAGGAAGCATTCGACTACTTTCTGCAAAATAAGGATCTTCTGAAGGAAGCACAGAGAAGTGAAAAATACGGAAAGAATGATTAGTGAGAAATGATTTGTGATGTTTTCCTGATGTTTATTGTTGTTCATTCCTGCTTTTTAAGGCTTGACTATAGAATGCCCCCACGGGGAGTGATCAGGTGGAGGAGATAACATCATATTCGTGTTTCTCGACCCGATTTCATGAGAAAGCCGCGTGTTTTTTTAGTTCTGAGAAAAAAAAATTTTTTCGAACCACAGGGGGGTATCATGGGGTTTTTAGTCAAAATATGAATATTTTGAATTGGCGCCTTTTGAATTTTAAAGGGATTAAGGGCTGTATTGGAGGGGAAGGGAATAAAAGGGGCCACTAATCACACAGGGGCCACTAACAAAAAGACGTTGAACATAGTTTTGAATACTGGGGCCTACAGCATAAATATACTCTGGTATGCATGCTTTTTCATGCATCCAGAGTCACTTTCGAGTGATTTGTGTCTAAGGTATGTGGGTGTGCGCATCTCAACTCAAGCCCGAAGCCCCCTGCGTCCCCGAAGAGCGCGGCTTGAGAGTTAGAGATGCGCGCACACTACCTTAGACATGATTCCGAGTACTCTTGATCAAAAATGCATATAGAGGTTCTTTTGCCACGGCCCAGTTGAAAACATGGTAAGACAGTCTAGTGATACACATATTTAGTTTTTTAATGTTTTGCCATAAAAGTGGCCCCTTTTGTTCCCTTCCCCTCCCAATACAGCCCTTAATCCCTTTAAAATTCAAAAGGCGCCAATTCAAAATATTCATATTTTGACTAAAAACCCCATAATACCCCCCCTGTGGTTCGAAAAATTTTTTTTTTCTCAGAACTAAAAACACGCGGCTTTCTCATGAAATCGGGGTCGAGAAACACGAATATGATGTTATCTCCTCCACCTGATCACTCCCCGTGGATTCTATAGTGCAACCCTTTTTAAATCCTGCTTTTCGAGATCAAAATCCTGCTTTAAAGATTTTGCATCTGGCCACCCTGTCTAGGAGTGTCTAAAAACCATTTTTGAGTGATAATTTCGCTATAAAAAGAACTAAAAAAGCAATTTTTAAGGCATTATGGGCTGTATTTGGAGAGGAAGGAAATAATAGGGGCAACATTTTGGTCAAAATTTTTTGTCCATTTTGACTGTTTCACCATGTTTTTCAACGTGGAAAAAAGAGACTCTATATGCATTTTAATCAAAAGTCTTGCTCCCACCGAAGGTGGCGCAGAGGGCTTGGTGGCTTGGGGTTGAGATGCGCACATCCACATATCTTAGACACAAATCACTCGAATAGCGTGCTATTCTTTGAATTGCAACAATGGAAGATTTTTAACCAGCTTGTTTTCCAGCATACTTGCGCAGCAGGTTTTTATTCACTTCTCGTAAGAAGATATTTGGATAGAATCTTTTATAAGTAATCAAAATCAAAAATCAAAACGCAAAATTAATCCACGGATTCGGCCCGGACACCCTTTACAAAATAAACCAGGTTTTTGTTTTTTTACTACTTTGGCTGGTACTCAAAATCGAAAATACCTCTGCATCACAATAAACATTGTTTTGGGCTCTCTATTTGGCAATTCCAAGTCATTAACATTGGGCAAGACTTCTGGATAGCTAAAATATTTTGTCAAAAAAGTCAGGAACTTTTTTAGTCAAGTAGCTCCTACAGCTCTTCTGCGTCTCTCAAAATAGGCATTACATCAATGAAAGCAGTGTGCATTTTTATTAAATTTGGATGGCTCTTCTTCAGCGGCTTAAAACTAAACATAAAAAAATCAACATTTCCCAAAAATACTGACAAAAATGACATACTTTCCCATTTTGCCTTGTAGTGCAACCTTTGGTATTTTTATCAGCGGAATAATTTCCGGTCCCATTTCTCTCCACAAAAATCTTAACAGACATGCATGTAAACGGCAATAATATCAGAAAGTTTCTGAAGTACCTCTCGGGCATGTCATAGTTGTAATTAAACATGATCTTGAGGGCCAATGGATATTTCTAAAAAAAAGGTTTTTTCTTTTGAACAAAAAATGTTATTAACTTTGAGAGAATCATAACCATCGAAGGGCTTTTCCATCTTTTTCTGGTTTAAATCACCCATCGTATTATCTTTTCTAAGCTCATAAACTGCTGCATTGCACCCGCAAGCAATGTGTTCGCCTGAAATTTAGATATGATTGCAAACAAATCAAATTTGAAAGCAAAGCTTGCCTATTTCATACCCACTCAGATTGTCAGGCATATAGGAGGAATTCAAGGAATTGTTATAGCGTGCGTTTTGACCAAAGAGGTTCTGTATAAATTTGTATTATTTAGGAGACTGCCGCATATAAGTTTGAGATACTATTGTCTTGCCAACCTCTGAATTCTCCAGCGCAAAGACTTATCCAAAAATAATTTTACACAAAAACTAAAAACTCCTCAACAGAAAACTCCTATATGCTGTTATATCAAAGTATTTTTTAACTACAGTCAAACCTCGTTACAGTGCGACCCTGGGGACCGACCACAATTCGCACTATAACGAGACTCGCACTATATCGGGATCGCACTATGTCGGGACTTATGAACCAAAATGGTTAGAAAACGCACTATATCGAGTTTTGCACAATGCTCAACAAGAACTATTTTATTCTAGCAATAACATTAATACATCACTTTTAACAAAAAATATTAGCGGTTGGACAAAATAAAATGGATGATTTTCGACTGCAGCTGTTTCTTTCGGCGCTCTTCAAAAAAATAGTCACCCAGTTGATCGGTGAGGCGGAGCACGGGTGGATCCCACGAGTTCTCTTGCACATATTGGCGGACGAATTCTAAATGGCTCTGCGCTTCTTGGCGGCTTTTCTACTTCAACTTCTTCGATGTCCGATGTCTCACTGTCGCTCATCGCGCTGTCCTTTTTAATTTCAGTTCCTCTTGAAACCTCCTCCACAATTTCGGCCAACGAGAGAGTTCTACCTAAAAGTATCTACGTGATATAGAAATAATATTTATTCAAAAACCTATAAGTTTCGACAAACTCGTCCACGTTCATGAAGTCGTCCAATAAAATGCCTTCGTCAATCCCACCTAGTTGTTGCAAATTATTCCAGGCACTGAGGAGTTCATCATCATTGGCTTCCTGGTCTTCTTCATCTCCACACGTTGGTTCTTCAAGTTATAAAAACGTAATAACTAACAACGAGGCTTTGCTGATTTCCCGATCACTAGCAATGGAAATTCTCCCTGCCCGACATGTTTTCGCACACTAGAACTGTAATTCTTTCTTTGCTTTTTTGCCTCCCATGCATTTGTCTCCTTTAAATATAAAAGAAACAATAAGAATGAGCAAAAAAATAGAACCCAAACTTCATAGCCATCGGACTTGCTTGTGCCAAACGATTAAAGCTTCTTCGACCCTACCGGAGTATACCCCCAAATGAAATTTTTTTTAAAGTGTTTCCAAACACCCTATATCAACCTAAAATCACCTCAGAAGTTCAAAAAAGACATTATTTTTGTGTTCTGGTCAATAAAAAATTGAGTTTTGGGCATTTTGAAATTTCGACCATTTGGCTGTTTTACCATGTTTTGGTCACTGGAGCTGGGCAAAAAGAGCCTCTAAATGCATTTTTGATCAAGAGTCTTGCTCGGAATTATGTCTAAGGTAAGTGAGTGCGCGCATCTCTAACCGACCAAGCCCCCTGCGCCCCCGAAGGGGCTTGGTTGCTTGGGGTTGAGATGCGCACACCCACATACCTTAGACGCAAATCACTCGAGAGTGACTCTGGATGCATAAAAAATGTATGCATACCAGAGTTTCTTTATGCGGTAGGCCCCAGTTAACAAAACTATGTTCAAATTCCATCTTTTTGGGGCCAAGGTACCCTCAACATCTGATTTACTAAGTTATAATAAACAGAAATCAACTAAAAATACCAAAATTCAAGATTTAAAAAAAATCGACTTTTATAGAAAAAAGTAGGTGAAAACACCTTTTATCGTGTTCAGCGTGTAGGAAATGCTTAAAAATGGTTAAAATGGTGTTTTGAAAAAGTTCAAAAAAAATTTCATTTGGGGGTATACTCCGGTAGCGCCGCTTCTTCTATCTGTTCATACTTTCGTGCTCTAAGACGCGCCCTTTTTGCTTTGCAGCCATCCTCGATTGCCTCAAGAACTCCTTATTTATCCTTCAGAATCTTGCGAATATTGAAGTTCTCCGCCAGCCTAGTCTTGTTGTTTTCCTTCTCGGCTGCTTCTATGATTTCTTTTATCTCAAGCAACGATATTATGCGACGCTTTTTAGGAGTAGCCATCTATTGAGACTCTAAATTGAGAAATAGGCAGAAAAGTCAGCGAAAAGACAGCAACAAACTAATTGATATAAAACGTAAGCAGAAACGTGAAAAACGGACATATTTTTAAAATTTTTATTTAAAAAATTTGCGATTCGCACTATATCGAGACCAGAGTTTTCATTGATCCGGATTTCACTGATCTATCAAGATAGTGATAGTGACATTATCCCTCTGCAAACCCGTCATACAGGAGTTTATATTGCGAAGGTGCGCCTATATTTTTCGTTTTGTCCCAAGAAGTGCAAAATAAATTTCAGTGCATTCAAAAAAGCTTGGAAACACACGGCCTTTCGACGTCAATGGTCTCTTACTTCATCACCGATCAAGGATCTAATATGCTGCTCGCGGTTCTGTGAGTTTCCAGGATTATTTCCTGGTCAACTGGAATTATTCTAACCATTTTAGTACGGTGGCACAAGAAGACGAATTCACGCTTCAGCTTCAACGGGAAGATGCTTTGGATGATTATTTGGAACGTTTTAGCTACCACGATTGGCAAAATTGGTACGACCTTCTTATCATTCCAGCAACTTCACAAGCTCCAGAGAGAGGATTCTCAAGGATGTCCATCAATTCGGGAGGAGTCAAAAGGGGCTCATTAACCGGTCTACTGCGAAGAAAGGTCTTGCTAGGCTTCAACTCCATCATATTGAATGAACGATTATTTTGATTTACTGCTGTTCTCACTGACTGTTAAAAGGAATACATAATCATTGTCTCATCGTTGATACTCTCTTGTCTTATCGGATTCTTCCGAGAAGGAAGAAATTTCTTCCTCTTCCGACCGGAAGAAGGATGAGAAAGATGGAAGAGACGAAAATTTTGAATGGAAGAAGGACGAGGAAGAGGAAGAGCTAAATCAAATTTGAACAGCCCTGACTATAACGAGGTTTGACTGTAATTTAAAAAGTATTGACAATGAAAAAGATTGCGTTCACAATGTGTGTCGACCCAAGCCTTATTTTAAAAGGCTATAAACGCGGGAAAGGCCATATCATTTTGAGAAGTTGACACGCATTTTCAAGGAAAATTTTTCATCACTTTAAGTGATCAAAAGTTTAATTAAATATTAAACATTACAGCAATGTTTTGAAGCTAGCTTGTAGCCTAGTTCAAGAGCTACAAAAACTTATTTACATAATAATTTTTGAAAATCTGAGTGTTGAGATATGACTAATAAAAAATCAATATCTTTAAAAAATGACCAAAATCCAAGTTTTTTCAATTTTTGTCGTTTTTTAAAGATATTGATTTTTTTTCAAAAGACCATATCTCAACACTCAGATTTTCAAAAATTATTATGTAAAACAGGCTCTGTAGCTCTTGAACTGTGCTTTAAGATGTTGCTGAAACGTTTAATATTTAATTAAACTGTTCTCACTTAAAGAGATGAAAATGCTTGTCAGCTATCAATACGACATCACAATTGTTTAGAATCAAATTCTGACTTTTATATAATAATTTAGTTAAGCTTTATATGCTATCTGAAAGAAGAAAGGGGTTTCAAAATAAAGAAGATCAGCTGAAAAAAACATAAAAATCGACTGAGAAACAGCCACTTCAAAATTGGAATCGGAATGCTTTCCAAATGACCTAATAACAAGATTCATCTGTTAAAATTAAGGCTTGGGTCGACACCCAGTCTGAACGTGCCTCAAGCGCTAGAAAATTTTTGGTTGATTAGTCAGTTTTATCTCTGAATTCCACTGACCCTGATTCTGTCAAACCTATTTGCATCACCTTTACTTGGCAGTTTGATAAAAGAAAATTGACGTATATGGTCATTGCGCATTCTGGCGTGATAGTGGTGACCAATTGCTGCAAAAGGTCTGGCAAAAAGCCTGCCATTGTTTTGAAGTATGCGTTGTAACTGGAAATTGTTTTTCGATCATTTTAAAAAACTTTGTTATTTAGGACAAAAATTTACTCACTGTTCTCATGAACACATTTCTGGAGACAAATGAAGTTTTTGCAACACCCGTTTTCTGAACTATTCTTAGAGCTTGTTTGGGGACAACTTTGATCAGCGGGGTGCCTCTCAACCTGGTTACAAACTTAGAAAAAATAAAATTTATTTTTAAAAAGTACTGGTCACCACAAATATACCTCTTTTGCAACTCTGTAAGCAATAACATTGAATCTTCGAAGAGACATTGTGCACGACAATA
Source organism: Ditylenchus weischeri (assembly GCA_029231635.1). Classification (NCBI taxonomy): domain Eukaryota; kingdom Metazoa; phylum Nematoda; class Chromadorea; order Rhabditida; family Anguinidae; genus Ditylenchus; species Ditylenchus weischeri. The sequence goes on from JAMRYI010000114.1 coordinate 46,831, forward strand.
CAGGACACGAGACTCGACTGAAAATCAATCACACCTGCTATACTTCTGGGCTGTCGCTTATCACAGTTAAGATTTTACGTAAAAGCTGTTTGGAACAGATGGCCAAGCATGCTTCAGCACTTTCTCAACGGGACGAATATTCTTTTAGTTGTGTGAAAAATTGTTTCTCTCAAACACTGGTTTGCTGGATCCTCCCAAAAATAACAACTTCAATAATTTAATATCACGTCCATAAAAATAACCATTAACAACTCCGAATAGAAGGTATCCTTGGGTGTTAAAAACATACTTTTACCATTTAAATTTATCTCTACAATTAGGCTCAGACGGGCATATCGACCGATACCTATTACATACATTTATTTTGATAACAAACATACAACATAAAGGCAGGCTGAAGATTATCGATAAAGCTTTTACAAAGCAGGAAATATTAAAAAAGGCAAACGCAAGATTAAATCGCGATATTTTAGCAGCAAATGGTAATAAAATCTAAAAAAGTTGAATAAATTGCAGAGAACATGAAAGTAAGCAGGCTAAAACAAAAAAATCAGTTATGAATAGAGAAGGGCGCATATCTTTATCCATGTACATGTCAAGTTATTTTAGAATCACTCGCTAGGGTGTCGAGTCATTGGCTATTGGAGACTGTCAGGTCATTTTTTCGATCAAAATTTTCTTTAAAAAGGGACAACAAACTAGGGTGGCCAGATGCAAAATCTTTAAAGCAGGATTTTGATCTCGAAAAGCAGGATTTTGAAACAAAAAATCTGCAAAAAGCAGGAATGAACATATTTATTCGCATAACAACAATAAACATCAGGAAAACATCACAAATCATTTCTCACTAATCATTCTTTCCGTATTTTTCACTTCTCTGTGCTTCCTGCAGAAGATCCTTATTATGCAGAAAGTAGTCGAAGGCTTCCTCACCATAGTTGGATCGCGGCGATCCAACGCCAATATCAACGCCAAAGCCGGCGGCACCACCGGCGGCGGCAAAATATGAGGTGCCACCGGCGGCGGTGGTGGTTTTTCGGAGATGCACAACTATGTTCCTCACACTTCAACTGAGTAGATTTGATGCAGACAAGTGCATTGACAGTAGATAGGTGACAGTAGATAAAGATAGGGGAGATTCACATTCCAGCTTGAGAATAATTGATACCAGGCTTTTGGGCCAGCTCGTCAACAGGTCTGCTCTAGACCAAAAGAGTTATTTGACCAAATGTTTTTTGATAAAACAAGCAAAATACCAAATATACGATTGGCCAAACATTTTTGAAACTCAAACAAGTAATTGTCAAATGTCTTTTCGATCAAATAATTTATTGATCAGTTCTCTAATTGATCAGTTAAAAAGCACGCCAATTAAATATGTCTGTTAAGCCAGTTTGCGTCTCAATAAAGCAAATGCAAATTATCATATTATTAGGTTGATCCAAAAGTTCTTGGGCACCTTGAAAAAATTTATTTTCGATTTTTTATTAACGTGTTAATATTTTAGCATGATATTTATCATTCCAATGTTTGCAGATCTAATTCAGAGGAGATATCACTCGAAGTCACATCAACAAAACAGCTCTCCAAAATCTTTATTCAACAAAATAATCTCCCTCAACATCAACAACATTTTGCCATCTTTCAGGCAATCTCCCAATACCTTTAACAAAGAATCTTATCGGTTTCGAATCAAAATAAACTTGCAGATCTGTTAAAACAAAAACAGCAGAATGTGGCGTAAATGATCGTCTGTCATCTAAAAAAGACAGATGAGATGAAACGACGAAAAAGAAGCGAATAAAAAATCGAAAATAAATTTTTTCAAGGTGCCCAAGAACTTTTGGATCAACCTAATATTTATCCGATTAAAACTTTATACGAAAATAAAAACGATAATTTTTTGACGTTACTTGTTTTTACCCCCTCCCAAAAAAAAAGCTACTCGGTTTTACCAGCCAACCCCCACTCACTCCTCCCCCCACCCCATAATTTTTAAGGGTACCAAAAACCAACATTTTTCCAAAATAAAGGTTTGCAAATGCCGATATTAGTAATGGGAGGCCCTAAGGCTAAGACTTACGGGCCTTGCTTTTATACCGAGTAGCGCCATTTTTCAAATCATTGTATTGTTGTGCTGCATACATATCTGCTGATAAAAATCCTTTACCTGTTTAGCTTCTAAGATTTGCTAAATCACTGGTGTCAAAGAAGACAAGTTTTGCGATCACAGTCAATTAATAAAATTACTTACAATGCCTGAACAAGATGGGGAAAATGCGTGTGACTCTAATGTTTCTTTTCTCCGAAATCTAACTGCAGTCGCAAAATGACCTTCCCCTTTAAACTGCTCTGCACCCACGGACTGTTTCAAACCAGTTGGTACTTGTAGCTTTCATCTTGTCTAATAACGTATTGTTAGCATAAACACATCAGTATATCCAGTCTTTTAGCTTGCTGTTAGTTAAGATGTTAGTTGTTAATTGTTTTTGCACATTAATTTCTGTTTTATCCTTTTTTGATACATAAAAGAAAAATCTTAAACATTTGTATGCGCCAAAAATGGTCCGATAAAGTCGGCGCTCGATATAACGAACCCCTGTAGCTGGTCCCCAGGTGGTTCGTTATTCGAGCCTCGACTGTATAACTTTTATATGTGAAATCTTTTTTCTGGTTGTTTATTCTAACCACTCTAACCGCCTAAAAAGCAAAGATTTAGGCCAAGCTACTTAAAGACAGCTTTTTTGGTCTTTATATACTTCTCTCTTAAAGCATCAAATTACATCTTTTTTCATGGAAAAGCATTTAATGCGAGCTTTTTACAAAAAAATTTTTGGGTATAGTAGACAAAAGTCCATTCTTGTCCATTATTTTTTAATCTTTTTCGTCAGTTTTTTTTCAAATAATGTGATGGATTACCAAGACCCGCAAGTCTTAATGGAAAGATTTCAAGGTTTTACATTTGTACTAAAAAAATCGCAAGTATTCTGAATTTTTTCCCCGTAAAATTCAGTCCCGTTGATCAATCACTTTTTCATGCTAAAACTTTCGTTAAGAGACCATACTTGTTGATGACACTGAGAATTTCGCAAATTCAAACGCGCACGGGACACTCTTTTATGTTATACATTTCTCATTTCTCCCTCAGTGAGACTTTGAATTTTATGGCATTGCCTATCGACCACTTTTTAAATAGACTCTGAGCATGTCACATACCAAAATGTAGCTGGGAATCTGGGCTACATTTTTACATGCTCAAAAGTCTATTTAAAAAAGTGAGTCGATAGGCAATGACATAAAATTCAAAAGTCCACTTTTGGGGAGGGGAGTTAATAGAGGAAATACGGTAATTATTGGACAATATTTCTTTGAATTTTTCATTGTCGGCAGCAATAAGTAATTTATCATTGTTTGCGCAAAGGCAGAATAAGTAATGTAAAACACCAATTGCAACAAGTCTCCTAGGTAGCTCAGTGGTAGAGCGTGTGAACAAAAGCACAGTTCGTGGCAAAGACAGTTCATGGAGGTTTTTTGAATGGACAGTTCGTGGTGGACACTTGCCTCTTTAAATTGTGGGCTTCTTTAAGAATCACTTGGATTGATCTGGGGCAATCATTTTTCTCTCTATTTGGAATCAAGGGACACAAAACAACTAACCTAGCTGAATCATATCATGAGCGGCAGAAATATCACTTCAGATAGCGTGCAAGACTAGGTGAGTGGATTGTTCGAAACCGAGAGGTAATTTCTACGGGTCTATATTATTTATTGCAAAAAGTTTTAAAAGCTTAGTTGCACTATGTGAGAAAAGGCAATATGAAGCAGTCCCGGAAGGAAGAGTACAGCTAAGTAAACCTCAAGAGCGCTATGCAGAGATTACAAGCCACCTAATTCGATTACAATCCGATGTGATCGACTTTTTAAACGAGGACTATTATGCTGCATATCATCTCTTATGCTGCATATCATTATTTTATGAGTGACTATCTATCACAAGTTGGAAAGCTTATGGGCATGAAGGCTACTTATCTGGAGTAGTTACATTTAATTAACCTAACTTAAAACATCTTGTTTTCAGAGAAAAAAGAAAGGGCAAGTGTGCAGTCGATGAAGAAGGTGAAGAGGAGAGCAATCCAGTAGAAATTGAGCCAGTGATTTCCGATCATCAAGATGAAATTTCTCTTCTATTGTTCGACTACTGTAAAGCTACTGAAAAAGAAAATATGGAATCAGATTCAAATAAAGCTGAGAAAGAACGCTACAAATGGGAAGTCGACAAGCCGGTGAATTTTTTGCAGATGGTGGGAGATGGCAACTTTATTTACAGGCAAGATAAAAAATATTAAATGTTGCATTGATTGAAAGTATTAATTTTTGAGCGATTTCATTTTTTGTCACAGAAAGCCAGTTTTTTCATCTCCAAGTGCGCAAAGAGCTTATGAAATAACTGCTGGTATATCGGCCGGTATATTTGGATCACCAGAAGAAATCAAGGTGTATGTGGCAATGCATCAAGAAGAAGCTGCTTTTGGATACTCGAAAAAACTTATTCTTGCAGCTCGTCTCTATCAGCGGAACTTTTTTTGTGTAAGTAAGCATATCAAACATATTATGAATTTTAAGCATATTGTGAAAACGTATGTTTTTCATTTGGTATCGGAAACTTGGTAAACAGAACTCATTTCAGGTCAATACTCCCTTACGTTCAAGCGCCAGAAACGCAATGATTGTTCACCGAGGTGCGCATTTCGATGTGGTCTTAGGCTAATGAAATCATTGATGTCAAGTATTATAAATCCAACATATCTCTTACTTTTGTTTTTTGTTTTGTTGTAAACGCAGTTTTTCTGCTGTTACCACTGTTGTTACTAATAAATATTGCATCTATTTGGCTCAAAATAAGAACAGATCAAAAACTAAGAATTCCACATTTATAGCTACTTGTAAAAAACGTAAAAATAAAAAATACGTTGATACGCATCTTTAATAAATCCGATGAATTGGACTACTTTTATACATCTAAGTCAACATAAATTTGAGAAAGGAGCTAAAAATAATAATTTCTTAAACTCAACGAAAAAGTGCCACGAACTGTCCGCCACAAACTGTCCTATGTCCCGGTGCGTGACTTTTAGGATTCCTGACTCAGAATTTTGCGCTGAACAGGATGGTGTCACTGGTTTTAAAATTTTTCCTAAAATTTTTTGCTAGAGCCTGCTGAAAATTTGAAGTTTTTTATTTTGGCACGAAACTACGAAAAATGGCAATAACTTTTTATATACTTCATATTTTTTGTGACCTGTTTAATGAATTTGTAAAGCAGCAGCAGGGCTACCTCTTGACCACTTATGTGTCTAGGTATCATAAAGCCTATGGTGCCGGAAAACCCCAAAGACTACAACGGATGCCTTTGATGAAGAATCATATTTTTTACGAACTTTTTTACGATAAATAGACTGAGTGTAGACAGGATATTGTTTTGTAAGAAATTTCAAAAAGATTATGAATCTGTATAAAAAATAGCACAAATGATTTTCTCTAAAAGTTATGACCTCTGTAAGATAAAAATACAGTTTGCTTGTGAAAATACTCTGACAAAAGACAATTAAACTTCGAAAAACTCTAAAAGTTCAATATTTAAAAACTTCAAATTTTCAGAAGGCTCTAGCAAAAATTTAAGAAAAATTTCAAAACCAGTAACACCATCCTGTTCAGCGCAAAATTCTGAGTCAGGAATCCTAAAAGTCACGCACCGGAGTCGGAGTGTTAATATGTAAAAAAATATTGCCAAATAATTGTGGCACAAAAAAAGTGTCCCGCTTGAATTTGCGAAATTCACGTTGTCATCAACAAGTATGGTCCTTTGAATTATTAAAATTTGTCCACTTTTACCGTTGTCCCTATTTCTCGGATTTGTTACCTTAGGCTTGTTTCCAATCGTGACATTAGGGTAAATCAATTGCAACGCAGGATCTGCAAAAAAGTGGATGTTTTTGCTTTCAAAATTTTACACTGTTTATACACATATATATTCTTTAAATTGATGCATCAGATGGTGGTGATCGTGATGGTGGCCGTTACGTAACAATTGCAGCAGCAGCAAAACACTTGGGAAAAGAAATCAAAACACCTTTCTATCCTGTCCTCTCCCAAAAAGGGTACTAGTGCATTTGCAGACTAGTTTGTTTGTTTCCTCTGGTCGTGCTCCCTGCCCCTGCTTTTTATGAGCTAGCGGCGACAATTGAGCGATAAAAAGATTAGCAATGATTACCCATATAGCTATGTTATAGCTTTTATTTGTGTGTTTCAGGCAATGCGATGAACTTGGCAGGGAGTGCAACAACCAAACCAGCAAACACCAACATTTCCTTCTATTCTTCTTCCACTACCATATTTGCAGTTATGTTTGCAGCGGTGTGTTTCCTAAGAGTATCACAAGGGGCACCTCCCTTTTGTAGGACCTGCAGAGGCTCTTGCAAGCCAAATGAAACTATTGTCACTGCTGAAAATTTCACTGATTCCACCTCCTCCGAGATTACTAATGACTTAATGTAAGTTGTGGTAGAAAATTTTTATATTCGCAAAGGTTATCGCCTTGTTTTTGGCACACATTTAGCAACATTCTTAGGTAGGCTTAGATGAAAAAATAAAACTTTAAACTTGCATTTTCCTTCCTAATTTCATAACATATCACACGGCTTTTTAAATTGCCCAAAAAGATGCACTTTAAGTTTGAATCAAATTGGTGAGGAAAACAAAATAACTCCTCGAATTTGACTAGAAAAACGCCTTTTAGACTTTAAATGATTTCTAGTTTTTCAAAATCTATTTTTTTTAAATTTCAGCTGATTTTTTATGAAAGCGGAGATTCTGAGATTTTGTTTGGTGCAAAAAATACGACTTTTGGCATTTTTTATATGAGGAAATTATTTAGCTTTATTTTCACTGTGAAATGACGTAAAATCTAGACTTTAGACTGGTGTGTATTAGTTTTTAGCGAAAAAGTGGTGAATCTGATATTCATGACCACTTCAATTAGGATAATAATAAATAAAAAGTTAAGCCAAAAAACATTGGAAAATCGAGTGTGTTCAGGGGCGTCATTATAACAAGGTTGGACTGTATATCTTAGCTTTTCAACAGGCTATCGAGTTTCACTGGGTGATTTTAAAGATATAGAAATTCGATCTTTGAATGTTTAGAATTTTTTAGCAAATTACTTTATCATTAAATTATAAATAAATATATTTTAATCCGAAATAAGTAGTTTAATAGATTGTTAGAAAGCTGAGATGTATGGCTACACAATAGAGACAAGTGTAGAGAAGTCACTTTGAAATTAGAATAGATATGCAAAATTATAAAAAGTTGAGAAAATTCAGCTTTTAGTCTTGACATTTCAGTTAAAGCCTTTCGTTTTTATGCAAAAAAACCCGTAAAAACAATCAGAATATTAGGATAATTAGTGAAAAAAAATATTATAAAATTTTTTACCAAAATTTTTTGACGGATTTAGTAAGATTTTTTAAGTGTAAATTATTTGAAAAAACCCGAATTGTGGGTGGTTAACAATTAATGATAAATGTAAAACACAGCTGGCGCCAACAATTAATCAATTAGTGAGTGACCTTAGTGTAATAGGTCTACACTTTTTGTACCACATCGCTGTCTTTTGTTGGTTTGACACGTGCACACTAAAAATGTGGCTTATCTGCCTGTACATAAATATATTTTAGAAACGAGGTTGTAGACAATGACACAAGCAAACCTGACAATTCATCGTTGTCTTCTGACCGCCCAAAAAGACAATCCTATGTGGAACGAAGGACTTGTAGCAGCAAGTTCCAGCTTGAAGCTCTTCTTATGTGAGTACTGCAGTATTTTAGATCATCACACACTTTTTATACTCAATTATCTTCTAGATTATACATTAAAAAAATGCTCGAAATCATATACGAATATAACATATACGAAATCATACCGTATTTTCTCTGTAGCTCCCCGGGGGAGTTATTTTTTGGATGCCTGAAACTCGGAAAAATTTGAGGTCAATCTCAAGATTTTTGGGTGAAATTTTGAAATCGAAAAAGTGTAATCGGTAGAGCTTGCGGGAGTTAAGAAAACGCAATAAACAGCTTTGCGAAAATTTGACTCTGGGCTGAGATATAGGTCCTCAAAGTTGAGGGGGGGGGAGTTATTAGAGAAGGGAGAGCTCTTGGAGGTAATACGGTATGTAGATTGCGCCCGCCAAGTAAACACTTTTACTTTATAGTGTTTTCGGCATGATTTTGAATCCTATTTGGCATTCCGTATTAAATTTTCATACAAATTTTACGAAAAAAGCTTTAGAATTTTTTTTTAAATTTTGTTAGTAGTTATTTAATTTAGCGCTTAAAGGTGACAGTCAATTATATTATATCTTGATTTTTAGACCATTTGCCATTATGATGATCCCAGTTGCCTTATGCAGTCTGCTAATGTGTGTATTTTGCTGTGGTCCGGAGGACTCTAGGGGAAAAGTGCCCGAGAAAATGTTTGGCATGAAGATTGGCAGTCAGAAACGCAGAGATTGTGCCGACGAAGATGAGCTGGAATACAAAGGTATGCTAGTTACTGCATGTCAGTCAGCTATAAAATCTTGTTTTAGATGGCTATGTTAGACGGATAGGCAGTCAAAAAAACTAGATTTGCTACAAATGTACAGATTATTGAGCCAGAAAGAAGGAACACTAGTATTCTTGATTTAGACAACATTGGAAATAGGCATTCAAGAGAAATTGGTAAGCATTTAACAGAGTTGCTGAAATGTTATTCTCATTCTCACATATCTATCGTATTTTTTTTTGGTTAGATTATTTTTAAAAAATATGTACAAATTTCATGGACAGAGGAAAAACTCATAAACGATTACAGTCGAACCTGAATATAAGAGCACCAGTATTACAGTCCCCTCTCGATATAGTGACCCCCTGATGTAGTGACCTCCTTCGATATAGTGACCCTTTAAGCCTGATTTGGTTGGCCAGCAGAGAAATAAGGCAAATTATATTCTCGATATAGTGGCCCCCTTCGATATGGTGACCCGTTAGCCAGGTCCCGGCTCATTAAAATACCTCCGATACAGTTGCGGACAATTGATAGTACACAAACAATTGTTTTTTATATTTGGCGATTTTTCATGGAAAATTTTTATTCTTTTCAAAACGAAATATGCAGTCTTGTAGCGCTTTTCCTGCTCTACAAAACTGTATAAATGCTTTTTCAAGCAGCAGCTATTCAATCGACAAGTTAGTCCGTGTTTTGACGACATCCGTTTTTTAGCCCGACAATTGATAGTACACAGGCACAAATTCAAGGTAATTTATTCAAAACAACATAACAAAATCAACATTTAATATTTTGTAGCATATCCATTAGAGTCTATAACGGCCTTGCACCTTCTTGGCATTGATTCCACCAACTTTTCCAATCGCTCTTTGGAATTTCGAGCCACTTCTCTTGCACGGCATTGAACAACCCATCTTCTTTCTTGAATTTGCGACCACCGATCCTTCTTTCTGCTTCACACCACAAATTTTCAATCGGATTCAAGTCAGGAGATTGAGAAGGCCATTCGAGAACCACGATTCCATTGTCTGCTAGCCATTTGGTCACCGACTTTGCCTTGTGCTTTGGATCATTGTCGTGTTGGAAAATCTGAAAGTACTGTTAAACAAACTCATTTTTCAGAAGCATACCCAATCTTGCTGCATCGAAGTCCTCGCGTAAGGAAGCATTGTAGCCAATAGAAGTTCTCTGTACTGTATTTGATCCATTCTTCCATTAATTCGATGCAGAGGTCCGAGCCCATGCCAAGAAAAGCATCCCCATACCATGATGTTTCCACCGCCAAATTTGACTGTTCCCTTTGTGTACTTCGGATCGAATCTTTTATTTATCGGACGACGAACGTATCCTTTCCCATCGCTTGCAACCATGTTAAACTTGCTTTCATCCGACCACAGCACCTTCTTCCAATCATCCGCTGTCCAATCCAGGTGTTCCTTTGCAAATGCCAACCGAGACTTCCTATTCTTTTCTGAGATCCACGGTTTCTCTGCTGGACGACGTCCGAAAAGCCTGCCTGAATATTATACAAATAAAGCAGAATAGCTGGAAATGTAAATACAAACCTCCACAAGACGACGCTGTACAGTTCGCACGCTGATATCGACCAAGCCAAGCTCTTCACGAATTTCTGGAGCAGTAAGAACTGGATTTTCCTTTGACTTTCGAGCAATTCTACGGTCTGTTCTAAATGTGTAGGAGATTAAAATGCACAAAATCATCAACAAATAAACCTATTGTCAGTTGATCTTGGTTTTCCACCAGTTTTGAACGCTACTGGATGCTTGACACGGTTGTAAATCTTCCAGACACCTTTCTTCGTCATTCCCACATGCTCGGCAATTTGATCGAATGTCCATTTTTCGTCGTTGTCACGTAATCGCACAATTAACTTCTCGAGCCTTTCATCACATCGTTGTGGAGCCATTTATAACTAAAACATACAAAATTACACTAATCAGAATGCACAACACAACAAAAGAGACTGTGTGTACTATCAATTGTCGGGCTAAAAAACGGATGTCGTCAAAACACGGACTAACTTGTCGATTGAATAGCTGCTGCTTGAAAAAAGCATTTATACAGTTTTGTAGAGCAGGAAAAGCGCTACAAGACTGCATATTTCGTTTTTGGAAAAGAATAAAAATTTTCCATGAAAAATCGCCAAATATAAAAAACAATTGTTTGTGTACTATCAATTGTCCGCAACTGTATAGTGATCTTTGAATGTTTAGAGCGATATTCAATCAATATTCTCGATAACAAGGTGGCCATTTTGAAGACGCCGGCGCAAAGCGAGCGCGACTCAAGATGGTGGTAGACAGGTGGTGATACCCCGGTGATACTAAGGCAGGGTATTTAGATGGTGGTACCTATCTTGTGGTACCTTGATGGTGGTACCTAGGTGGTGTGGATATTGTTTAATTTATGTGTTATTTGATTATGAAAAAAAATCTTACAGCACCTGAGAGTGTACTGCCGATATAGTGACCCGCTCGATATAGTGACCTCCAAAGCACAGTCCCTTTAGAGATGCGCGCACTCACTTACCTTAGACATGATTTCGAGCAAGACTCTTGATCATATAGAGGCTCTTTTTGCCTAGCTCCAGTGACCAAACGGTGTAAAATACCCTTATGTAGTCCAATAGTTGTTACTATGACGTCACTTTTTATTAAAAATGCCTTTTTTTCGTTTGGACGCCTAAATTTTTCATTGGACGCTAAATTTTTTCCTTGAACGCCCAAACTCATCGGACGCTTAAAGCTACTATGGACGCCTAAAGTAGATTAGAGCCAGAGCAACACCACTCACCACCTGCGCCCCCCGGACCAGCCAAAGGTGCTCTAATGTTAAGTGTAATTTCTGATATAAGAAAACCGCTGGAGACTGGTCCGAGGTGCTCTTATATCGGAGTGCTCTTTTATCCAGGTTTGACCGTGTCGGCCATATTCTGGGAATATTCCTGGTAATGTACTACTTAATAAATTATCACAAAACCTCTAGTAAATAATCTTCTCAAATTTTCACCAAAACATTCAAGAATTGTTTTTGGCACAAATTAACATTTCGTCGACTTTTTGTCAAATTTATCTTTAATTTTTTTAAATGCGATTATAACAAATTTGTCAAGTAGTGTAACCTAAATTTACTGGGATATTTTAGAAAATTCTGATGTGAGTGAAGAAATCAATGTTCCCGACGATCAAACTACTAATTTGACTAGGATAAAATCAGAAGAGATGTAATGAGTATATATTTGGGCATACCTTCCTCAAATATTTAGCAATAGGAAATGATGTTGATTAGGTTCTTAAATTCGGACACAAGCGTCCAGCCAACTTTTGTTGGCAATTCGGCTGCGTCCTCTTAAATTGAATAATTTTTGTTAAATGTTTTATTTCTAAAAGGAGGCATATCCACACCCGTCTATAAATTTGCCGAAACTGAATTTTTGAGACGATTTTTACATAACATGAAAGCTATTTTGAAAATTTACCATTAACCTTCATCAAAATGATGTCAAATTTTTAAAATACCTTTGTCTTGTTATCAATAAATTAACTTTTCAAATTGAAATATTTGCTTTGACAGTCGTGGGCATACTCCTTTTAAAAATCACTTTAATCGCTTTAATCTTGTAAAGGTACAAAAACATGAGGGTTACAAGTTTAGCTGATGGCTTATTTTTTAAAATTGTATCAGTCGATGGCATTGAAAATTAGCGCTTTTTATAGTAAATGGTTGACTGAGCAATAATTTTTTGGGGAAAAACCACTTGAAAAAAACTGGCTGTTTTCAAAGATAACAATTAAAATTATCCGATTTTCTTATTTTTCAACAAAATTTTAACACTTTTGTAAAAAAATGTTATGAACTTCTTGACCTTTGGCATCCTGTTTTATTACATTTTCAATAAGTACTTAATTTTTCTCAAGTATTCATATAAAAAATATTAGTTAAGGGCGCTAAGTGCCGCTCTAAAAGTTTACGAAAATACATTCAAGATACTGCCCGGACTAATGCAATGGCGCTCAAATCTAGCAAGAAAAAAGTCGTGTAAGAAGAGAACTTTGACAATTTTAGTCCAATTAAATCTCATTTAAAAAATAAAACATTGAATTTTTAACAAAAATTTCAAATTTTTTTCTGGCTTGAAAAAATATTAAATTATTACTTCCATATAAAAAATTGTATTACGTGTGTTTTATTAAAAAATATCTAACCTGATGGCCCAGCTAACTTGTTGACACGGGCTTTCAAACCAAAGAAAATTCGGACATTGAGTTTTTAATGAAATTCGAATTTCTTTGTCTCGACAGGAAAGTTTTCTTTATGATTTCTTTGAGAAAATGACCTGCTAACTTCAAAGTGGCATAACTTTTTAACCCTACGTCAGTTTTTATTTTCCTACGTCTATCCGAAAGAAGAGATTCAGGGCTACATTTTGGTATAGTGGGTTCTGTCGAAAACAGGTGTCCCGGACAATTTTTCTGGTATCCGAAGGTTTTTTTGCAATAAATTAATGTGTTTTCTTGGTTTCAGATGAATTCTACCAACCGATCCGAGCGGTCTCTGAAAAGGAAGCAAGTACAAAACAATAAAAAGTGGTATCGTATTCTAAAATAAAGGAAAGGGTGGATATCTTCTATATAAAAGATTTGGATTTGACGTAATTTCTAAATTAGATGAAATCAGGTGTTCCAGACAATTTTTCTGGTGTCCTATTTATGGTTATGGTGTCCTATTTAAAATTTTTATCCCCAATTGATATTAAAACAATGAGAAGTGTGTTCTAGTAATAAAGTTTTCAAATTCCTCGCATTTTTTTGGTCTAGGAGTGCCCTTTCCAGCGAAAAAATAAATAAAAAGACGCCACCGGCGGGAGTCCAACTCGAGTCCCTTTTTGGCCAAAAGCAAGAGTTTTCGCATTACACCATGAAATACGAACGGCTCAATGTCCTGTTTTGAAAGCCCGTGGTTGAGTCAAGAAATCTCGCTATTGTTTCACTGTTCTACAAGTATTATTTCTAAAATCTTTACAAAAAAGACCATTTGCAGCAATAATATTGCTATAATATCCTTTAACTGCCACTACATCTGAACGTATGAAATTTTCAGTTTTTACGACAAATGTAATGTATGTAAATAATAGTTTGTAAAAGCATTGTTTTTGTTCTAGATGTATTCATTAATTTTTTAATAAAATAAATTTACCGTATTACCTCTAAGAGCTCCCCCTGCTCTAATAACTCCCCCCCTCAACTTTGAGGACCTATATCTCAGCCCAGAGTCAATTTTTCGCAAAGCTGTTTTGCGCGTTTCCTTAACTCCCGCGAGCTCTACCGATTGCACTTTTCAGATTTCATTTGAGCACCCAAAAATCTTGAGATCGAATTCCAAATTTTCCGATTTTCGGGCATCCAAAAAATAATTCCCCGAGAGCTATTAGAGGAAATACGGTATTAGTAAAAGCTTTTTCTTAAATTACAAATTATACACATACATTTGAGAAAAACACTAATTAAAATTGCTTAATTATCCTCCAGACTTTTTATTCCCACGCTTATTGGACTTTTTATGAGCGGAAGAAGATGACTCTGAGATTTTTAGTCCTACTTGACTCTCGTCTAGTTCCTGAAATAGCACACCTAATTGTATAAATAAACTAAAAAGCTCATAAGCAAACCTCTTGGGTGACTTTTTCTTGCTTCAACTTTTCTTGGAATTCAAAATGCACCATCAAGTCCTAAATAACAATGACTCAAATTGTTTTCACCCAGTAAAATAATACTTTTCACCAGTAAATTATTTCTTTCCACCAGTAAATTTGAATTTTAAACAAAATACTTATTTCTACCAGTAAATTACTGATTTCAACCAGTAAATTTGGTAATATATGCGAGTTTTGGTGGTTTTTGGCTCATTTTTGTTGGGGGAGAAGAAGGCGGGTTGGCCGAGCTCTTGAGCGCATTTGAAATATTTATTGCTGTTATTTTGTTGTTTAATCAAGAGGAATTTGATTCGGATAGTAGGATGGTAAGGTATGTGTAAATTAAGGTATTATCGTAGATATAAAAATTTAAAACCTATTATTTGGATCAATAATACACAGCAGAGATAAAGATTTTGACGTAGTAATATGTAAGTTCAGCAGACTTGGGGTCTGAAAACGGAAAATCTTTAATTAAAAGACGTTTGAGAACCCTTATTAATAGAAAGTGTAAAGTCTTGGTTTAATAATGCTTGATGTTTATGCTCACACACAAATTCCGTAAAACGAAGAAAACAACGCATTCAGATCATAAAAGAGTTGTAAGATGCTAAGATCGACAACCAGAAACAAAAATTAGCCAAAAAACCACCAAAACTTCCATAAATTACCAAATTTACTGGTAGAAATAAATATTTTGTTTGAAATTCAAATTTACAGGTGAAAAGAAATAATTTACTGGTGAAAAGCAGGGCTGTAAAATTTTTATTTTTGACATCCTACATCCACATCCTCATCCGGCTAAAAACATCCACATCCACATCCGACATCCGACCCAAAAATTTTCCACATCCACATCCGACACCCGACCCAAAAATTTTTGGCATGTAACATCCACATCCGCCGGATGTGGATGTTTCGGATGTATACATCCACATCCGGATGTATCTTCCGGATGTTTTTACAGCCCTGGTGAAAAGTAGTATTTTACTGGGCACAACTAGCTATAGCCAATAATAATTGTTACAAAATAATTTTTTGACTGTTTTCTGAATAAAAAAGGAAATTACACTTATTTGTTCTTCCAGACCAGAGATTTTCTGCAAAACTGTCGACTATAAATTTTTCTCTTTTAGACTAAATAAAGCACACCTTCTTGTTCAAGCTTTCTAACTCTTCTTTTTTGACAAAGCAGCAGCTGAAATTTTAGTATTTAGTGCTCTCTCTCAGTATGTCCGCTTCCGCATACGGATCCGCACGCATATATTTTTACAAATTTTGGTTTAGGGAGGAGGGGGAGTGTTTGGATATTACATAAAAGTTTATCTTCTCATGTGGTAATTTTATAGCAGGGTTGCGCGCCTCACAAAGATAATAAAATTTTCATATTTTACAGCTTCAGATTTATATTTTCAACAGAAATTTAATAGGCGAATTTGAGAATCGTATTTCCTCTAAAAAGGCTTCATGCTCTAATAACGCCCCATGCTCTTATAAAGCCCCATGCTGAAGGGAAATTGAAAAATAAGGCCCTATGGTGCCTTATTAGAAGAAGTACGGTATATTAACCTTTGACACAATAATTATGTGGCGCAAACTAATCAAAATTAATTATGACGAAAGAATGATCCGCTAGTTTGGGAAAATGAGAATGTGTTACCTCTTTATGTTTACGTACAAGTTCCGCCATTTGCTTCTCTTCCTCCAAATCGCTCTGTGCTTTTGTTAGCTTCTTTTGTGTTAGCTGCAGCTTTTTTTCTAGTTGTGTTTTGGCAGCGTTAACTTTTGACAACTCCTATAATAAATAGATCTTTCGTGGGTGCATTCGAATTAAAATTGAAACACACCTCTTTAAGTTCAGCGTTTTCAGAAGTTGAAGCTTGCAAATCAGTCTCTAGATGAGAGATCTGAACGAAAAAGATTGAAAAACCAGGTTTTATCCCACAAAGGGAGGAGGTGTTTTTTTCTTTAGTCCCCCTGTTGTTTGGCTTAGATGCAGGATAAGTCAGACTATTTTAGAACGAACTCAAACATGTTTATACAGGGTGGCGCAACGTAAACTGGTGAATGAATTTTTGCCATAACTTTTTTATTTTCAAAGATTTTGACGAGATCTTTTTTTTTAAAAGAAAGCTGAATAGATGAGAAAAGCGAATGATACCAAACATGCTTATTTTGTTGCTGAGATCGTTTTTAAAATGTGTTTTATTAAAATGTTAATTTTTCCGGTATAGAGGTCATGGTATAGAGAAGAAAGCCACTGTCTGGGCTGCTATTGGTCGCCGAGAAGTCGTTGGTCCATTCTTCTTCGAGCAAAATGTCAATGTAAGTGCTAACTACCTGCAAATGCTTCAACAAAGTTTCTTCCATTAGTCGAGGCGAGTGATTTTTGGTGTTTTGATTTGTTGTTTTGACTTCTGCATTAAGGTGTTCAAAATTTGGTGTTCATGCAAGACGGGGCTCCTCCACACTGGGCCTCCACACCTCCACATTGGCAGTTCGTAATTGGCTAGATGAGAATTTCAAGCTTTGATGGATGGGCCGAGGGACTCCGACTTCTCCTGCTCCTTTCGCGTGGCCACCGTATTCGCCTGATTTGACGCCATGTGACTTCTTTCTTTGGGGATGGATCAAGAGCCAAGTCTATACAACGCCGATCGCCAGCATATCCGAGCTTAGAACAAGAATTGAGAGCGCCTTCGCAAGTCTTCCACAGGAAATGGTCAATAAAGCAATCAGCGCCTACCAAACACGTCTCGAATACTGCCTTGAAGTGAATGGAAAGTCTGTCGAAGAAGAATATTAAGTGAAATCGTTGTTATTTTTGTCTGATGTTGTTGAGTGTGTTCAAATAAAGTTTTTTACCGCAAGTTTGGTATCATTCGCTTTCTCATCTATTCAGCTTTCTTTTAAAAAAAAGATCTCGTCAAAATCTTTGAAAATAAAAAAGTTATGGCAAAAATTCATTCACCAGTTTACGTTGCGCCACCCTGTAATACTTACTTATGGTTAAAAGAATGTTTGCCTCCGTTCTAAAATAGTCTGGTCTATCCTACTCTATATAAAAAATTAACAGGGCAGCCAGGGCGAAAGAACCCTTTCTTTGTGAGATAGGGCCAAAACTGGGTTAGTTACCTTTAATCTAGCCGATTTGTCAGACTCTGCAGTCTGCTCTGCAAGTTCCCTCATTTTTTCCTCGAAATAAAGCCGTTGATTTTCCAATTGACTTGTCAGAAGGTATGTATATTCCAACTGTATAGCATCTATTTTTTCGTTGTCTTTTCTCTGTAATTGGAGCATTTATTATAGTCAAGTTCCTATTTGAAGTTACGCCTTAGAGACTAAAACCAATATTTTTTTCAAGATTTAATCTGTATCCTGTGCTGTTTGTTATTTTTTCATTTGCTTAAAGGGGGAGGGAACTACGCATCGTCTAGGGTCAAACGTCGTCTAGGTGCACACCTTATTTTTTAACTCCACTTTTCAGCAAGTTCACCGACGTCTAGGGTCAAAAACTATCAAGCAATCGATTGCAACCATTTCCAGCACTGCTTTACTGTCAGAAAATGCATGATTTTGGGACTTAATGCAAACGACAGTCCTGTGTACAAGGTTAGTGAAAAAAAACCGCTCCATTCTCGAAAAACCATTTAAATTAATTTTTAAAAGCAATTTTTTCATATTTTATCCACTCCTCCGCGATGTTTTTCTAGAAAAGAACATTTACAGTGTGTTTGAGATATGAATACTTTTATAGCAAAGAGTGTAATCTCTCTAAGCATAGAGCCTCTTCTCAAACGTTGTCGTAGATAGGCGCAACAGGGTTTCCCGTGTTAAAATAAACGGTAGCAAAAGCAAAAAAAACTTGCATCATCTAAGGAATTTCCTTGGTGCTCAACCATCTTGCCATCAGTAGAATCCTAAACTTTTGGACAAACTCATTTTTTTCAAAAATCTAATATAGTGATTTACTTGAATGAGCCTATGTACAAAATTATCGCTTGCATAATCCCAAACTTGCTTTCCTCCTACTTGTAGGGTGAAAATGTGTGATGTGCTCTCATAATGACTAAAAATTACACATACTTTAACCATTGACATATGCATATTTTAGTGCTTAATACTTGTAGGCATGAGCTTTGGCATATCTTCCACACCCAATATTTCCACAAATCAAGCACATCCACAAGTCCGTCGTTTTGCCGCAATCAGAGCAACTGAATTTCTCGAAAACTTAAAAAAAAAGGAGTTAGTTTTGATATACCATTGATCAGGAACGAGTTCAGGTGTTTGGGTGTGCCTACACACGGGGCAACTATAAATTTAGCTTTGTGAATACAAGATTAGGCAGACACAGACAAACCTTGTATCAGTCCACTTAGAAAGACAGTCTGCATGAAAGGAATGGTTGCATAAAATAGTCAGAATACCATCGTCCATTCTCTCAAGACAAACCGAACATGTTGGCAGTTCAGCCTAAATGTAAATACAAGGTACGTGGTTTTGTTTAGATATTCATTAGGCCTAGATGTAGCATAACTACGGCCACTAATTACGGAGGGCCCACTAACAAGAAGATGTCGAACACATTTTTGAATACTGGGGCCTACCGCATATAGAAACTCTGGTATACATCTTTTTCATGCATCCAGAGTCACTTTCGAGTGATTTGTGTCTAAGGTATGTGGGTGTGCGCATCTCAACTCCAAGCCCCTAAGCCCCAGAAGGGGCACAGGGGGCTTGAGAGTTAAAGATGCGCGCACTCACTTATCTTAGACATAATTCCGAGCAAGACTCTTGATCATAAAATGCATATAAGTCTATTTTTGCCACGGCCCTTGCTGAAAAACATGGTAAGACAATCGAAAAATACAATTGTTTACTTTTTTAAGTTTTGCCATGCAAATGGCCCCTTTTATTCCTTTCCCCTCCCAATACAGCCCTTATTCCCTTTTAAAGTTCAAAGGCACCAATTTGAATTTTGAAAATTTGACTAAAAAACCATTATGCCCCCTGTGGTCAAAAAGTTTTTTTTTGCTCAGAATTCAAAAACAGCCGGCTTTCTCATGAAATCGGGGTCGAGAAACACGAATATGAGGTTATCTCCTCCATCTAAGCGCTCTGCGTGGGGGAATTCGAAACTGCCTTTTTCGCTGCTTAAAATTTAAAAGTCAACTAGGCTTTACTTATCAACTGAAATTTTCGACTGCGAAGAATATCGCGTATTTTTTTAATTTTAAAATTGTGTGTTTAAACCTAGCATAAGTAATTTTTGCGCACTGAAAACGATAAAAAAATAGTTCCTTAAGATACTTTCACACACTAAAAATTGATTTTCTCAAAAAAAATTGACTAAAGATGGAGTTTTGAACCTAAAATTTAAAAAAAAATACGGCTTGCAGGGGACAGTTCGAATGGTTCCATTGTAAGATTATAAATTTAGATATTCTTACGAGAGCATCACACGGAAGACTTTCTTCAGTTTCTTCTGAAGCCTGCAAATACAAAAAATGCACAACAAAATAACAAATTGAGTTATCCAAACCATTTCAAGTCGCTTTACAAATAATAATCTGCACTTTTCTGCTTCTATAGAATTGAATTCACTATTATTGAATTGTTCGTAGAATTCGGCCGCATGAACCTGATAAAATAATTTCTTTTCTTGGCATAGTATTATTAATTTACCGGTAATTTGAAAGTTATGACAACCATGTACTGGTTGGGTGTTTCATCTCGAATGATCTTTAGAATAGTCAAGATGAATACAGTCAAGCTTTATGATGTTTACCTTCATTTGGCTAATATCCTTGCCCATTGAAGAAACGAAATTGATCAGTTCTCGGCATGTAAAGAAGGCAGGAACACCAATCATACACAACATACAACATCCATCTATCAACAACTCGTCTGGTGGACTGCAATTATGCATTAACAAAACCATTTTCGAAAATCCCATAGTACCTTTTGTTGTAAAAATATAGCACTCCACCAATTTTTTCTACAAATGGGTTGCCGTAAGCGAACTTTTTGCTTTCAGGAACTAAACTACATTATTGAAGAAAATAAGAAGAGTTTAAATAAAAATAAACTTGATTCGATAACTGGACCACTTAGCAGAGGATTTATTGGAGCCGAAGACATGTCTGAATCAATCGTGATAAATATTTATGAGCTACAATCAGTCTGAACAGTTGAGGAAATTTAGCTTTGAAAACACAGTCACAGTCTTGGTCCAACTATACGTCTGATACAAATTCCAGTGAAAAGTTTTAAGTAAAAATATAATTTATTTCTCATCATACTGATATAAAACAGAAAACACATACTAAATGGCGATAATTCAAAAGTTGTTTTTGACACAGAGTGAGTTGTGGGCTGCAATAGGTAAAAAGACAACTGTTAACCCTTAACTGCCGAACAATTTTCAAATTCTGACAAAAAATGTAACCTTTTCTTTGTGGTGAATCAAGACAAATGCTTTAACCCTAGGACTACGGAGATTTTAGATCAATTTTTTTTTAATTCCTTTAACTTTAAAAAAACATATAGCTATGGAGTAAACTTTTTTCGTAACTTATAAATTAATGTCTGCAGAACATTTTTGTTTTTAAAATATTTTTTCAATCCCCTTTTTTACAGGAAATGAAATTAATCTTTCATCAACTATCTACTATAGCGCTGCTTTCGGCTGTGGGAAACACTCACTTTTTAGCCCACTTTTTGCGATCATCAATTTTCAAAGTTGGTGTCCTTGGTTAGGAAACCGGGTGAAGGCTCGACGAATATGCAATAAAATTTCGGGTTTGGTGCGGCGCAAAAAAATTTTCTCGAGAAAAACACTTTTTGGAAAATTTCTCCATAAGGAAAAAAATTTTTTGGCGGCAAAAAAAGTTCGTGTGATATCAATGACTATTGTGCGCCTACTCCTTGCGCGTCGAATAAAAAAAAGATCGAGTCGATAAGAGGACCGGAACATGGGGGCGCGGGCACTTTTATGGAGGTACTCAAAATCGAAAAATTCGGGGAATTTGAAATGAATTTGAAATAAAATTTTTGTTGTCTGGCGAGGAAACCGAAAATAAGGTGGTATTACTGTATTTAAGAGTAGTTATATAAGTAAATCGATTATGCTGAGCATGAATAGATGCCCGTACTATGTGCATGTAGAAGCTGGGGCTGATGCGCCATCGGCACAGCGTGCCTTCTAGTCAAAATACTATTGGGTTGGTGCATAATTAACGTCGGTTTTTTTATTTGCACACTATTCAACAACAATCCAAATAAAAGTCTGCCTATAACATTTCTGAATATTATTCTGGAGCATATTCACCCTCTACATCAATAACAGCTTCCCATTTGCTCGGTAGCCGATCAATTCCGCGAGCGAAGAGCATTTTTTGACGTAATCCACGCTTTAATATCGGCCACAATTTCTGATTACGTCAAAAAATGCTCACTTCTTCGCTCGCGGAATTTATCGGCTACCGGCTACCAAGCAAAGGGTGAATATGCTCCAAAATAATATTCAGAAATGTTATAGGCGGACTTGTATTTGGGTTGTTGTTGAATAGTGTGCAAATAAAAAAACCGACGTTAATTATGCACCAACCCAATAGCATCTTTTACCGGTGGGGTCGCCGGCGACCCCAGACTAATTATCGCAAGTTTTATGCTGATCTTACTGTTCATTATACATAGATGTGTATATCATTTTTGTAGCATTTTTCACGCTCTTTCTGATGGTATCGATTACTCAGTAAGTTCTAAGTTTTCTAAAAATTTAGCCATTGATTGATTAAAAGCCTTGATTAAAATATAAATTCTGCGCTTGATTTAAGCCATATCTAATTTAAAAAAATGTGAAATAGAAAAATAACCATTCACAAAATGGCTAAATTTTTAGAAAAGTTTGATCTCATTGGGTAACTATTATTACCATCAGAAATAGCGTTAAAAATGCTATGAAAAAGTTATATACATCAATATATAATGAACAGTTAAATCAGCATAAAACTGGCACTAATTAGTTTGGGGTCGCCGGCGACCCCACCCGTAGTTCTAGGGTTAAGGGTATTTCACCTTTTTTTCGATGCTGCGCATTCGTTTGTGTACAAGTGTAAAATTTTATACATTCATTTAACTTACACTGGCCTACTCTTTTAAATGAGTATGTCAAAAAGGCAAGTTATAGACAAGACAATACCTGCAAATGTTAGCTATTTCCCAAATGATTGGGCGCACCTTTCTGAACCAAGCATCCAATCTGACCCCAAGTTCGGAGGCTGTTCGAACACTTCCTGAACAAATTGATGAATAATCACATGGTTCCCAGATGAAAATAAAATAAAAAAGTAGACGGGCCAAAAAAGGAGATTAGCGGAAAATACCAAAGTGTGCGGAACTTCTACAACTCATCTAGAGGCTCATCTAGAACAGCCAGCAGATTGAAGGTCTTCGTGCCATAAAACTTGTCCCGCTTTCCTTGTCTTTTGACGGTCTGTTTAAGGCGGACTTGAACTCCTTTGTCGGCATTGAAGAACCTGAAAGTTTCATAAAATGGGAAATCTCGCTAGCTGGCATTAACAAGCCTGATGATCATCGGGAAGAGCTCCCTCTCATTGTGATTGGACGCGTCGATCGATATTTAGAAGGGTTTTTTACCGAGCGACTCCAGAAGCTGTTCCACCTAGAAAGGACTGAGCACTCCTAAAAAAATTAATTACATCTGTTCAAACTTTTGTAAACTACCAACCTGTGATGATCTTAGCTGTCTTCGTCTGAGCTAATGAGAACTGGCGAGAACATTGCATGCAGTGAGCGAAATCATCACCTTTCTTATTTCGCTTGATCCCCTTGAACTCACGCTCGTATTCCTCGAGAAAGACACTCTTGTATTTGCGCTTGAAAGACATTGCTAGAGCCTAAGCGCGCTAGAGCCCTGACGCGAGATATCTTTCAATCATATACGAGGTAAATTGCTTTCGAAGAGTTGCTTTGTAAAGTCGTTTTCCCAATTGGCGCCAATTGGAAAGGCGATAGGAGGCAATGAGAAGCGTCGACGACAATAGAAGGTGAGTCATAGTGTTGATTCCATTTCTTTCGAAGGCGCTTTTAAAGACGACTTTCAAATTTTTCAACGAAGTTGTATATCAAAATAAGTCAAATAAAATTTTTTTGTTGAAATTTAGGTGATTGCAGATAAGGGACAGCAGTCGCATTTTCGTTGATAAAGACCGGCCTAACGACTCCTATTCTTCTGATCGCTGATCATATCGTATTTTTAAAGTGTTTAACGCAGCAGCAATAGAAAGAATATGAGTTCTTAGGCCGGTCTTCATCAACAAAAAATGGGACTACTTCTTATGTGACTTTGCTCCAACTGTCCAAGAGTGAGACACCTTTTACGATACGATCTTTTTGGAGAATGTGTTGTTGACGGATGAAATCAGAAGTGAGGAATTAGCTCAACAACAACTTTGAAAGCTTGAGGTTTTAAGGGATTTTGTTTGCTTTTAAAGAGTTTTGGGTAACAACAAGGGTTGTCGACTCGACGCGTCGAGTCGACTTTTAACCTTGAACGTCGAGAAATTCTCGACTTTCGACTCGACCCGTCGAAAATTTCGACGGGTCGACAACCCTAGTAACAACAGATTTTATTCTAATTTTCAGGACAAAACTTTAACCAATCATCAAAAATCAAGTATTGATCAAAAAATCACAAACTAGATACTAAACTAATGCCCTAAGCTTTTTCTTTCTACGGCGAAAAAAATCTCGCCAAAAAATAGAGAAATCAAAAATTTATGATTAAAACAAAAGGGTGACGAATTTGGGACACTCCGTACATTGTGTAAAATGTTTGATTTTCGTTGGTTATTCATTTGCTTATGTTATGTCCGTCAAAAAAATTAATCGAAAAAGAAATTGAAAATTTTTCCAGGCGCCTTTGGTGGGAGCATGTTGAAATATTATCCGCCATGCTCTAATTATCCGCCACCCCCAAGTAAAGGGGTGGCTGAAGAATTTATACGCCATGGCGTATAATTAGAGCATTTACGGTAATTTGTTTATTTTTTTGATGTGCTTTACACCAAGATGCAGTTTTATCGTAAAACCCCTGGATTTGAAAGGCTTCGTAAGTTAAGCTTAGGTGTAGTAATGCAGTAAGACCTGCTGCAAATGTGCGTGTGCAAAACGGTTTTTTAGTGACATAATAAATAGGATTCATTCTTTATTCATATTTAATTAATCTTACAATAAAATCTTAATATCAATTACATATTGCATTGAACACACAATCAAAAAGTCACCCGGATCTTCGACAAAATAAAAATGGCTTATATCAAATGCCTTTCTCATAATTTATTCAACGGAGAGCATTTTTTGTGAGGACGACAATTGCTATATCAACATATAGTATGCTTTTTTTAATTTTTAAAGTAAGTTAAAAATTGATGATTCCAAGCATATACAACGTTGAGACACACAGAAAATTATTTGCAAATTTTGAGGTTTTCACAGGCCAGATTCCGCAATTCCTTCATCCTCCAAGAAAGCAGGATTCTGGTGGACTTCCAGCAGGCTGGAAGGTGTCTTCCACGCATGCGGAGATCCATCATGTGAAATGGTGTGTGCAAAAAACACATTGCTGTTCCTTGTAGAAGGGACTTGATTAGGGGCGTAACCAGGTCTAGGCGAAGAGATATTGGCTGGAGAGGAGGTGAGCTTGTTTGAAATTTGGAGCATATGAGGAAAAAAATTCTCCAATACAAATTGTAGACAGTGGAAAATGAAGATATACTGTGCCTCATTCTGCACCATGTGACATCTTTCAAGTCGCCTTAAATTTAATTGATGTTTAGTTGTGGATGTTTCAAAGCAAGTATTGAATCATTACATTTCATAAACTGTGCCGAAAGGATCCACATTCCTACCATACTCAACATTTTGCACAAGTCGGTCCAATGCAATGAAAGTGCCACTTCTGCCCACACCAGCACTGAAAAAAAAATTAGATTTACAAATAAGCAAACAAAATGTTCACACTAAATTTGGATGCAAAAAGTGGTCCTTATCCGGATGGCACTTGACTTTGCGAAAAAAGTGCCGCAGCACTGTGCCGATCAAAAAATTTACATTCTGCCTTGGTCTCCCATTGGCTAATTTCAAAAAAAAAGTATATAAGGGGGAGAGCACCTCATTTCATTCATTTCTAATTACACTTCTAAAAGTAAATCGACCACGCTGAACAAGAATCTGGCTTCAGAATCGTCATACGTCAACTAAAAGCTCAACTTTCCTGAAAATCTTTACAAAAAAATCAAAACTTCTCAGCCACCGCTTAACTTTATTTGGCCAGATGTCCTGGGATGGATCGTTTTTTTTTCGATTTTTTTGCATTGCCCGATGCAAGATTAAATGCGCTTTCTCATAATTAAATAAATTTTTAGTCTCCGCCCTTCATCTTACGCATAGAGGTATTTTTAAAGCAAAAAAATTATATATGAAAAAAAATTCCTGTTTATTGGCCTATATCTTAAAATGTTCACTGTCATTTGCAGAATATTTTTCTGTAGGATGAAAATGCTGTTCAATTTTTGATCTGATGTTATTTTCATCGGATGGATTCACGGTATTATCATTTTGAGAAAAAAAAGGGTTCGAAAAATCTCATTTTCAGTCAAAAACACCACCGCCTCCCTCCCAAAGTCTGTCCCCTTTAATGATGCTTGAAAGTCAATTTTTAAAGCCCGCAACCCCAGTAAACTGCCACCCCTGATAAACCACCACCTCGGCGTGTCCCAAGGGAGGAAAATTATCGGAGGCTTGACTGCAATCGAAAAAATACGGGTTCCTACGATTTTCACACCGAAAATAAAGAAAATCAAAAAATGTATTCTTACCTGCAATGCACAATGGTCGGCTTGTTGTTGGTAGAAGCAGGCAGCTTATTGCGAAACAATCTTGCGAAGTGAACTATGCCAGCCGGGTGATCAGGAACACCTGCAACGGAAACACTCAACTTATACTCAAGCGCAAAAAAGCAAAAATACCCACCAAAGTCTGGCCAAGCCTATATCAAAATCAGTTGAAACATATTATTTTTACTTTTAATTACAAAATACCATGTAGTGTAGATGTTGAACAGTCCTGGGCTGTTGACTAGGCTCTGCCAAATTGGTCAACCTTAGCTCTCGTACAGTAAACTCCTCGTAGTCTATGGATTCGTTGAGCAGAGTCACCTGCAAAAAAATTTATGATGCACAATTATAGAAGGAATGTTTACTTCTATGTCGGCATAGAGAACAGTCCTTTGACCATTGTCTGGCCAGTATTGGTGGCATTTGTCTCGACCTTTCTCCACACATTTTGTCAAAGCTACGATAGCAGGACATTGCTGTTCCCAGACCAAGCGCCAAAAGTGATCTCTTGTTGAGGGCAAAGGACCTAAAAGATTGGTAGTTCTTAACGAAATGACTAATAAATTTTAGTTTTTAAACCTCACCTTGAGCAGCAATAAATTCTCGTCTTCCATTGAAACCCTAGAAATAAATGAAAATTATATTTTTTTCTGAATTTTAGCTGAAGTAAACGTAAAAAAAGCTAAAATATCTTAAAAACTTCTTGTCATCTATGAATTATTCATTTTTAACCATTATTGTAAAATAACTTTTTGCGTTTGAGGCGTGTTTTTGTCCTGTTTTTGTCATTCTGAATCAGAATGATCACCAACTTATTCTAAGTCAAGATGAGTGGTTGTGTAACGGAGGCAGAAGAATGCGGGGTATGCTGGACTGAATTATAAATTAAAACATTAGTATTATTTAGGTCGAAGTGCGTCAATTTCCAAAGCATGCTACGACTCGTTGGTTGACTCTCCAGCCGTTGATCGTCCGCATTCTCGAGCAGTGGTTACCTCTTTCAATCTACTTTCAAGAAGTCGAGGCCGGATGCCTTCAAGAATACTACAAGAATGATAAACTCTCAAAGGAAGTCAAGGTTGGTGTTTCTTATGATCTTTCAATTGTTTAATAAACTCCTTTGTTAAGGTCGTCTTGCAATTTGCTTCCTTTGCTCTAGACAAATTCAATAAAGTCAATGCGCTGTCACAAGCGAAGGATTTCACAGTCTCCGATGTTATCAAGATGGTTCGACGTTTCATACAACAATTCAATGTTTTTAAAGAGTCGTCGTTCTTTGGAGAAGGTATATATCACTTTTGCAGATTTATAGATTATATCACTTTTGCAAATTTATAGGTTCGTCTGATCAGTGCTTTCTCGATGTGTTGGAGGCCATCACCAATATCAAGGAGCTCGACAAAAGAGATGCCTTTCGAAGTCTTTCATCTCTGGAGAAGTGGGTCGTCTTCTTCAGGAGCAATGGCATGTTGGATTTGAAGAAGGTGGTCTGAGCTCTTCTAAGTCCTTTCTCTTCAAACGCGTATTGTGAAACCGTTTTCTCGCTGGTCAAAAGAATTTCGACTAATAAGAAAAATCACCTTGAAGTACCTACTGTCAATGCACTCGTCTGCGTCAAATCTACTCAGTTGAAGTGTGAGGAAGCATTCGACTACTTTCTGCATAATAAGGATCTTCTGAAGGAAGCACACAGAAGTGAAAAATACGGAAAGAATGATTAGTGAGAAATGATTTGTGATGTTTTCCTGATGTTTATTGTTGTTATGATTTGGGGCAAAATTCCGACTTTTGCAGCAAAATTTCTATTTGCCCATTTTTTCATGATAAAAGAAAATAGGTTTGAATTTTTGGAATTCTAAGACCACTCTGTAAAAATCTTACCGGCATATAGGATGCATTAATGTAGTCGGAACCATCTTCGTCATCAGTTGCTTGCAGTTTCACTCTGGAATGGTCATAAGGCAGAATGTTGGTAAAGCGGTTTTTGGCTCTGTTGACACTCAAATCCGCTGCTATACAGCTCTGTCCAATACCAACTAGTCGCAGATCCTAAACTCGATTTTACATACTTACTTACACCGAAACAAATCAATTACCTCATATTCTTCCGAAAATCGAAAATCTGAGTCAGCAGACATTAGGCGAACATGCTCTGAGAAATCGCATAGTCTTATTGGACGACTGAAAATTTTATTCATTATTTCATTTATTATTTCAGACATTCAAAGTCGGTGAAAAACCTTTTGTCCACTCCCAATGGACTTTTTACAACCGTCCAAAGTACACTTTTTTGTGCTGCTAGTGAACCACTAGCACAATTGGCGGGCAGACGTTCCAAACGTTGATCCACGCCTGTCCTTTCTCTGAGACTCTTACTCCTGCAAATATACGGAGTATTTAAGCATGCACTTGTGATTAGGGTCTAATTATTTGAGTTTTTTATGTTAAAACTGGCCGTTTACTAACTGTGATGACACTTATAACTTATTCAATTTTAAAATAACGACCTTTAGTTTTGGTATGTAATATCGCAAACATAACTATTCCCTCCTGCAGGCTATATGGATCTGGCCCAAACCACAAGGGGGATCAGGCAAAATCAGTATACCAAAAACGGGAACAAAAACAGAATTTTAAAACAACGTTGGACAAAATTTATGCAAAGTGGGGAAAAACTTGGATTACCCTGTATATATTCGATTAGTTGACTACTGGTTTTAATGGAGCATGCCTGTGCGTTACACGGAGGAAAGGCGGTGCATCAGCAGTATTTTGTTTAATTTTTTTATATGCGTTATTATACCTGACCCGACAAAAGTTTTCTGCCTCGTTTTGAATAGAAGTATAAGGTTATCAATATTAGAATCGCGAGTGAAAACTGGGGCGGTTCAAAAAAATTTGTTGGTCCCCCAATTTGCTGGTCACCTTATTTTTTGAAACGCGCGGCACCCTAAGTAAACCAAACTCCGACAGAGGTTTTGCTCCGTTTTGCTTTTTCTGAAGCTATTGACTCCATTAAACTTTTTCGACTTCTTGTTTTGTGCAGGGATGCCCCTATTTCAGCAATAATCATAATTAACCTTCTGTGGTGTGTATTGAAAGGTCCGTTAGGCAAACTATTGGCCAGTCCATTCTGCATACCCTCGCCTGGAGGTTGCAGTTTGCTGGCCGACATGTCTGTCATGATTGGACTTGCCTCAGGAGGGGATATTCTTCCACCCAACACACGCAATGGTTCATGCACAACAGGCACACTTGGCGAATGGGCTGAAGAAGAGAAGTTGAACTTATTCGTGTCTGTAGTAGTGGTAGGTGGGGAATGCGGTAAATGAGCAGTAGTGGCTGCATTGGTGGATGAAGCGGGGGTGTCTAACCCCAATTTCGCTAAGCAATCCGCCGCTCGCTCTGCCATCATCATTTTTAGTGCCTCCCACTGGCTCTCCTTGCTCTTGGGAAAGTGCCCGTTTTGGTTGGTGGTCGAATGGAAGTGATTGTTGTGGTTACCGTTGTTGTGAGCGGTGTTAGCAGCTTCACTTCCGAAATCTCTGCCGAAAACACACCCAAAAGTTGAAGATGTGTAGGAGGAACAGCTAAAATTAAAAAAGTTTAGTTTTTATAAATGTTTTGTTCATTTATATTTTGTTCTGCTAAATGTCGCCCAAAGACTGGACGACCTGGTTGCTTTCAGCTTAAATTTAGGATAATTTAACCCTCGATTTAACGTCAACTTAGTTCCAGTTCTTAGAAATGGATAATAGCTCACATTTATTGAAATAATACCTTAAATTTTAGACTAACGTAAAAATGACCATGCACAAAATTATCCGCAGATAAATCCGCCAATTTATCCATAGCTGGAGATAAATTGGCGGATTTTATCCGTATCTGCGGATATCTTTATCCGTGATTATTACTACGTGGGAAGAATAGCAAAATTTACATACTTAGCTTCAAAGCCAGGGGTCTCAACTCAAATTTTAAAATAAAGGACATTTGGTCATATTTCGTCGAAAGTGTTATTTTATTCAGTGCTCATTGAGTTTTGAGTACCAAAAATAAAGATTTTGAAATTCTTATGAAATTCTAATTAAAATTCCAAAGTTTTGAGGTTCTAAATAAAAGACAAATCTTCAAATAAAAGACGTTTGAGAGCCCAGTTTGAAGCGCTAATATTAAACACGTAACACATTTGTACTCCATGGTCTAGAACAAATTAATTCGCTAATCTTGAAAATAAAGTTTTTAAGCTCTCTTTGGCCCTACCAAACTAAGGGGACTAAGGCATACTTGTGTCATTTTTCTCCAAAAATATTTTCAAGATTGTGTACAAACCATCCCAATCCATATGGATAAGTCCGATTTGATTTTGGCCCAATTTTAACGGACCCAATTTAAATTGTTCGATTTTAAATGGTTTGGCAATATTTGGCCATTAAAATGCATTTTATAATATTTTCTCATATATTATAAAATTTTTGTTATAGTGGCTTAAAACAGTATTTGAGGTCCCGACAAAAGGATAAACACCATAATATAGCAGCTACCAGCAGCTGTTGCGTCTATTAACAACAATTTATTGGGATGGGGCGGGGGGCTAGAAACTGGATAATATAATATTATTGGAAGAGGTAGGTTGCACATCAATAGACTCAAAAAAGATTATGTGTGTGAGTGGGTGGTGAATGGAGTGGATAGATTTGGGGGATCACCTGGATGGGGGAGGGTGGTTGCGAGCAGCCTTTTGCATGGCTCCTTTTTAATCTCTCTTTGTTTTCATTTATTATTTATTCTAATGAATAATTGTTCTCATAGTTTTGGAGCAACTTGAAAGGAAATATGGATTGATTTGAAAAATTAGCCAACAACTGTTCCGGGTTAACAGATGCATACATTTACGACCGCAATTTGTTGTTTTTTTGGGAAGGAAAACACTAAAAAAATTCCAAATCGACATCAAAAACGAACAAAAACAACAAGAAGAAATAAGTAATTTTAGCTATACCGTATTTGCTCTAATAGACCGACCCCTTCCAATAAATCGATCCCGAGAGAGCCAAGAAAATATCTTCAAAATTGTTCAAAATAAACTTAGCGAAGAAATAGATCCGTATAATTTCATCAAATTCAAAAAAAAATTTGTTTTGATTGCTTTTTAAAATCTCATAAAAATTGTTTTACCCCGTCAAATAAATTATTTACTCAGTCAAATTTGAAATTTTGAGCAAAATAATTAATTAACCTGTCAAATTAATTGTTTATCCCGTAAAATTATAAAAGCATTTTACGTGAAATGAAAGCATTTGACAAAGTGACCCTACTAGCGAATACCCCCCAATGATTTTACTTTTTTGAACTTAAGTAAAAAGTACCCTAATTTATGTTCCAGACCCCCAAAAGTGCGTAAAACTATTACTTCCATACGCTGGCCCACCCATAAGCCTAAACTTGTTGTTACAGAGGGTAGTTGCAGCGATTTTGAGATGGTCAGATTCTTGGGGGGGTTGGGGTGTATTCGCTAGTAGCGCCGACAAAGTGAATCAACAATTGAATTTCGATGGGGTAAATAATTAATTTGACGGGGTAAAAAATCGATTTGCTCAAAATTTAAATTTGAGGGTGTAAGTTTTACTTAAAGTCTAAAAAAATACAAAAATTGGAAAATACTTAAAGAAGCTAATACTTGAAAACTCAATTTATTAAAAAAAACTCAGTTAATAAACAGAACAAACAAGACCAACAATAACACACACCTTTAGCAACAAATGTAAGCTAAAACAGTACTGCTACTACTAGTTCTACTTCTAACACTCAGGACGCCTTCTTCCCTAAATCAATTTATGAAAAAAGTGAGAAGCGAGAAAAAAGAAGAGGATTATGATCCACTTACTCCAAAAGTTGGAGGCGAACAAGTTATTAGGCTGTGTGCGTGCTTTCGCCCTACTTTACTACAACAAAATCCTCCAAAAATTCAATTAGCTCCCTTTTCCATACTTGTGAACAAGCCTCCCCAACCTCACATTCATCCTCTACCTACTTGTGTACAAATTATCAAGCAATGTCGACAGCATAAAGAAGTAGTTCAAAAGAAGACGTGGGTTGAGCCCAAAATAAGAGCTTTGACTTAAGAATATGAGGATTTGCTCTCCAAGAATAACTTTTGCTGAAGACAACAATGGCAGATTTTGTCTGATGTGTGTGTGTTATGGAAAGAAGAAGAAGAACTAACCTTTTTCTGTTCTCCCGCTGGCGTGTGTAGAATAGGAATAGGGCAATAGCTAGAAGGCAGCACAGAAATATAACTGTCAGCAAGGCAAAAACTCCTCGCACAGATACATCTCCTTTGAAGGCTTCTGAAAATTAGGTATTTTAGACAGTCTATTTGACAAATTGTAATTTTATGTGATAAATTTTAAAAGAAAAAAGAAACCATTTTGTGAAAAGTTGAAAAACGGTGGGTAAATACCCATTTGTATAAAGTTCTCCAAATTTTAATTTATCCGTAGTCAAAGATTTTGCGTATTTTGTAGCTTTTGTAAAAAATTACATCAAGGGAATCAATATTTTTGCTGAAAAAAGGAAAAATTCACAGCCATGCCCTGATGTAATTTTTTGAAGTCAATTACCGTATAACCTCCATTAAACGGGCATGCCCGTTTAATTTTCACCAAACCCCCCTCGGGGGTGCCCGTTTATTAGAGGGTGTCCATTTATTGGAGGGTGCCCGATTATTTTTCAGCTTAAAATTTTTGTATCTTGTTAATTTTTTTGAAGATATTTTTTGTTTGGTCGTTTTTTTCTTTTACTCTTCACCTTTCGTTTTGTTTTGCAACAATCATTCAATCACAATTTTTTTAGCCGAAATGAGCGACCAAGAAGCAGAAGAGCTCCAGCTGCATGATGATGAAGGGAAAATGGTCAACCGCAAAAGGCATCGCAACAACGACTCGGCAACAAAACTGGAGGCAATCAAATTGGCACGCAAGTACTCAATCAAATCGGCATCAAAGAAGTTTGATGTGACAAGGAGCAGGATTCAAGAATTGATGAAGCAAGAAGACGAGCTCAAGCGCCAAGTGTAAGATTTTTTACCAAACACGGAATATTTTTTGTCTAATCTTTTTTTAGCAACGAAAGCGTCTTGATGGTGATGGCAGGCAAGTCAACAGCCCGGATCTCTGTGCATCTGGCTGAATGGATTCGTGAGAAGAGGGAGAACAAGCAGCCGGTGTCGCGTCGCATCATCCGCAACAAGGCAGAAGAAATATTTCGTGGAACCGACTTGAAGGTAAATTATTATTTTTCTTTTGGCTCAATAACTTTTTTATTTCAGATTTCTAACGGATGGCTGGAGAAGTTCCTGAAGCGCAGCTCATTCGTTCTTCGTCGAGTCACAACAACCGCACAAATTATGCAGAAGCAGTGCCCAAGTTAATCGTCCACCTGGAAGAAAGGAGGAAAG
Source organism: Ditylenchus weischeri (assembly GCA_029231635.1). Classification (NCBI taxonomy): domain Eukaryota; kingdom Metazoa; phylum Nematoda; class Chromadorea; order Rhabditida; family Anguinidae; genus Ditylenchus; species Ditylenchus weischeri. Next base: position 80,534 of record JAMRYI010000114.1, read on the forward strand.
CCATCAAGTTCAGTTCAATCTACGCCATGGATGAAACTGCTGTCTGGTTCGACTGTCTGCCAACACTTGCATCGAGACCAAAGGAGCCAAAGACGTAATGGATTTTTTTATAACCATGTTTTTAAGTATTTTCAATTATTAATTTAAATGTTTTCAGGTGACAGTTGTGACAACCGGACATGAAAAGATGAGGATCACCGTCTGCCATGCTGCTCGATTTGATGGGAAGAAGCTACTGCCGTATGTCCTGGTCAAGAACAAGCGTCCCATTCCTCAACTGGTAGAGAAGTTCAATGGCAAGCTGATCATCAACTGGAATGGCTCCGTGTGGATGGACGACTCAACAACAGCCGACTTTCTCAAGCAAATCATTGGCGGAGGCGGCCCGTTCTCTGGTAAGCGGCCGTTGGTCTGGGATGCATTCGCAGTGCACAAAAGCGAGAAGACAAAGGTTGTTCTGAAGAAAATTGGCGTGGAGGCCGCAATTATCCCTGGAGACTGCACAAAGTCTTTGAAATTTTTTCTTCTTTTATCTTCTTGACATGTTCTTCTTAAGCGCCAGATGTCTCCTGGAACAAACCACTGAAGGAAAAGATTCGACTCTACTACACAACTTGGATGAGCAATGACGCCCAGAAGGAATTCACCAAAGGAGACAATCCAAAGGCGCCGGCACTCGAATTGGTCTTGGAATGGGTCGACAGGGCATGGCAAGAAATCACCAAGGAGCTCAAGCCAGATGGATCCATCGGCAGCAAGGGACTGAACATTCTCAAAGAATTCCGCAAACAGAAAATGGCCAAGGACGGAATGCACGACATCGAAGAGACATTTCAAGAGGAAGAAGACAGGGAGCAAGAACTCAGAATGAACGTTAATGCAAACTTTGAAGATATTGTTAATGATGATGAATTGTTGTTTTGGGAAGAGTTGTCGTTTATTGAATATTGTACAAAATGTTAAGTAAAATCTTCGAATTCTTTGATTTATTTGTCAAGGTGTAGGTAAAATGACCCTTTTAGGGTGCCGGTTTATTAGAGGGTGTCCGTTTATTGATTTGTATTGGATTGTAAATTCGAATTTTTAGGTGGAAGAAGAGAGAGCTGAAGAAGCAGATCAGCCGGATGATTAAATCGATAAGCTTCTGGACGCTTGGGCCGAACTACAACACCTTGGTGACATTAAAGAGGAAGCAAAGATGCACAACTTTATGATGGTGGATTAAGATGTGATAACAGGTTGGTTTTAATTCACCGTTCTCTTCTTATGCTATCCAAAAGAACGACGAAGAAAGCAACCTAATGGAAACCGAGGATTTGAAAGCCGATGAGCCGACCATCAGCCGACAAGAAGCTCAAGCCGCATTAAACATCGTTCGCAGCTACGTCGAGAAGAATTATGCTCCAGGAATTATTCTCACACACACTGATGCATTGGATGAAGTCTTTTATCAAGATCGAAAAAGAAATAAAAAAACAGAGCCAGCTCACAGATTTTTTCCTCATTGTTTGATAAATTGTTGATTGTTGTATTGTTATGGCCAGTATAAAAGATTAAAGTGGACTGTTAATGTTCGATATAAGGCCACGTTCCAAAAGCTTATGGTTCGCAACTCTCGATATAAAGCCACCTTTAGCCGGTCTCCAGGGGTGGCCTTATATCGAGAGTCGACTGTAAAAAAGATTTATAGCAGGGTTTCCATCTGGGTCGATTAATCAGAAAAAAAGTTTATTTTAGACATCAGGAGTTCTTATAAATCTGATTTTTAATCCCAAAATATGATTTTTAAGATTTGTCTGATTTTTGAAAATTTGAGTTGGAAGCCTTGATAAATCTTTTTATTTTTAATAGCAACTCCGGTCTAAAATATTTTTTAACAAATTAAAAAAAAATTAAGCAAATAACACAAAATGCTAAACCAGCATCATTAACCACAAGGAACAGAAAAACTCTACTTTATGAGCTCACGCACCGCACACACACATGCGTTTGCGATTTTTTCAGATTATATCTGAAAAATATATTGTGTTCCTTGATTAAACATTAAAAATAAAAATGGTTTAACCAGAAAAATAACATCAACCAAACTAAAGTGCTGTTTAGAAGAAGATTGACACTTTATCTGCCCCACTTTCTTCATAATCCCTACTACTCTTCCTGCCCCCTCAATACCAACAACACAAAGAGGGGAAACAGACAGGCAATGGGAAACCAAGTTTGCTACAACAACAAAAACAACTAAACAACCAGGAAAAAGAGGAGGATGCAATTGATTTTCCAACCGGAAGTGGGCGGTCCTGGAATGAACAGTGAGACAGAGAACAAACTAGGCTTGCTGCTGCTGCTGCCTAAGGCTCGCTCCAAAGGTAGGGGGAGAAGAGTCACACGCAAGCTAGCTAACTACTGCTGTATTCCCCAAACAACTTCCCACTCACTAGCTAGTAGTCAGCAGCCGCTTAATGAAGCTGGCAAGGGGTGCAGATTGCGTGGGGAGGGGAGTCTGTTGACTACTAATGCTACTCTAGAAGGAGAAGCCAGTAAAGTAGGGGAACAGCCACTGAGATTGCTACTGGTGCAGCCACCCACACTCTTGCTGTATATACAAACACATATAAGCTAGACGTAAAAAACGTTTTTGCTCACTTTTAGCTAGCACAGTCTGAGTGCAGCAAAAAAGTAATGGAAGTTGTCTTCTTGGAAAAATTATAAGTAACGAAAATTTTATGGCTCAGACTCATAATAGTGGCATTGAGACTGAAACTATTTCGGTGTAATGCACACTTTTAAGTATTAGCTTGTTCACAGAGCTACCATGTATCTGAGCCAGTGTTTCCGAATTTAACATCTAACTATCGCTATATTACTGCCTAATGTTAGGTAATGTCATAAGTTCGAATAATTTTTATCCAAAAGGACTTATTTTAAGTAATTTTAAAATATAAACGACGTTACTGCTCACGAATCGACGCACACTCCTAATCAATAGTCAGGAAGGGTTAGGCAGGGGAAGGGTACCAAGTAAGAGGGTAGATAGGAGGAAACTTTTTTCATTTTTAGTAATGTCCAGGCCCTGAGCCTAAACCTAAGCCTAAGTAAATTAGGTAGGAGGGAGCCGGATATACGACACTGGCGCCATATAAACAACCATAAAAACATCTAAATATCAACTTATATTTACTTGACTATTTTTAGACAATACAGTCAAACCTCGTTATAAGGACACTCGATGTAAGGACACCTCGTTATAAGGACAGCGTTTAGTCGGTCCCTTGAGTGTCCTTATAACGAGGTTTGACTGTATAATAAAAATTAAGAAAATTAAGTCAAGAAGCACACACTTCGTTAGCTCAAACAAAACTTAAAGCGGGGAAAGATCAGTCAATTTATAGCAATAGAAGAACTACAAATGCAAGTTGGCAAAGGACAAGTTGGTTGCCACGAATTTCTCAAAATAGAACGGCTAGTTAATTGGTGGGGAGACAAGGTGACAATTAGCAGGAAAGAAAACCACAACCTTATGTTACTTCTAGTTGTCCGTAGCAATTTCGGTTTGATTATCTTCTTCAGATTTCCTTCTCTTGTTGACTTAAGGGGCAAGATCTCCCCTATAAGAAGAGGCAGGAATTAAAAAACGGAAGAAGGGGGAGGAGGAGAAGACTCTAACACACCAGCTTTGAGTCCCCTTCTTCTCTTCTAAAAACAAACAAACAAGGCTTAATTTTCTTCCATTTTAATGAAATAGGGAGGAGGACAATACAGTTGGACTTTTTTACTTTCTCAACCTCCTTACTTTTTGCAGTTTTCAAAAAGCACTTTCTTGCAATTGGTCTTTCTTTATAGCCAAAATGGCACTTATGCCGTTGGCCCCCCCCCCTCTATTTTGAATTCTTCATTTGTCCACTTCAATTTTTCGTACAATTTTTTTAGAGTTGTGTTTCGAAGCTCTTCCATTGCCAATATTGTATCTAGTAACAAAAAAAGTTACAGACGAACACAATAAACACACATGTTAAAAAGTGCCAAAATAGAGGGGGCAACGGCATAAGTGCCGCCAAAATTATATACTTAAGAAATATGGTTTGGAAATGTGGGATTGGAATGACAATTATAGCTGTGATGTTGCAAAATAAACTTTATATTTTTACAAAAAAAGGTGTATTGTGAAATCTTCGCTCCTAGGCGATCTTAGAGTAGTAACCATGAATAGGTTGCAGTCTACTCTCGATTTAGTGTACCCTTATTTGACACTCGTTGGGAACTTGTGGCGACGAGATATTCTCGTAGGACCAATGTCCTAGATCATTTTTTGTTAAGGTGCAAACTTGAAAAAAAATTGCTTTTTTTACGCGAGGGCCTATAGACCTCGTTTTTGCCCCAAAATGACCAAAGAGTATGTATCCAAATGAGGCAAAACGCGAGTAACTTTTCAGTCAAGTTTCTGCCAAATGATGGTCTAGGACATTGGCATTACTGGAATATCTCATCGCCACAGGTTCCCGTGTTAAAGAAAAAGTACACTAAACACGCGGGTCTTTTAGGCAAACTGTTTCCATTTACAAAATCGACCGGCAAAATCGGAATCATTGGTGCTAGCCGATCTATAGCCATCCCCCCTTCCGTCAGAATTTTTGAGCCTTTTTAGCCCAAAATTGCATAAAAATTGCAAATTTTTATTTTTTAACCAAAAAGATCGTTCCTGAATGTAAAATACCAGGTTTATCACAAAAATGTAACAACAATGTAGGCTTTTCGCAACCCCAACCAATATACGAAAAAAATTTCATTATGAACTAAAATTTTGATTCAAAGGTGTAAAAATGCAATCTTTTACCGAACTTTCTTATTTTCGAGCATTTTGCAGCAGGAAAGTCATGGAGTGCTTGAAAATAAAATAATATGTTGTTCCCATATTTTATGTTAATACAGAAGTGATTTAAAAGTCAATTTATGAGGTTGCAGTTCTGATCAAATTGTATGCGGAATTACTATTTCTCAGATTATCACAACAGCAGTTATAAAAAAAAACATATATGACGTTTTCAAACCACATTTAACATCAAAACACTATTCTTTCGGGAATAATAATTTCACTAATTTACAAAAGTTGTTTTTCATTTTAAAATTAATGAACATTTTTTAAAATAAAAAATTTCCGGAAAACGGAAAAAACATTTTACACAGATATTTCCTCTGCTACTCTTTTGGTTTCCGTTTCCTTTATAATCCCTACCTGTAGTAGCAATTTCTGAGTAGAGTGTGTCGGTCCATAAGTTGGGTGCTGTGTAGAGCCTCAGTTTAAGACGGTAGTTGGATGCGGATTTTAACTGACCATTGCAAACACTGGTTGCATCCCTGTCCGCACACAAAGGATCTGCACCAATAACCTAGTAGATAGTTAAATAGAATTTTTGAAGGGTTGTAAAACTGAGTGTATACTTCTGTAATTATCCTTGGTAAAAACAGCTTTCCTTCAGGCATGGTTTCAATTGCAACATAGGGTGGCCAAGTGTCGTAAGCCTGAACCTGGGCCCAAGTCTAAAAAAGAATGAGTTAGATAGATATATATATACTTTAGGAAGCAAGCCACTATCACATCTTAGCCTTTTTCTCTCATTCTTGTTTTTAAAAAAGCAATTTTTGTTTGAAAAAGCAGAAGACCAAAGCGAAAAATAAATGTGTAAACTTACAGCAACACTCTTATTCGGAGCGAAATTTCTGGAGTAGCTGTTTTCTTCAAAAGATTTGCCAGAGGGACCCACTTCGGTCACAATGATAGCTAAATTATTTGTTACACCATATTTCTTGTAAACCATCTTGAAATTTAAAAAGAAATACGGTGTACAGTCGACTCTCGATAAATCGACACCGTTTCAAGTTGGTTCCCGCCTAGGGTCTGGCACCTTTTCTCCCGATTTTTGAGGACCTTTGCCAAACCTGATTTGTAAGACTGGTCCCAACAGTCGAAAGGATTACGATTTTACCGATGGGCTTTTCCATGATCTTGCTTTTTTGTTATTAAGACCCGCTACTCTTGATAAATGGACCACTTCTAATTTGAAAATAAAACAGATTTTTTTAATGGCAAAGCTGCAAGATTTTGAAAAAAAAACGACCGGTAAAGGGGCAATCTTTGAGATTTTGGGGCTAGACTCATGGATCAGGTTTGGCAAAAGCCTTCAAAAATTGGGCTAAAAAGTGTTGGACCATAGGCGGGAACGAACTTGAGAGGTGCCAGTTTACCGAGATCGAATATACAAAATATAAATCTTAGCCCCAAAAATTGTCAAAAAGCATTTTAAGTTTAAAATTTTGACTACAACTTACCCGTCTTCCGAATCAGCCCATGCTTGTTGCTAAACAAACCAGTGTTGTATCTGACTGTCAGTTCCTGGCTTTTCACTGAGTTAGGTATGATTTCTACTTGAAAGGATGGGAGCGGGGGTGCTAGAAAAGTTTTCATTCACTAATTCATCACAAAAAGAGTTTTTAGTTTCCACCTGTCACGGGCATCTCCATTGGCTTGATCTCCAGTGGTATTTCGCCGGCGCCTGCTTCGGTCACTGCCACAACATTCATTCGATACACTTCTCCACCCGTTAGGTTGTCAATGGTGGCTTCAACAGGAGGAGTGGCTGTACTGTTCACTGGCAATAGGGACTCACTTCCATCGTTCATAAAGAAAACATGAGGTGCTAAATTGGCTGCCACATTCACACTCCATGGCTTTTCCTCTGGGTCTTCCGGCATTATGTGAACCTAGAAATGAAAGAATGTCTCTGATCTATCTTATGCTTAAAATTTCTTAGAGGGGTGAGACATTTGGGGTGGGTTTTTGTAAGAAAAAGGAAAAATTCGAGTTCGAGTTCATGGCCAAAACACAATGTATAATTTACTGAGAATAATCCTGCTAATAAATGAAAATCAGTCGTCCAAAAAATATGCAAGACCAGCTGAAAAGATTTTTTTGTCTTGAGGCAAAATTTAAAATTTGAAAAAATATATTCTTCAAAACCCAGCTTCCAGCTTTTCGGCTGATCTTGCCTATTTTTTGGACGACTGATTTTTTTAATGGACATGATTTTTATCAGTAAAACATCGGGATGTTTTTGTCCAAGCAGAAATTTATATTTGGTAAAACTATTGTACATTGTGTGATGGCCATAACTTAAACTCGATTTTTTCATTTGTCTCGTAAAAACACACCCCAAGTGTCTCCCCCCTTTAAAAAAGTGTTGCTGTCTGTTGCCAATCTACATGTTAGATTTACTTCATACAAGATATCTTTCTTGTTTTATTAGTTTCGGTTGTATTTTACTAATCAATCTAGGAAAAATAATCAATCTACTAATAAATTCTAGTAAAAATATTTTAACATAATTCAGAATTTTTAATCGTTTTCTTCAAAAATTACGCTGAATCGAACCTCAGTTGATTGAAAATATCAAAGAGTTTTGCCGTAAAGGCTTGCTGCCATACAAAGTTGCCCTATATTCAAAAATAAGGTCTCGTTATATCGAGAGCCGACTGTATGAAACATATTTTCCAAAAAAGTCAAAATGGGGCACTAGTAGCGAATAACACCACCCCTCCCCCATGAAAATACTATTAAACTAATAACCTACAATATAATGTGTAATCAGACCATTGCGAAGAGCAGGAGGGTACCAAGACAACTGGACGGAATAAGGGTTTAAAGGCTTGATAGAAATGTTCTGCACTTGTCCAGGTCTGTCTTGCCTTGTTTCAAAGTTCAATGGTTGTATTTTATATACTTTTGGTGGACAAGTCTCGGCGTTTCCAGAACTTTGACCGCAAATAACCTGATACAAAATTTACATCAAAATGGTTTAAAAAGGGGTATTTTACTTGTGAATTGACAGTGTATTTGAAGAAAGGTCGTAGGCCAGCTAGGGGCAAAGATGGAGCGCCACCAGAATCTTTTAACACCAAAGTTTTATCGTAGACAACCACAGAATATCCATCCAATACTACGATATTGAGCACACATTCACTAGAAATAGCAGCACTGGCATAGCTGCCGGTTGTTGTCATTATATCACTGGCTCCTTTTATTACAAACCCCTGTATCATGGCTGAGTTTTTGGTAATCTGTCCAATAGCTACTTCAACCAGTGGACTCTGGAAATGGGAAAAAAGTTAGTGTAGATAGTAGCGGCAAGCTCAAAATAAATACTGAGAGACGAAAATATTGCTCAAATCTGTGCTTGGACACAATTCCGGATGAGGTCACAGTGTAGAGATGGACCTAGAATATTTTTGGGTTTAGCTTTTATACTGCGTAACTTTTATACAATTTTATAAGAGCTGTGTATTTGAGTTAATCTTATTTTCTATTTTTGTATGAAACAGATAATAGATTAAAGAATTATAATTCTTCGAAGCTTGAGGACTTTTTGGCTGATGAAGTGCTTTAGAAAAAATTCTTTCGAAAATTACTGGTTTACAATAAAAACACAAAATTTTCAAAGAAAAAAGGATAGGAACTGTCCTAGCGTCAACAAGGAAGTGTAACAACCCTGCGTACTTTTTTAGAGAAATAGAATACCATCAAAATTAGTAAAAATTAGTCTACAAATAAAAAAAATCTACAACTAAAATTAGTTTACAAAATATTTTTCACCTTGTAGCAAGCGCCTCTCTTCAGCTGATCAATGATTATTGGAATATTTTCTGTTGGAGTGGTTTCCACTTGCTTTACCGGTTCTCTTTCATGGCTCTTTAGTCCATCCATTTGCGGATTTAAGGTGAAATGCAGGCGAGAGTCGTTGCCCACAATCTTGCTCCACAGGTCCATCACACGCAGCTTCGAGACTTCACTATTAGGCCATTGCAGACGAATACTCCCAGCGTTAGATTCCTAAAATTTTAGCCTTAACAATAAATTCAGAAAATAATTAATAAATTTCACTTGTATGGACAATCCAAATGCTTTAAAGTCGAAACCAGGTTCTAGCGCTGTACTTCTAAGTACTTTAGTGCTAAACTTTTGCCCACTTATGCTCGCTGCAGATATCTCATATCTATAAATTCTGAGGGTCAAAGTAAGAGAATTATGATCAAAATACCTTTTTCCTGGAATTAAGTCCACAAAAGCGTCACAGCTAAAATAAAAAAGATTTTAAAATGGATACAATTAATTTTAAGAGATCCTAACACTTTTTGGTAAAGCCAGCTAATTTTTAGATTTATTTTCAATTTTTCATAGGCAAGTTTGTATAGCAAAAATAGACAAACCTAGGTAGAGAATCTTGTACTTGTACTTTTACAATCTGTTCTGTGCCATCGGTTCCTTGTTCGGAGGAAACCTTGAGTTGTGATACGTCAAAAATTACAAGTCAACTTTAATTTTTACCATAATTGAACACTTTTCAGACTTGGATTTCTCTTGCGGCGCAACATCAACATGGATCCGGAATTTGGCCTTCTCAAAATCAGCTTCCACACTGAGGTCTGTTGGGGGTGCTGGACGCACAGTGTGGGAAATAGTAGCGGGATCTGATATCTGGTGGGATTTCTCGGCTATCACAGCAAACACGTAGGTCTAAAGTACAATTCTGGGTTGAATTGTTTTCGAGAGCTTCCTAAGTCATAGAAAATTTTCACCTGTCCAGGCAAAATATCACATAGATCCTGTTGTGTGTTGGGCGTTTCAGTCTAAATTATTCTATTATCATATATATTTTCACTTAGAATGACTTAGATTTTACTTTTTTCAGTGGAAAATCCGACTGTATTTTAAGTAAAGAATATATTTATGTACGTGCTTCATATTTTGAGCGACATTTTTTGAGACATAAATTTATATTCTGCGTGCTCTGGACATTTCAAACTTTCTTGATGTGCTGATTATTTTTAGCGGTGAGTGACTAAAGTGACTAACTCAGGAGAACTAGTTTGAAAAAATAGAAAGTTACGATTTTCAAACATAAGTTGTAATCAAAAGTTGCTGATTATTAAAAAGCAGTTTTTAAGGTCACTGGTGAAGAAATACAGGGTTATTCAAGAAATTGTAACACTTTCAAACTGCCATAACTTTTTATCCCGGCACGATTTCAAAATTTTGTAAACGCAGATCGACTCAGAATTTCATGGCAATTTTTTTGGTATATAAGGTCAAAACCACGATTTTCGCTTGGTCCCCCCTGTTGTTTGGCTCCTGGTCTGTAGGTGGCCTTTGGATGGACAACAGGGGGGACCAAGGCAAATTTTCGAATTTTTGCAAAAAAAAATTTTTTCGGGTGTTATATGCCAAAAAAATTGCCATGAAATTCTGAGTCGATCTGCGTTTACAAAATTTTGAAATCGTGCCGGGATAAAAAGTTATGGCAGTTTGAAAGTGTTACAATTTCTTGAATAACCCTGTAGATTAAAAAAGAAATAAACTTGCCTTGACCATGTTGTTTTCACCATGCAACACTCCATAAGCTACTTTGAAGATGTCCACACCTGATTCTGGAGACAACATCCAATTCAACTTGACACAAGTGGAGTTAATCTCTGTTACCGCTAAACTATCCGGGCGAAGTGGTTCTGCAAAAAAAATTAATTACGGCCGAAGTAAAATTCATAAACTGACTTGTAGTGACGATTTCTTTCCATGGCTTAGAAGGTAGGTCATATTTTAGTGAAGTGACGGAAATAAGGAAGTCTCGTCCTGGGTTGAGATTTCCCAAGTAGAGTTCTACTTGTTTCTGATCCTCAATGTCGTTGACATCGAGAATTGGATAGCGTTTAGGTGGATCAACCTGCATGTACTCAACTCGAAATGTGTCCTTAAACCAGCAAATTAGTCGATTTTTTATAATGAATCTTCACAAAATACCTGTAAGGCTCTCTCTGGTTTGTTTAATCTCATCGTGATGTTTGTGAAACTTGTTTGGACAGCTCCAGTTGAGCTGAAGTCTAGCGAAACTGGATCCATTACCACAGATTCTTCTTTAATTAGTGTAGATTCCGCATCTCTACGACCAAGAATAGCGATGCTGAACCAATTGGAGTTCAATTAGATAAAATTTATAAAGCAAAAGTGGGTTTAGTACACCTGTATCTGTGGCCAGGATTTAGCCCATGGATGTTGATTAGTGAACTATCTGCAAGGGAGGCCAGAAATGTTCTGTTTGCGTCACGAAGACGACTCTCTCTGCAAAAGGGATAAATGAGCAACACAGAAAAGAAGAAAAAAGAGCCACTTACACAACGTTTGAAATGTCAGTAACACGAGCAATAAATTGTTTAAAAGAGTGAAAGAATTGAGGCAAATACACATTTAATAGGCGTGATGGATCCGATAAGTCCTGAAGCATTAATAAAGTTGAAAAAGTTTGCGGTAAAAACGATAATGATTTCATACCTTTTGTATCTTAAAAGATTCGGCAAATTGATCAAGTGAGAACGTTGGCTAAAAAGGAAGAAAAATTAGGTGACAGGCCAACTTTTCAAAAAGCTTTGAAATCTCTTTCATGCGCCTTTGAGTATGGCCGATAATATTTACTGGGAATCCCTACTGGGAATTTAGCTCTTACATAAACAAGAAGATAATTGCTTGTGAATGTAAATTTAATGGCTGTAACTGAAATGTAGCGACTGATGGCTGAAATCTGGCGACTAATTTTCACAAAACTGATTTTTTCAGTAATTTTTTTAATTTTCAGTGTTTCCTATTGGCAAATAGGGGTTGTAGACAGTGTTTTCATATTTGACACTGACAGTGACACTGATTGATTGAAAAAAAATGTTCTGTGAAAATTAGTCGCCAGAATTAAGTAATTTGTCGCTATTTTTCAGTCATTAGTCGCTACATTTCAATTTGATCCAAATTTAATTCCCACCGATGATGTTTATAGTTAAAAACCTACTTGTGTTGTAGACAAATTATCAACGAGAGATTGTTGAGCATCAAACTTGAAAGGCACATCATTTGCTAAAGTGATCTATGATAAATTTAACCTTTTAAGGACGTTCAACTTTAAAACAACCATTTTTTGCATTGAATTGAGCAATAGTTGAGGAGAAGCAGAAAATTAAGTGAATAAAAACAATAATTAAATTTATATTAACACGTTTTTTGGCAGCGCTGTCGAACAAAACACATCATTAAGTACTTCTGGTTTAGAAGCTCTATACGCAGAATCAAGTGATTGCAAACACAATCTCTTTGGAACTTTTCGTCATCTTCTTGTACTCGAATAAGTTTTGGAACGGTAAGCGCATTTGCAAAAGTTCATTCTCTGAAATGTTAGGGATTAATTTTATGCAAAAATATTGATTTGGCAATAAAGCTATAAATAAAAACCAGCCCATACAATGAACCTCAACATAACTGACCCAACTCAAGGCCATGCCTCGTGTGACAATTACATTTTTGGCACTATAGCAGTTTAGAACCTCCCGTAATTTTGCCTTGTTCCACTGTGATATGAAAAAAATCGATTTTCCGAACTTTTTCAAACTTAGTCGGAGCCTTAGGTGCAGTGCAGGCCAGCGCTTATTAGGAAAGACTCAGAGGTACTTCTGCTGTTTTAACCCCCCGTTCCTTAATTTTTTGAAAAGTGACCCAGAAATACGTCCTTAACTGCTTTGTTCTGCTTAATACGATTAAAAAAAAACATTTAAAAACAGTTTCTTATATAAAAATTTCAACTTTTTTTTAATGTGGCTTCATCTTCTCAAAAGTAGATTGTCTTTTTAATGTGTTTTAGCGTCATTTGTCGGTGATCAATTTAGGCTTAGGCAAAGGTAGTGCAGCACATGTTAGAACGGACTCAAAAATGTTTCTGGAAGATTACAAAAAGAGAAAAACATTTAAGTCTGTCCTAACATACGCTGGCCCACCCTTGCCTAAGCCTAAATGTGATAAAGTCATCGAAAAAGACCCTGAAACACCCCAAAAAGACCATCTACTCTTGAGTAGACGAAGCCAAAATTGAAAAAAAGGTAAAAATTTTCAGATCAGAAACTGTTTTCAAATGTTTCTTTATCGTATTAAGCAGAAAAAGCGGTTTAGGACGTATTTTCTGGGTTACTTTTCAAAAATTTTAGGGGGGGGAGGGCAAACAACAGAAGTACCGACTCAGATGTATGGATTAAAAACATTTGTTGATGTAATATTTGTTTTAAAAATTTAGACCTTTCGAAGGGTTCCAGACCGCAACGGTTTCACATTTTTTACAATAGGTTTATTAAAAAAATAATTATATTAAATATAATTTCAAGAAAGTCCTGAAGTTTAATTTATCTTGTTATTCGAAAAATATACAGTAAATCCTTCATGGTGTGGAAAATAGGCAAAACAGAATGTTCGAAATTCGAATTGTTAGCGCTGTAATCACATTCACTATAAATAGGAAAGTAAAAAACAAGGGGTTGATATTATGACCGTCAAATTTTTGGCAAGGAGATGCAATAGCACTCCACTGTTAAAGTGTTTTGCGAGTAAAGGGCTGAGATAAGTTTATAAAATTTCACTCATATCCTGCAACAATTGTTTAAACTGAACTATTCCATTCAACCAAGGCGATAATTGTGAGTGTTTTGATGGTGATGCAGCAGCAAACAATATGAAAGAAGACGGAATCTCAGCACCCTCTCTTTAAACCCCTACAATCCATGTTCAGGCAAGACACCTTTTGGTGCTGCGAAAGGAAGAAGAAGACATTGTGTTTGTTTGTTATTATTCTACAACAATCAAGTGGTTTGCATAGCAGCAGCAGGAAGGATAAGAGACTTTCTAGCAAAACAAGTGGACAACAAAGCTTTTTGTCCGAATCTCACAAAAATAGAAGAACCACTTTTGCAAATTTGCTTTAAAAGCTGGACTGTTTGTTAAAAACTATCAATCAATAGTTTAGATACACCAGAAGCTTACAGTCAGTCAGCTAATATAGTTAAAAAAGAGGTTTGCAATACACGGGTGTAAATGTGAAGTCTTAGTTAGCAGTACAGTAAACCTTCGATTTAACGGCCCCTTGGCACCGACCCTAGGGGACGTTAAATCGAGTTTATCTTTACAAAAATGTTCAATGGAGCCGTTCAATTGAGGTTTGACCATAATTTGTATTTAAAAATAATTCCCGTTTGAATATACCTAATCCTTGCCTTTTGCCAATTTGAAATCGCCTGTGTAACGCGCTGGTGTGCCCCTTTAATTCACCCTGTTGGTTTTCTTATCAAATTTGAGTACAGGTGTGAATACCAATCCAACCGAAGATGCATTTCGTGCAACTTATGGAGCACCGTATTCTCTCTCTCAGAGGGGCCCGTCTATTAGAGAGGGCCCGTCTATTTTTCGTTACATAAAAATTTCATCCCCGAAAAGAATTTAGCCATTAGAACTTAGCAACATTGTCAACAAACTTTCTCAAGTAACAAAAATAAACAAAATGATAATGAACTTATCATCTTCAAATCAAGGGGGCTGTTAAATCGAAAGCGTATTTTCGCAGTCGGGACCGGCCGTAGGGGGCCGTTAAATCGAGGAGTTGACTGTACAAAAATGTTGTTACAATAATACATGTTTAGGTTTTAAAGTGAGCGTACAATTTGTATGACTAGAAATTCCATTGATGATGGCGCAGTGGGTTAGTGTTATTGGTTTTTGGCCTAAAAATGTGCACTTTCGACCCTAGTTGGGGGCATGATAGTTTTTTTGGCTTGTTTGACTGATTTACAGACTTAATTTGGGTTGCTGATTTAGAATCTAACGTCAAAAAGACAAGTTATCCCGAGACACAGATGGGGTCGAACCTGTGCACCATTTAAGGCCAACGACCATTAACGCTCATCCACTGTACAATCAAAGAAACTTCTAGTCACACAAAATTGTCCACTTCCTTCAGTCCTAATTCGGTATACGTTTGATCTAAAGATCTTATCTAGTGATCTTGCTTCGTAATTTTACAAGAACTCACTTTAAAGCATTTAGAAAACCGTTAAAAGTCGATTCGTAAATTATGCTACTGCTGATTTAAAAAAAAATTTTGGGCAAACTCAAGGAAATATGGATTACAAAAAGTAAATAAATAACTTTTTGGTACCAACACTAAAAAACTAACTTTTCAACCCAGAAGAACCTGCAACAAAGAGACAATGACACCAAAAAGTTTTCCTCAGCAATGTTTACTGCAGCAGTCCCTACAATAGGGAGCGCTGCCTGCAAAAATAAACAAAAACACATAGCTAGAAAGAGAAGCCAAGGAGTAATAGTGGGAGTCTAACTAGTTGGCTGGTCAGTTCTCTGACATCTCCATTGAATTTACAGGGAGAAGCAGGGAAAGAGAATAAGCTAATCCATTTGACTACTAACAATACCACTGTATTATTGATTTGGTCCAATCAAAACCTATACAACAACAGCAATAACGTCGAAAAAACTTGTCTGCTTTTTGAAATTTTAGTCAGGGACTTAAAATCCCAAAACTTTATTGAGGTTTCAGCCAAAAGTTTAAAAAAGTTTTCTGAAGTTATGTTTGGAAAAATGTATTAAACGCAAACACCCTAAGCGCAGTAAATGCAACAGGAAAATTGTATTATCTGACTGAATAGCTTAGTAAGAATGATGGGATGGATTTGGACGAGAACATCTCAATTTTTTATCTACTAAAAATAATCATACGAAAAAAATTTCGATTACAAAAAGGGGAAGTTATCACAAACTGTCCTTTGATGACTCGGGCTACCTTGGACTCGACTAGTTAAACAAGCTATATAAACTAATCTTTGACTAGCCCAAAACTATTGATTTGCTCTAATCAAAACCTATACAACAAGTTCATGGCTGGTAGTTAAACCCAAAAAGGTAATTCTGGGGTGAGGAAAGGGTAAACCAAGTCAAGGTCAGCCTATAAACCTATCGCAAATTTGGATCAATCGGCGGGTGGACCAGAGAAATGACTCTTCTTATTCTCCCCTAGCCTTGTGGATGGCACTGCAAATGAGACAAGAGGAGTTTTTTGAAGAAGAATCAAAGGGATATGTGTGTTTCTAGAGTGGCTTGTCCCTGCTACTCGTACCCCCTTCCCCTCGCCGCTCACCTTTATTCTTCTCCTGTTCCATTCTTCCTCTTTTTTAAAGTGGTAATTGAGAGGGGGATCTATTTCGTCGACCCCCTCCTATGTTTTTTGTGTGAGTGTTTCGGAACGGGGAGATTCAAGTGCACAGAAATTATCCAAGCTCTCCCACTTTTGCAATCAAAAAGTCTATGTTGAGGAAGATGAGAGGAGGATTAGAGAGGGTAAATATGCATGCATTGTGCAGGTCTGGAAGAAGGGACGAAAAATATGTGTCACCTTTTAGGGAATATTATGTCAAATTTGGAATGGATAAAGGTAATAGGTGAAAATCATACAAAATATAGAATGATTTTTGAAAATTTGAGTGTTGAGATATGGCCTTTAAAAAAACCAATTTCTTTAAAAAATGATCAAATTAGAAAAACTTAGATTTTGGTCATTTTTTAAAGATATTGATTTTTTTCTAAAACCATATCTCAACACTCAAATTTTCAAAAATCATTCTACTAAATGGGGTTTGTAACTGTAAAGTTGCGCTACAACATAATGCTAAAACGTTTTCATAACACTTGATACTCAATTAAAATTTTGATCACTTAAAGGACCATGCTCGCGGTGGTCTGGTGGGTCCCCGCCAATTCAATTTTTTTTCCTAATCGTTGGATTTTTGTACTTTCTGTATTCTATACTAGCGCCGGATTTTTTAACTTGGTTTCGGTACTTATACGGTTCCCCATATCGGAATTTTTTCAAAAACAGGTTTTAACCATTTCTAAGCAATTCTTACACGCTAAAACCGATAAAAACGTTGTTTCCGACCACTTTCCATCAAAAATTTTGACTTTTTTAGATTTTCTACCTGCCTGTCTTCGGCAGGCAACCTACTTCAATAGGAAGCCCCTTTGGGGTACATGGTCAGGCCAAGGGCTGACCCTTTATATACCAAAATATATCTTCAAAATATATATCTATATCTCTTAAAAAAGAGCTGCCTGCTTGCAATGGAGAAGGGTATAAAAATGATTAAAATTAAGATTGCAAGGCTGGGGAAAATACTACATTGCTGCTACTATTGTGAAATTTTGTTCTTTTGTTAGGGCTTGAATAATATGCAAATAATTTAACTGCCGCTTATTTTTATAAGCATTTTTACATTTATATTTTCAGTGGTTTATTATTGGTTAAATTTCCTTGATATATTTCTTGATATATAAAGGTCAGCCCTTGGCCCGGACCATGTACCCCAAGGGCTTCTAATGGGTTGCCTGCCAAGGCGGAAGTAAATCTAAAAATCAAAAAATGAAAAATGGTCGGAAACAACGTTTTTATCTGCGTGTAAGCTTGAAATGGTTAAAACCTGTTTTAATTTCCGATATGGACATATAAGTACCTGGTTTCTAACAAAACAAGGCCTAGAATTTAATTTTAGGTATGGTTTTGTTAGAAACCAAGTTAATTTTTACAGAAGACCAATGATTAGGAAACATTTTTGAATTGGCGGGGCCCACCAGACCACCGCGAGCATGGTCCTTTAAATTGAATCAACTTTAAATCAACTTCTCAAAATGACCTCTCAAGTGTTTAAAGCTAAATAATGATTATTGTAAATTTTACAAGAAGCAAAAAGCAAAATATACCATTTGAAAGAAGAGATGCAGGGGTACAAAAACTATGTTTTAAAATTTTCTTGTAGCAAAATCTTTATTTTAGAAATTGTCTTCAAAAGTTGTCCGTGAACTTTTCTCGCACCCGTTAATTTGAAAAAAATATATAAAAAAGATTGAAAAAACATCGAAAAGTACTTATTTTAAACATTTATTGGGGTAAACAACCCTTTTACTGAGTGAAATCACCCTTGGCCTATTATAGCAGAATTAAACTTTATCAATTTTTTTTAAATTTATAGATGATATTTTAGCCACATGTTTAGGATTAAATGTATTTTTCATAAACTATTCAGTTTCTGAAAATGGTTATTTTTTGTAAGGTTTTTTTCCTAAGCGAATGAGAGACTAAAATTTTGTAAATGGTCATCAAAAAGGCCAATCGAAAATTCTATGTTTTTAAATTGACGTTAATTAGTTACAACCTGATGCGTTTTAGTTAAAATACATGTATTATTAAATAAAAGAAATCAACCAAAAAATGATGACTACTAAAAACTCTACTAAAAATATTTCACCGATGCAAAAACCAACATTCTTTACTTTTAATCAAATCAGCTGTTATTAGATGATGAAAAGCAAAAAAAAACACGAATTTCTAATACAAAATCCGGCTTACATTTAAAAAGAATTGGATAACTATTTTAATAAAAAGCCCGAAAAAATTCCTCAACTGCCATTCCAAAAACAAAGTACTTTATAATAGGAAGGCAAGGGTCAAGGCAATATACAGAAACAATGGTTGACCTCTAGTGTTCAACCTACTGTCCAATTTCACTGGGTAGAGACGCATAAAAGTAGTGGATTAACTTATAATTATTGCGTATCACACCTTGGAAGGGGGAGGTGGTGATGCCAATTACCCAATGTTTCTGGAAAAGCAATTATGCTAAAATTGGATTTTATGCTTGTCTTTACTTTCAATCACACAGGGAATTCAGCCAAAATTGCCTCCATTTTTGCTAAAATCATCTTTGATTCTTTCATTTTCTTTTGTAGTATAACTCGTTTTGCTAAAAGTTTTAGTAGTGAATCCTTGCAACAGTCAATCTCTCCTTCTTTTTTCTGTTGCCACACAGGCTTGCATAAGAGTGAGAGAATCCGCTTAGAGACAAGGTTAAGCATTTTGTTTCGGAGCTTTCAGTAAACCTACAAATAAAGTACTTTACAAAAAATATATGTTAAAGGGTGTGGGCGACTTGTTTGACTAGGAATTTCTTTGATGCATGGTCAAGCGGATAAGCCTTAGTGTTTTTTACAATAGTTCACAATGGTTCGCAGGTTCGACCCCGCTCAGGGGCATTCAAATTATTATGGATTGCTTGGCTAGTTCTTAAAAGTAATCTGAATTTTTAACGCCATATTTTAAATCAGCGACTCAAATTAGTTATAGAAATATATCAAACAAGCCAAAAAAACTAGTGTGCTCATGTGGGGCATCAATCGCTGATGCCTATCCACTGAGCCATGCATCAAAGAAATTTATGGTCACACAAGTTGCCCGCTCCCTTCAAAGAAAAAGGGTTGGAATATATTTACACGGAACAGTCTCTGCATATTTTGGAACTACTCAACTTTTTCTACTTACTGTTGAAGTCTGACAGTTCATGTTATTTTTTAAGTTTTTGAAATAGTCAAAATGAATAATTTAAATCACAAAAAATCGAAATCAATAGAAATTCAGAGAGAAAAGTTGGAACAAAAGCTCTCAATTCAACTTTCAAACTCGAGAAAGTAAACGCATAGAATAACAACTTGACCGCATGTTTACTTTCAACCCCCAAATGGACAGGGAATAAAGAAGAAAGAGCACCCTCTAATGGTATTTCCGGGCATCTATCATGTCTGCTGCTACAAATAAAGGCGAGAGACCTGTGTCTCTGTTCACAATGTTCATAACCAAGAGTCCTTGAATATAATGTAGTGGCGCAAAGAAATCATATGTAAATAGTACGAGAACAGGTACGAGATACACTTTCACGTAAAAATTATATTGAGACAAAGTTATTGAGCGAAATGATAAAAACTACAAATCCCGTGTTTGATTTGCGAATTTGAAAAAAAAATCAACATTTTATTCAACAATAGAAACAACAACCATGACATCAGAATTATGATTAACAGACACTTTTAGATGTTGCTAGAATAGAGCATGACACGAACTCGTTTCCCTATTGCCTTGGGTGGAAGATTATTTGCGAACTTTGCACGAACAACTCCTGAATTGCCATGCACTCGAGTGATTCGCCCCCAAATAGTGCGAACACGAGTCTTGGCATTTTCACGGCCAGTTTTTTTATGGCCTTTGTATACGTAAACAGCTCGCTTGCCGACATAAAAATCTGCGTGGTCCTAAAAAATGTGATAAAATGTTCCAGTCCTTATTGAAAAGCTAACCTTGTTGAAAACTCCATCCAGAGTTAACAGTGCAGTATTCTCATGCTGGTTTCGCTGTCCACGCTTATATCCTGTGAAGATAGCCTGAATAAGATATTTGAGATATATTTTCGATATAAAGTGAAAAAGTGGAATTGTAGATATTGTTCGATAATTATTGCTGCATTTTAAGTTTTTAGGTATATAAGAGATGTTATATGTTGTAAAAAGTGGTTCTGGACCATTAAAAAAAAATTATTTTTATGCAATCAAGAGTACGACGAAAAGTCAGGGATATTTTAAAATAGATATGCCTTAAATTTATATATTTTTTTGATCTTGTTGTTATAAACATTTATTAGAAACGTAATAAAAAGAAATCATATTTTATAGAATACTTTCAAATTAACCAAAATTACAAGCATTTTGGGGAAAACCCTAACCAAAAGCTGTTTTGGCTCTATTTAAGAAGAGGTACCATTTTTTGCCTTGGTCCCCCCTATTGATTTTTTCAGAATTGCAGGGCTAAGAAATTGAATGTTTTGAAGGTGTTCTTTGATCAGATGGGGAAAATATATGATTAGCTAAGCAGTTGAATTGTTATCTTGGAATTGTCGATGGTGTGTTATCAATAAAATTTACAAAAAAAATCAATAGGGGGATCAAGGCAAAAAATGGTACCTCTTCTTAAATAGAGCCGCTGTTTTGATGTCAGCTTTCTTATTGAAATACCTAACATACCGTATTTCCTCTAATTGCCGCCCCTCCAATTGCCGCCCCCCTCCCCTACCTGATTTTAAACCGTGTTTTAGCACAGTTTTTTGACTTACGTTTTATAGACTGCTATTCAGCAAGTAATTCCTAATTGTAGCTAACGAGCTGAGCTACAAAATGAGTGGTAACTTGATCAAAATGAGTTTTCATAAATCACGTCAAAAATGAAATGCTAGAGTACAATTTTTACTTGTGGTTGATAATCAATTAGAAAATGTGAGATATTTTGGCTTCGTTTTTGACTGTTCCAGGGTTTAGATTTGTGTCCTAAAAAATCTTCTTTGTTTTCGGTTTATTTATTTGAAGGCTGACACTTCGCTGGTTCTCTTAGTTCATAAAAAGTCGTAAAGTTGGCTCCGTCAACAGCAAAAAATGTTCGTAGAAATTTCAGCACCCTATTATCCTATTTAAACACTCCAGTTTCTACGGTCTTTTTACAGCATTGTGGAATAACATGGAATGATAGATTAAAAGAACCGGGTGATTATGAGCTTTCAAAACAGCTATGTCTGTCACAATTGATGTAAAAATTTGGCAAAAAAATATAAAAAGACGAACTGGGCAATAAAAAAAGATAAAAATTTCACTCTTGGACTGATCAATTGTTCAAGCTTTTGGTCGAAAAATAAGCGCCCAATTAGAGGAAATACGGTAATTTTTAAACAATGGTAATCGATGATTCCAAAACTTAAATTTTAGGATTAAGTGCTGTTAATTACTTTTTACTCTGATCACTGTAAAACCATACAGACCTTGACGTAGAGCCGTCCTTCAGCTTTAGGTCCAGCGTGGCGCTTTAAATTCTCATTTTCCACCGTAGCAGTATGATCTACAGCGGTCATTTCGATGTCAAAATTTGCGATTATCTAAACTGGATGTTCATTTTTATATTACTAAATACCAAACAAAATCATTTAAAAAGAGGATTTTAAAAATGAAGATCTTTATATATTCAGGGTGGCCATAATGCCCCCTTTAGGGTGCAAATGCCCCCTTTTCATGATCGAATGCCCCTTTTCTCAAAAAACGATATGACCACCTTGATTATATATGACAAAAATCCCTAAAAATTAAAACTAAATAATTGTTTAAATTAAAGATTTCAATTTTGTTGGCGTCAGAAACGAGAGAAAAATTCAAACAAGGTTTTTTAAATTTCATTTTTACGCTTTTAAAAGACTTTACCAGATTTATCATCTCGTTTTAGTTCTAGAAAATTTGCTGTTTAAAAAGCAACTAATGTGTGGTGAATGCTGAAACTTTTCCGTAGTATTAAAATAGCGAGGCATACATATTCCTATTCTCTGTTGATTCACAATTCTATTGCTTTCAAAAGTACAAAGCCTATTGGTTTGTTAAATTGTTGAGGAATTTGTAGAAATAATTTCAGTTTGGATTTTTTAGAAGCTCCACTGAATATAGTTGAAAAAATGGCACTTAATCCAGCACTCGATACAATGACTTTTCCACTAGCCAACTTGATACCAAAGCACACTACACAGAGGGTTTGTCTTTTATGATTAGTTACTTTTCGGCAATAAGTAGTCTCGTATGTATTTAAAGGTAGGGTTCATGTTTCGAAGGATTTTTGACCATTATTATTTTCTTCTCTTGAGTGTGATTTTTATGGCTAATGACTCAACAGCCGACTTTTCACAGAGAATCCGAAAATGCTATCAGAATACAGATGTCTTTCGAAATTTTTTATGAAAAACACAAAAGTTGAACAAAACAATCATATCTTATTTCCATAACGTACATCTTTGAAATTCCTGTGGTATGGATTTTTATTTTGGTTTACTCTTTTTAGATAATTGTTGTGCAACTTACACCTCAAAATGCAGCCTATGGTCGGTAACTTGCCTACTAGCTGTCCAGAAAGGACAGTAAAAGTACAGTGACAAGAACCCGATTTTGAATGTGTAAAGCAGAGTTTTCATTGATCCGGTTTTTTGCCATTGATCTGATCCGAAGATATCAATGATACCTGGATCAATAATAATGGCTAAAAAAATTCGCCAAAAATCGGGTGATCTGATCCGGCCCCAAATTTTTGGCCACTGATCTGATCCGACTATCAATGATCCAAACTATCATTGATACCGCTATCAGATCAGTGAAATCCGGATCAATGAAAACTCTGGTGTAAAGGGCATGTGAGGGAAATACCAGATGAGTGTTTTGGTCAATTTGTGTGCTTTTCATGAGATTTTTCAAAAGACGTCTGTATTCCAATAACATTTTCGGATTCTCTCGGCAAAGTTGGCCAATGAATGTATTTACAGTTGAGTCATTAGCTATATAAATCACAGTCGAGAGAAGAGAAGAAAATAATAATGGTCAAAAATCCGGGGTTTTAGGTCAACCTTTGTTATTTTTGGAACATTTGATATCTCGTTTTCAAGAGGAAAAATTTTTATAATTTTCTTGTAAAATTTTTGATAAAAAAGTGAGAAGAAAAAAAGGTCGGAAAAAACCGGTCATGGTTAACCCTACTTTAAACTTTAGACAATATTAGGATAAACAATGAAATTTTTACAATTTTACTGTCTCTCAATAGTGCTTTGTGAGATCATACTTCTAGCAACCTGAAATACTTTTAGGATGCTTTTCTATCAAAATATCCCGATTGTGATGGTAGAAACGTGGTCATTGCTATTTTGGACACTGGAGTTGACCCATGTACATATTTTTAGTACTGCAATATGATTTTTTTATCCTAAAATTTGGTTTTTTAAGCGCTTCCTGGTATGCAGGTGTGTTAAATTTTTATTATATATACTCCTAAAAATTTCAAACGTATGTATAGCATACTTTTTCCCAAATAAAACCTCTGAATACAATCCCTTCAACCATAAATCATAGCTCACGACCACTGGCCAACCAAAGATGATTGATTGCATGGATCTGTCGGGAGCAGGCAATTATTCAATTTTTTCTGAGTAATCATAATTATACGGATATTAGGTGATGTCGACACTTCCACTGTTAAAACAGCTGACTCGTCAGGGACACTTATTGGTCTCAGTGGTCGAAAGTTGAAGGTAAGTGGAAAGTGTAAAGTTAGACCACAGTATGGTTTAATTAACGAGAACAAGGACTTATATACCGTATTTTCTCTATTAATTACCCCCTCTCTAATAGTTACCACCTCCCCGCCAACAAAAAAGCCAAAAAAGGGGTGAAGAATTTATGGCTGTATGTAACATGCCTCTTGTTCTTAATTGGCATTGAAATTGAATATTTTGTACGGTTCAGATGCTGGTAAATAAAAACTGGTGAATACTCTACTGTTTTTCCGAAGAAACTGCGAGATAAGTAGAGCCACTGGCTGACGCATTTCTCCCAGTTTAAAAAAAAACAAGATAAAACTCTTCAGAAAGACTCTGACAGATATTCCCTTCCCGATCTTTTAAAAATCAGTCAAAAACTTATCAGACCTTTTTGCTTTTCACCTTTTTAAGGTCGATTTGATGCTTCTAAAACTTCTTTGCAAATATTTCGGACAAATGCTATTAAAATATAAAAGTTTGGGCTCTATATGCATGGGTGAGACCTAATTACCCTTTGTCATAATGCCAAACGATAAAAATATCCAGCGAGAATTACCATTTTGCAAAATGCCAAATGAGAAAAATGCCCAACGAGAAAAATGCCTAATGGAATTTCGCCAAACTAGACTTTACCCAATCAACAAACTTTTTAATTGAGCCAACTTTTTAATGATGAAATGAATGACCACCAAAAACGCTAATTCAAAATGGGGTAAACTCTGGTTTGAAAAATTCATTGGGCATTTTTCCCGTTGGGCATTTTTATCATTTTAAAGTTTGCCAAAGCGTAATTTTCGTTGGGCGTTTTACTCGTTTGGCATTATAACAAAAGGTAATTAGGTATCTCTGGAAAAAAAATTGCCTTGGTCTTCCAAGCTGATTTTTTTCGAATTTTTCTCTCCTAAATAGCATGGAAGTTTGAACATAGTTTTGTTAACTGCCCTTAAGCCCCTAAACCCCGAAGTGGGCGCAGGGGGCTTGAGAGTTAGAGATGCGCACTCACTTACTTTAAACATGATTCCGAGCAAGACTCTTGATCAAAAATGCATTAAGAGGCTCTTTTTTAAAAGCGCAAAAGGCCAAGGTATATTTTTAGGCATCACATCAACACATATAGTGCCGCACTTTGTTATTAAAAAAATTATCTTGGTCAATGAAATAGTTGAAAAATAATTACCTCATCTGTAATAGTTACCCTACCCTCGGAGGAGGGTTTAAAAACAATTACCCCGGGGTAATTAATAGAAAATACGGTATACATTAATTTTCGATAAAGATACGCTCTGAAAACATTTTCATGCCCGTCGCCGATGGGAATATTTTGAAAGTGGGTACCAATGAATTTCAAACGAGAATTGATTTGTCAAATTCGAGAAAAAACGACAGCATATGAAGTGTACCTCCTTTAAAGTGCAACACCCCAAAAGAATTTCACGAGTAAAATCAGCTCTTTTCAAAACGAGTACAACTTTTATCTTAAATTACTCCAAACGCCAAAACATCACCATAAATTAACCCAACTACTTTGAAAATCTAAGTATTTAACATCATGTATCTGAAACCACTTGAAACCATTAAGAACATAACGAACCAAATAAAATCACCTCAAGCCCATTTTAAAACACCCTTGAAATCCCAAACCGACCTAAATCAAG
This sequence comes from Ditylenchus weischeri, assembly GCA_029231635.1. Lineage (NCBI taxonomy): Eukaryota > Metazoa > Nematoda > Chromadorea > Rhabditida > Anguinidae > Ditylenchus > Ditylenchus weischeri. The sequence continues at coordinate 106,084 of JAMRYI010000114.1, forward strand.
CCAATTCATCCTAAAGTACCCATAAATACTCCAAACCACCCTTAACACTGGTTTAGGCTGTTTGGTGTAGTGTGAGGTAATTAAAAGTATTTTAGGGTGGTTTAGTGTAGTTTGGGGTAGTTTTGGATATGTAGCGTATTTTAGAGTCGATTAGGGCGTTTGGAGTTTCTTTGTGTGGTTAAGAATGTTTGGAGTGAATTGAAGGGGATGAAACTCGAAAAACTCGCATATAGAACTCTAATCAGGTCAAAAATCCCTCACTGTTTAAAGAGTATCACGAGTAATTCGTGAATCAGAACTCTGTTTGTATGTCTGAAAGGAGTTGAGTAGACCCAAAATAACTTATGATTTTTGAAACTACCGTATTTCCTCTAAAAAAGCCGGGGGGCCTCTAATAAGGCCCCCTCAACTTTGAGGACCTATATCTCGGCCCAGAGTCAATTTTTTGCAAAGCTGTTTATTGCGTTTTCTTAACTCCCACGAGCTCTACCGATTCCGCTTTTTAGATTTTTAATTTTTATCTAAAAATCTCCAGATCGACCTCAAAATTTCCCGATTTTCGAGGGGTTGAAAAATAAGGCCCCGGGGGCCTTATTAGAGACAATACGGTACTTAGGCGGTCTGAGACAGGTCGTGCAACTCACGATCTATAATTGATCCAAAACTGTAATAATCCATCTAAATACGCGTGAGGGACTAGAATGTGGTATATATTATTACATATTCCTTAAATAAAAGAAAGCAAATAGGGAACTTAAGAAAAGTACAACTAAATAACAACTAAAAATTATATAAATCTTTACATAAATTTTGAACAATCGACGATACGCCTGGGACTCAGTCAAAACTATGAATGCGTTCACCTGGTAAAAGGCTTTTTTCTGGACAAACATCTCTCTAAAGTAGTCCAAATGCTCCACAATGTACCAATATCAGCTGATCCTGCTGAACGAAACTGGTCAATCAAGGGCGGAATTCACACCAAGCTGCGCAACAGGTTTTTTTTTGAATGGTTGAAGTCGAAAGTTCTAGCGATGTATTTAGAATGAAGGTTGATACAGTTTCTGGCTCTATCCTAGAATACGTTTTTATTTTTTGCCTTTGTCCCCCTGCTGTTTTCTAACCCTATTTTCAGAAATAAAAATTTTCAATCTTATTTTCAGGGTGAAGCTCTCTTTAGTTGATCAACTATCAATTTGGCAAGTTCTTGAATTTGAATCTGTATATTTACGTCAACTGTTTCTGATATCAACTGAGTCTGTCCTTTCTATTCTTGTTGGTTTGAATTTTCTGAAAAATACGATGTCTTGCAATAGATGTGGATCCAGAATGCGGATCATACAGCGTTTACAATTACAAGATGGAACAGGAAGCAAGTTAATTTTATCGTTCATTTCGAAGCTGTATTTCGTCAGAACTGCAAAGCAGATAACAGCAATCTCTTGGATAAGTTCTTTGAACAAGTGTCTAAAATCTATTGCATAGATAATTATGTTTCCTGAATATGTTGATGTTGTGTTCTAGTGTTCAGTAGTAATAAAGATAAATTCTTTAAAAGTTTTGATTAATGAAAAAACTGAAGAGGGCCAAAACTGCAAGAAAACAACAGGGGGACCAAGGCAAAAACTGTAAAAAAACAACAGGGGGGACCAAGGCAAAAATGGAAACGTATTCTAGGACAGAGCCCAGCTTCTCAAGTCACCTACATCAAGCACAACTTGACGCTAGAATATGGACATCTCTTTAAGAAGAAATCAACGGAACATGTGAGGGAAGAACTAGAAAGCGAAAACGAAGAATGACCAAAATATATTTGAATACCTTCTAACCAACAATTCGCCCTGGTTCCCTAAGGCAAAAAAGTCAAATTTTGTAAAAAAGGTTTGCTGAATGGAAAGTTTTCCGGAAAACTTTCCGGCTAACTTTCCAAATCTTTACTGCCCGGAGTTCGGACAATTAAGCAACCCTGGTAAAAAGGCATAATATTATGACTTTCCCTTTAAGACAAAAACATAAAAAATATATGAAAAATGAGTGTAGTGCGCCCCCTGTAGTGCACTCCCTGTAGTGTAGGTGCACTTCAACTTTTACGGAAAAAAACTATACCTCCAGTGGGAATCGAAATGACTACCGACCTTCACAGTGCGCCGCTGCTTTACCACTAGGACATCTATGGTATTATAGGGTCGAAGTGATTTTGATTACTTATTTCCCACAGTGTACTCAACAAAAATGTATTTAAAAGTTATTTTTTTTTAATTGACCTGGTACCCGCCTTTCAAAATATTCCTATCGGCGACGAGCATGCCCTTTTAAGCAACCCCAAATTTTAATTTAAAGGATACGTAAAAAGTTGTGTCCGAGACAAGCGTAAATACCATTCGACCATATATTATTAACTTATTTTTTGATAAGAGTTTTGTTATCGACTAATTTCTTGCAGATACCCTCAGAATGGAACAATCCCACTGGAAAATATCATCTTGGGATAAAACCGATGTAAGTTCAAACATATGAAGCTGGGAGTGACCAAATAATAAGCTCATTTCTTATTTGAGCTATGAACTCTATTCATCGTCTTTATTGAAAAGAATTAAAGCGGAGCGCAAAGAAAATCTGTGGGACTCTTCAGTGAGAGATTGTTTTATAATCTTTGATAAAAGATATTTCATAAATTTTAGCACAAACTGTGTGTGGCGGATGTTATGAGACAAATTTCCAAACATGTCAGCATGAATTAGCCATTAAAACTTTTAATAATGTCATTTTTAAGGAGTCCGAGGTTGGAGGCACATCTGAAAAATTAGTAAGTTAAAACTTAAAAAATAGTTTTTAAAATGAATAGAGACAAATACAAGGTCAATAAAAATTTAACTGAAAATCTTTAAGTTAAATTTTTTTAAATTTTTACCATATACTTTGATTTAAACACGAAAAACAACGCATGCTATCACTTAACTGAGCTAACTAGGGTTGAGCATATGGCTGGCCATTTTGAAATCGGTCATACAGCCGAAATCCGGCTGTTTTCGCAGTTGTTTTACAAAATTAAAAAATTTTAAATTATTTTCATAAATCTACGAATTTCCACACTTGAAAAATCTGCCATGATTTCCAAGCAAAAAGGCTGGTCATATAGTCGGTTATTTTGAATATTTCGCCATTAAATATTTTTTTTTAACGATAGAAAAACACAGTCTTCAAGGTGCGGTCGACGCTCGATATAAGGACGCACCAAAAATTTTGTTCCCGCTAAGGTCCGACAATTTTTTAGCTTGATTTTCGAAGACTTTTACCGGGTGCGAGAAAAGTCCTTGGCGGAATTTTAAACTTGCTTTACACAATAGTTCAAAACCAACACAAATACTTTGAATATACAGTTTTGTAACCCTAGATTTCCTCTTTCTAATAGTATATGAAACATTTATTTCGCTTAACAAAATGACCACCATTTGCATCAATACATTTCTTGAGCCTTTTCGGAAAATTGTCAATGGCATTCTGAATAATTTCTAGCGGAATCGCGTCCCATTCCGTGACGGAGTGAAGACTTTAGCGCAGCGATTGTTTTGTGAGGCTTGGAGCACGCTTTTGACTGGAGATAAGGCCAAACAAAATAATCCAAAAGATTCAAGTCCGGCGAGTTGGGTGGCCACTCTCCAATTGGATTTGCCGGTGAAGGATCCACTTTGATGAAGTCGGGGAAATTCTCGGCAATCCAGTTTTGAGTGTCGTAGGCTTCGTGAGACGGAGCTTCATCCTGCATAAAAATTCATTGCTTATCTCCAAATTGTTTTTCTGACCGAAAATGAGAGGCGTCTTTCCTGTCCATGTGACTCCGGCCCAGACCATCACTTGCTTTGGCTTCTGCGTTTTTTCGACTGTCTTAACACCAACAGGCAAAAAGTCTTTGTTCCAAATTCTGTCATTTTGGGAGTTGTGTGCTTGCTCAATGTCGAAGCACTTCTCATGGGTGAAGAGAATGCTGCGATGTTGCTTGTTTCCAAAGCGACGGGCTAGCTTTTTTGATATGTCCAGGCGCTTCTTTTTTGCATTATTGTTAAGCAACTGACCTTCGGATTGCTTTCTTGACTTCAAGGTTAGCTCATCTTTCATGATGTGACGAACAAACCAATCTGAGATTTCCAGTTTTTCGGCAAGGCTTCGAATGGAGTCAGTTTTGCTGGAGATGTGCCCACGGTCACTCATCTTGTTTTCGATCTTGTGAATGTTTGCTTCTGTGGTGGCAGTTACAGACGTCCGCTTCTTGCTCTGTCCTGATTGCTTCCTGTTACTTCAAATCGCTTGATGTGGTAGGACACTGTTTGATGTGGAACATGAAGGCGCTCAGAGATCTCATTTTGCTTCATTCCTCCTTGATAAAGTCGAATAATTGCAGCTCGCATATTAGCCATTATAAAAAGGAAATATTTAATGACCGCTAAAAAGATTATATACGAAATGAAAGAGGAGAAACTGGGCAAAAATCTTATCGAAAAAATGAGCAAAAAAATAAGATACAGGCTTTTGAAATTCCTCCAAGAACTTTTCTCGCACCCGTTGCTAAATATGATTACCGTATTTCCTCTAATAAGGAATAAAACGTGTTTGTGGCATTCTATTTTTGGCCCATTTTTTGAAAACTTCTGTCATGCAAGTTAGCACTCATTTTGTAGCTCATCTCACTGGCTACAAAATGGGTGATAACTTGCCTGAGAGAAGTCTTAAAAAATCGGGTCAAAATCACAATGCCATAAACACGATTTTGAACGAAGGGTGTGCCCGTTTATTAGAGGAAATACGGTATTCAGTAGGGTTGTCGAGTCGAGTTGAGCTCGAAAACTCGAAAATTTTCGAGTTTCGAGCTGTCATTTCGAGTTCAACCCGACTCGAAAAAAATTTCGAGTTTTCGTATCGAGTTTCGAGCGCTCGAAAAAATTTTCGAGTTTTGATTTCGAATATGCAGCAGTGCTGCAGCAGCACTCACAAAGCATGTGATTGTAAATTTGCTTGTTTTAGAAGAATGCCAAGCAAAGTTTGGAGATCGTTTAAGATATCTGGTGGAAAGGCTATTTGCACTTGTGGTGAAGAGCTCACACTGCTGAAGAGTGGTAAATTTGCTTGTTTTAGAAGAATGCCAAGCGAAGTTTGGAGATCGTTTAAGAAAGCTGGTGGAAAGGCTATTTGCACTTGTGGTGAAGAGCTCACACTGCTGAAGAGTGGTAAATTTGCTTGTTTTAGAAGAATGCCAAGCAAAGTTTGGAGATCGTTTAAGATATCTGGTGGAAAGGCTATTTTCACTTGTGGTGAAGAGCTCACACTGCTGAAGAGTGGTAAATTTGCTTGTTTTAGAAGAATGCCAAGCAAAGTTTGGAGATCGTTTAAGATATCTGGTGGAAAGGCTATTTGCACTTGTGGTGAAGAGCTCACACTGCTGAAGAGTGGTAAATTTGCTTGTTTTAGAAGAATGCCAAGCAAAGTTTGGAGATCGTTTAAGATATCTGGTGGAAAGGCTATTTGCACTTGTGGTGAAGAGCTCACACTGCTGAAGAGTGGTAAATTTGCTTGTTTTAGAAGAATGCCAAGCAAAGTTTGGAGATCGTTTAAGATATCTGGTGGAAAGGCTATTTTCACTTGTGGTGAAGAGCTCACACTGCTGAAGAGTGGTAAATTTGCTTGTTTTAGAAGAATGCCAAGCAAAGTTTGGAGATCGTTTAAGATATCTGGTGGAAAGGCTATTTTCACTTGTGGTGAAGAGCTCACACTGCTGAAGAGTGGTAAATTTGCTTGTTTTAGAAGAATGCCAAGCGAAGTTTGGAGATCGTTTAAGAAATCTGGTGGAAAGGCTATTTGCACTTGTGGTGAAGAGCTCACACTGCTGAAGAGTGGCTCAACAACTCATCTCTCGGGTCATCTGAAATCGGCAAGGAAAAGGTCGTGTTCAAAGATGCGGGACCTTCCGAGCCAAAAAAAACGAGAGTGGAACCAATTTTGACACTATTCAGTCCAGGATATTCCAAGCAGCAGAGCCAGCTATTGATCGCCGATATGACCGATTTCATCTTGGATTCTAATTTGCCATTTTTAGCCGCCTAAAATTTTTTTGAATTTCAAGTTGAGCCTCGACACGAAAATTTCGAGCGCTCGACAACCCTAGTAGTTAGTCTTGTGCAAAAATATTGCAAGGATTCCGATTTTCCGATCGTTTTTTAGAATCACGATAGTTCAGCCATTTAGACCCACAACGCTCAATCTAAGAACACCTATTTTCAAAAAATCGTAGCCTTTTATCGAGCGTTGCGGTTCCAAGTAGCAAAACTAAATTAATTCTTGCAATTTTTGTGACTAGACTAGATTGAAAAATCACATTTTTCAAAAGACGCAAAATTTGGGATAAAAAAGTGTCGGATCCTAAGCGGGAACGAAGTTTTGGGTTTTCCTTGTATCAAGGGTCGACTGTCCAAATGTATAAATACAAATGCATAAAACAATCGGTCCAAAAATCGATTCTGAAATCGGACCTAAAATCGGTCCAAAAATCCGTTTAATTTCCGGAAAAGCGTTTTTAGTTGGGTCATTTGCCATCTAAAGATTACGCCACTTTTTCAGGCTGACAAAAATGCACGAGAAAATCTGAACTACCAGTTGGAATTCCTGCATAACATTGAGAAAAGTGAAGACATTGGACCTGTGGCAGGTAATATTTTATCTGGCGCATTTTTTACAATCATTTTGATTTTAGATTGTGTGGTTTTTCATGACGGCGAGAAGTGGAGGTATGTCTATTTGTATACGTATTTGTAGAAATGCAGAATATTATTGCAACTGGTTCAGGGCCGTCATAGACACTTCCTTTCGAGGCAGGCTGTCTTTGTGCAAAGTTCTGACGAATTTCAAAGATGAGCACGAGTACGCTGCTTTAACTGAAAAAGGTTACGTAATTTTTTTCTAATTTCGACGTCAAAAATTTACTTTTGTATGCTTTAGACCTGTTGACTTACTGCGTCACAATTTACGACCAAGGAAACTTGTTGGAAATCTGCGTTCCTTGTGGTAAAAACTTTGGATGCTGGAGAAAATTATGTCTAAAATTGTTTAGGCACTCATGGATCTCATGTAATACATTTAATTATATCACATTTTTGAAATTATCAAAATATCTTTTTGTTAGTTGTAAATTTTCCTCAGATCGAGCTTTCGGCTTTTCATTTTCGGGATTTTAGCGAGAAAATCAGGGAACCTGTCTGTAATTCTCTGTATTTTTTTCAAATACGACAAAAGAATTACACTTTTGTGCTATAAATTTCTAAATTTCTGTTGTGTTTTAGTTGCAGTATTTTTTATTAATTTCGGTAAATATTTTTAGGTTGCTAGTATTGCAGGTAAATGTATTTTCAAGCGTTTAAGTTATTTTACGACTAGGGATATATAGTTTTTTTTAATTTGGATTTGTTTTAACACGCTTTTTAAGTTAAAATGTTTTAGCTGCAAATTCTCCCGATCAGCCAGAGAAAAATGGATTGGCTCCCGGAGCTCAGGTCATTTCTATGTGTATTGGTGATAAACGACTTGGAAGTTGGTTTTTGCTGTTTTTAATGTCGGCGATTTCTTATAAGATAATTTCTAGGTATGGAAACAGGGTAAATAATTAGTTTTCGGTTTTGGTACACCTTTTTTTTATTTTTTTCAGGCAAGCGCTAACAAGAGCTGTCAGTTTTAAGATATCCCTTTTAACCCTCTCATTTTAACATTTTATATTAAGTTCAACAAATGTGCTGAATTGAATGTAGATATTGTAAACCTTTCTTATGGCGAGAGCGCCGCGTTTGATCACTCGGGGTTTGTATTTTTTAAATATATTTCTGACTTTATTGTAAAACATTAACAGAAGGATAATTGAAGCTCTTGAAGACATGGTTTACAAAAAAGGTTAATAAAATAATGTCTTTTCTTTTAATTTTAATCTTTTTCTGTAAGGGATCATAATGATGTCTTCTGCGGGTAACCAAGGCCCGGGTAATTTTTTATTATACTCAGTTTTTTATTATACTCTATTATCTTTCAATATTACAGCTCATCAAAGTGCAGGTGCACCGGGCTCAACCAGCTCAGCAGTTATCGGTAAAACTGAATTTAATTCACTATTACTGAAAAATTTCACCTTTTATACATGTTTTAGGCGTTGGAGCTTATTTGGTTTGCGGATCTGTGCCTTGTCATATTTGACTTCAAAATTATCTTTTAAGACCCCAGAAATGATTGAATCGATGTATTGTGTGTTGGAAAAAATACCCGGCACAATGTTCCCATGGTCTTCCAGAGGTCCAGTTGCAGGTCTTTTTCATTTGTTTTTATTTTTGTTCACTTTTACTTATTTCAGATGGCTGGATGGGTATTTCTGTAAGTCATTAATGACCTACAAACGTAATTTAAGTGCTCAAACTGTAGTTCTCTGCTCCGGGCGCCGCTATAACTGAAGTTCCTAAATATGATTTGAGTAGCAATCAGTTGATGAATGGTACATCAATGGCTTCGCCAAATGCTACCGGATCAGCAGGTTTTCTATTTTAGCGCAATCTTGTTAAAATGAACTTGGTTTGTAGCTTGTCTCCTGAGTGCAATGAAAGCCAGCAATATTCAATTTCTCCCTTGCGTATCCGCTTAGCACTTGAAAACACAGGTTTTTATTTTGTTTTTGAACTGTCTTAAGGGACAGGGTTGTTTGCCAGTACACTGATCTTAGAATAGTTGTCTGAGTTGTGCCTTTTTTAAATTAGTTAACGTTTTTAACATTTATGCTGATACGGGTACTGGATGTTTGACCGCCACTAAACTGACCGCCGGTATATTTTGACCACCACTAATTTGACCACCTCTAAATTGACCGCCGTTCAAATTTGACTGACTTTAAATTAACCGCCGTTAAAATTTGACCGACATCAAAATATCACATCTGTTTTCTTCTTTTCGAATATGTGTATTGCAAATCGAAAAACTATAGATCAAAAGCTGGTAGGCAGCCACAAACCAATAAAACCAGCGCGAGTTATTCCGATAAAGAATTAAATAGTTACAAACCAAATTACAAGACAACAACACTGGAAAATGTACCGCAACTTTATTTAACTATTTTCAATAACAGGGTATAATAATTCAAGGTATAATCATTCAAGAAGGGTATAATACAGGGTTCCCAGATGAAAATAAAATAAATAAGGAGACACGGCGAGAAAAATAAGGAGATTCGCCGAAAAATAAGGAGATTATCGCTACACCTATCAATCAATTCACCATCCGTGCTAGCTAAATTCTTTATTCGCCCAACAATTCGAAAGCAAAAGTCCTAGTATTTCTCAGAATTCCTGATCCGTTGGCGCAGATTTCAGTCCTTCATCAGGTAGGCTAACATCTCCGGGCAGCTGTAGTCAAAATTTGTCTTGATTTGAAGGAGCGCTTTGACCGTCTCGACGCTCAGCAGATTTCGCTCCTTAGTCCATTGGGCAGCGCAAAGTGAGAATCCGTTCGACGAATGCGTTCGAGACTGGGATGGAGAGGATTCGACTGACCAGCTCGTAAAGGTTCGGCATCTCTTGATTGTTCTAAATTTGCAGTTTAGGTTCTGATCCGGAAATTACAAATCATACCTTGAAGATCAGCATCCACTTCTCCTCCTCTGTTTTTTCCCACGCTTGCTCTGGAATTTCCTTAATGATGCTGTTGAGTTGAGAGACTTCGTCGAAGAGCGCGTCCATCTCCGCCACCTCCGGAGCGATCTGTTCCGCGAGCAGTTGAACCTCTTCGTAGTCGATCTCTTGACATTGGAGCATGATCCACATGATGTTGGAAGGGAAGGATTCAAGGCGGAACCACTTGTCAATGTACTCCAGCACAGTGTCGTAGAACTCCTGAATTAGTTGTTCATTTGAAGAGTCTCGACAATTCTTTAATAAATACCTCAAAGCTTGACTTCAGTTGCTCAGCTTGCTCGGGATCATCCAGAATGGCCAGCAGATTGGAGGTCTTGGCGCCGTAGAACTTGTCCTTCTTTCGCTGAACGATTTGCTTCTTGAACTTGTTCATCATTCCGGTCAGTTCTGGCAAGAGAAGCTTCGATTTCTAAATTGCGAACTCGTTTACGATCGTAAACCTCGCTGAAAGAAATCAGACCTGTAGAAGGAGAATTGATTGTTGGAAGACCGTCAACACACTTTGGAGGAAAGAGCAGATGATTTCGGAAGAACTCGACTTGAAGAAATCCTCTAGCATTCGGGGCGGCTTCTCGATTGTGGTGAACATCGTCATCAGCGGGTCCCAGAGCTCAAGCATTCGATTGATGACAGTTAGAAGCGTTGTCCAGCGCGTCGGTCCATGAGTCGGCAGCGTGGAATATTCGACCTGAAATTATGTACTATAAGCTAGGACTATGAGTGCATTGTGAACCAAACCTCCACTATTTCGCAGAATTTCTTCAACTTCTCGTGTCGCAGAGTTGAACCTTTAAAGAAACTTCCTAGTTTGAAGACAATTGCCTCGATGTCGATGGGAAGACGCTCCGCTGCCTTTGAGCTGAATTGTGTAGAATATGAGCCGGACAGCCAATGGGAACCAGATTGTTGCTCTTCTCCTTCAGAAAGTGGAACACGTTCTTCTTTCCTTGATGCTGAGGACCCCCGAAGTTCACTGGAGCATTATCGGCGCAAAAAGAGACCATCTTTGAGTAGTTTAGCCCGTGCTTCTCCAGGACTGCATCGATGAATCGCACGACTCGTTCCGCATCTTCCCTGGCAGCGATTGAAGATCGAGAAGACGAACTTGAACTCCTTGTCGGCGTTGAAGAACCTAAACTTTAGGTCCTAAAGTCTCAATAGAAATCTCATTAGCTGACATTTACAAACCTGATGACTATCGGGAAGAGCTTTTTCCTTGTGGTTGGATGCATCAATTGAGATCGAGAAGGGTTGTGTGCTGAGAGCCATCAGCAGCTGCCACCGAGAAGGGACCGAGCACGCCTAAAAATTCAATTCATCTTTTAAACTTCTATAAACTACCAACCTGTGATGATTTTCGCCGTCTTCGTCTGAGCTGATGAGAACTTCTTAGCCACCTCGGAATCGGAGAACATCGCACGGAACAGGCCTTCGGAAGAAACGCAACCAGTAGAGTTGAAGGATTGGTGATGAATGGCAGTGTGATATGCCCAGGCTCCTTCGGCAGCAGTCACCTTCTCGTCGAGAGCAGTTGGAGCAGATAGACTCGATATGAAGTTCGCCAACGATTGTGTGGAAGACATTGCTTTGACAGCGGCCTTGTGCTTCGTGCTGGACTGATGTGTCGTGATCGCAGACTTCCCCATCGACGTCAAGTTGATGTGCTCGTCGCATGTCGTGCAGTGGGCGAAGTCGGTCCCCTTCTTGCTTCGCTTGATCCCCTTGAACTCACTCGCATACTTCTCGAGAAAGACGTTGTTGTACTTGCGCTTGGAAGTCATATGTGAGAGCCTAAAAGTCGGTAACTCATTGTGCGTTGTTTTTGCGCTATTTACGAAACAATAAAAATGAAACAATAACGAAATGTTGTAGAGCCTATACGAAAGATTTCGATGTTCGTTCGTAATGTTTTCAAAGACATTCTTTGCGACTTTCATCCGACTGAGAAAATAAGGAGAAATAAGGAGCAAAAATAAATAAGGAGAGGCACCCCCAAAATAAGGAGACTCCTTATAAATAAGGAGATCTGGGAACCCTGGTATAATAATTCAAGTATTTTTTAAAGCAATAACAAGGCCTTGAGTCCACTCATTCTTGCCCAATCTCTTTGCATCGACATCCGCCCACCGATTCACTTAGAGAAAAATTCGCTCATCGCTGTTAACATCTTCAGTCCGCCTTGGCTTGATCACACCATTTACCCAATCCTAAAAGACGTAATGGAAGGATACGATAAGGTCAAGATATAAGGGGCAGTAAATATTACATTATAAAGAAGCAAGAAATCACCACGATAGGCCTCATGAAGCTTGATGGAAAAAATGCCACATTGACGGCTGCAATTTGATGTGCTTCTGCAGCTTGTTATTGTTACTCTCGCTAGGATTGTTGTGAAACGGTCTTTTTTTCGATCACACTGCGGTATTGATTGGAAATTTCCATTGAGTAGAGCGGTTTTCTGCCATTTCTCCCTTCACTCGGTTGGACACCTTAATTTGGTTGTTCGAAAAACTGTTCCTTAAAACAAAGGGATTGCTTTTACCAAACCAAGTCTTCTCCATATAATACACCATTTGCGTAAGTTCTGGTCTATTTATAAGCGGCTTAATCACCTCAAGCCACAGCTTGATCATCTTATAAGGCGGGGCATAGAAAGGCACTATCATTAGTCGCACCTGCTCGTAAATCTCCAAATCATTCATATAGCACGAAAGCAGTTTGAATTTCTTTATACGCACATCATCCCCTTCATTATAGCTGTTGAATTCGCTGTTCATACTATAGCCTAAAATGAAACTTGAGTAATTACAGACACAATATCATGGCAAATAAAGAGAAAATAGTAGCGGTCAATTACTTAGAGAGGTCAGTTTAGTGGCGGTCAATTTAGGTGGCGGTCAAAGTTGGCTGGCAGTCAATTTAGTGGCGGTCAATTTAGGTGGCGGTCAAAATATACCGGCGGTCAGTTTAGTGGCGGTCAAACATCCAGTACCCCTGATACCGTAATTATTCTAATAGGCTGACCCCTCTGAATTCATTGTATTTTCGGCCCAATTTTTGCTGTCCACCTTTAGGCAAGTTACCACTCATTTTGAAGCTCATTTTACTGGCTACAAATGGGTTGGTAAATTGCTTGAGAGTAGACTGCGAATGTGTCTAAAACACAGCGCCAAGAACACGATTTTGAACCAGGGGTTGGCCTATTAGAATAATAGCGGTACTTGGAAAAACAAATTCCATTCAAAGACACTCAAAACTGGCGATTCGTATATACAAACTTGAATTTTTCTAGCTCAACCTGTGGTTTCCCCACCTAACTGTCCTCCATCAGCTTTCTGTGTGGGGAAAGGGCTTCAGCAAATTGACTCAGCATTTGATCTTTTGAAAGAAGCTGGCTCTATTCCAAAATCCCTCTGTGCTTTTGATGTCACAGTTTCTGAATCCAATAGCGCTGTCAACGATACCAACTGTAGGGGGATTTACTTGCGTGAGAAGTACCAATCTTCCAGACCATCCATTCATTTTGGTGTGGCTGTCAAGCCAGTTTTCCAACAAAACTCCGACAATGAAGAAAAGATAGACTTTGAGCGCCACATGCTGCTTCACTGCAGCCAGCCTTATGTTAAACACCCTAAAGTGCTGGAGCTGATGAACAAAAAGCGCAATTTCCAAGTCCGCATAGATCCTACGGGTCTAGAGAAGGGTGTCATACATTACGCTGAAATCATTGGCTATGATTCGGACAATCAAAAGCTCGGTCCACTTTTCAGAGTTCCTATCACTATTATTTTGCCGCTGGATGTCTCACCCGAGAATGAATACAGTATCAAAAAGACAGTTTCCCTAAAACCAGCTCAGCCATACTCTCTGTTTGTTCACGTCCCAGAAAGTGCCACTTGGGCTAGTGAGTGACACTTTTTCGCTTTGAATACTCATCACATGATTAATTTAGATTTCAAGCTAAAGTCTAACGACAAGGACAATGTCACCAAATACACTACACATTTTGTAAACTTTTCAAGGTATAATTATCTCTAAATTCTATCTTCTAAAATTACAGCTTCAATCCCTTCCAGAAGTCGCTAGCAGAGACAGTGAACATGAAACTGTAAGATTATTTCTAGTTAGAAAATTTTTTAAACACTAAAATGCCGTTTTGTAAAAATGTCTACTTAGGGGCCCTCAGTTAGGACTATTCAAAGTATATCAATTTTTAACTTTTCATAAAAACCAAGATTAAAAAACCTATTTTTAAAACCGTATTCCGCTGAATTGGAATTTCTCGTGAAAATAAAATTTTGGGAAATATTAAAAATAAAAAATAATACCTAAGAATATTTAAAAATAATAATAGTTCTGCAGAACAATTTAGAATTTTAATCAGGGATTGGGGGATAGGTGGTCAAACCAAGTGGTCAAATCTGGGTTTTTAATAAAACTTAAATCAGTAGTTTGTGATAAATAAGCTAAAAGAGAGAAAAATAAAGATTGGTTGGTTGAGTTCGCATAATCCAGTAAATATATGCTGTAGTATGCACTGCAAATATATTAGTTATCCAAATTTATTTAGACAATGATCATCGAGCCGAATGGAGAAGAACAAAAAGATTTTATGGTCCGCGGTGGCAGAACACTTGAAGTGTGCCTCTCCAAACTCTGGGCCAACGCTGGAGAATGTCAAGTTGATTTTGATTTATCATTCCACGCAGTTCGTCCGCTCAAAAATCTTGAATTTGTGAGTTATTAATTATGACCAGCTTAAAACTTTATAAGGCAAAAGTATAGTTTTCCACCCACTCGCTGCATCGTGTGGACATTGTCAATTCGCTGAGATACGAAGAGTTTTTGCCCACTATCAAGATGAATCATCTGTGTCAGCCAACTAAGGTTTTGCTTCAGAAACTTCAGAATATATGTGGCAATGAGTTATGCGACAAGCTTTGTTTTGCTTTCCAAACAATTTCCGAAAAATTTACTTTTTCGTAAAACTCATAACCTGGGCAGTCTAAAAAAGCTTAAACCATCGCGCCAACAATAATTTTGGGATTCAAAAGTAAAGCACAGCCTGGTTTCTAGTAAGCTGACGAGACTTGTTTCAAAACTTTCACGTATTGTCCACTCAGGATAATTCAAGGTGTAAATATAAAATAAATTTTTAGCCCACTGACTCCAAAATAGAGGCTCTAGGTTTGCTCGTCTTGCATAAAAAATTTTTACTATTTTATTGTTAAGGTCCCCGTGATTTGTTTGACAATGGACAACAAATGTTCAGACTTCTGCTCACCTATACTTTTAACGGTTTTCTTTTTCGATTTTAAGGCCTATTCGTAATGCCTTATGTGACCCAAACTTTCAGTGCCTAAATCTTCGAGCTTTCAATTTGCCTTGCCAGGCATCACCGAGTTCCTCTATGAAAATCCTATTGATTGTGTTCTAATACAAGTTTTCTCTCTACTAAGCAATATATCGGTATGTCTGATGCCATAAACAACCAAATCATAGCATACAACACCTATTTTAGACAGCACTGGTTCTTTCCCTGAGCGGGTATGGATTTTTGATAAAGTATTTAGTTCTAAACAATACTAATTTTATCTTCAGAAAAGCGTGAAATTGGACAAGGGTGATTACTGTGTCAAAATCCAGCTGCGTCACAAAGACGAAAAGTTGCTGGAAAAGTTAAAAGATATTCTGTTAGTTGTGCAGCAAAAGCTAGCGTCTTCCATCCAAATGGACGTTTATAACAGTGTTGCGGGTGCACTTACAGGTGACGGCAAGAAAGTGTCCAAACAGGGAATTCGACCCGGTCAAACATGCACTTGCTATGCTGCTCCTATTGCTGAGGACAAGTAACAATTTTATTATGAATATAAATGTAATTTATCACCAAAGTTGTAATTACTTAGAGTGCCAAAGAATGTCACCACAGCCAGCTATTTACTAGGTTCACTGACTCTGGGCAAAACAGCAGATGAATCAGTGTGCAAAAAAGTGCAATACCCTGTGCGTTACACGTTTTTGGGATGGAGCAAGCGAGACAAGAATGCCTTGAGCACAGTGGTCATCGAGAAGAAGAAAGCAGTTAACAGCTTTGAAGAAAAAGAAATTAATGGTGTGTGAACTTGATTTTTTTTAATTACAATTAATTTTTTTAATTGCAAAAAGTGCTTTAGAGTCAATCAGAGACCACAAAATCCAGCTGCTTTCAAAAATCAAAGACAAGTCACAGGCGGAAGAATATTTCAAGAAATTGAACCAAGAGTACCCCAAGCATTTGCCGTTGATCGTAGCTGAGATCAAGAGACTTTCCGACCAAAAAGTAATTACTTCCAGGGCTTATTTTAACTAAATTTATAGGATTGGCAATCCGACTTTTTTGGTCGAAAAGTCGGAAAATTTCGACTTTCGGTCTACAATCCAATTCTTCGAGAATTTTCAATTCTAGTCTGCTTCCCAAATGTTCGAGTCGAAAATTCCGTTTCGACTATCATCTTTGAAAAAAATGACTTTGGTCTTTGAAAAATCATGTCTCGATCTGTCATCTATTTTTTAGAAACATTTTCAGTGTTTTTGAAGACCATAAACATGTCCATATTGCTCGCTAAATTTTAGGAATGTTCACAGAAAGAGCGAGAGAAAATATTAAGCTTAACTGAAGAAGTGCTGGAGCTCGCAGATTACGACAAAGTTCTACAGTTCTTTGGTGCCAAAATTGAGAATGATGAGGGAGATTTATTAGCCAAACAGTTACATTTTACATGTAAAATTTCATAAAATAATACACTTTACAAAAATTTAGAGACATGGAAAAGCAGAAATCTGCCATCATTGATAGTCTGCTGGCAAAAGCAAATGTTCTGGCTGATGCACATTTGGTGGGTACATATCATTTTTGAAGAAAAAAAGTACCGTTAAAGGGCTGATAGCATTTCTTAACCAGTTATATATTGAGATCAATCTGGTTGAAAATCTCAGTGAGAAATCAACAAACGAGAATTTTCGGAAAAATTTCACAAGCCTAGATCCAGCTAGACTAAGGTACTAAACTACTTTTTTATAGAAAATAAGCACTCAGGAGATTCCCAAATCTTTCCGAAAAGGATTGAAAAACGCAGCTGATGAGGTGGCTACTAGTGATTTATCAAAAGACAAGAAGGAACCCAAAAGTAACCAGGGCTACATTTCGCAAGAAGTGCCTGAGTCGGAAATCCCTAAACAGGCTTCAGTAGCTGATTTCCAAGTAACTATTTTCGGCAGTAAATTTAAATGGGAATCAAAAATGTTTTAGATTGTCGAAGGCTCTACTTCTCAAAGTGAAAATGACTCGAGTTCAGAACTGCAACAACAACTTGAAGAGTTGAATGCTCCTCTGGAGAAAACTGCAGCTGATGAAGGGGATGATAACGTAGCCTTTTTACCTTATCATTCAATATTTTTGTTACTTTAAGTGCTTTTTAGTCAGATAGGGTGACTCTCAAAGACTTGGAGGTGGCTTACTCTCAGATGCTGAAATGGGTAGACGCCAATGATGAGAAGGTAGAGAACACAATGATTTATAAATTAAAGGAGGGGAGCACCTTCTGGCCCGAACGGTCGAATTCCACTACAGTCCACTCCCGATAGAACATCACTCCCGGGACCGGCCATTGGCGGTGTTATATCGAGAGTATCACTTTTCAGAGGAAAATTAGCTAACTGTTGGGTTAATATGAGCTTAATTTAAAGGGTCATGCTCACCTGTTCAAAATTCGTCCCCGCCAATTCAAATTTTTTTCCTAATCACTGAATTTCTGTACGGACGTTACATGATGGTATCATTACTTTTTAAAAAGTTGCAAAAATTTACTAGAAAAAAGGATAAACATGAATTTGCTGTAAAATCACGAGAATTTGCTGCAAAATTCCGCTATGCTGTTCGTAAAACTGCTTTTAATGATTTTTAAGACATAAGGGAGAAGAAATATTTTTTCAAAACATAATCTTGGGAGACAAGGCCAAAAAGTATACAAAAATTTTAACGAAAAATTTTTTTTTGCCAAAAATGATAAAGAAATAAAAAATAAGTGGTTTTAAAACAATAAAAAATTTATTTTTGAAAAAATAACAGAGGGGACCAAGGCAGTTTTTTCAGGGAACCATCAACACATATAGAGCTAAAAGGGTAGACATTGCAACCTGAAAACTTGAAATGAAAGACGAACTTGTCAACCCCAAAAAAAGAGAGGCGAAATTCGAAAAATTGAAATTAAGACAAAAATTGAAATTTTTGCACGAATTCGAAAAAATGTTGTATCGAGGGTATTTTTAAAAATCGAGATCTGGCAACGTGTGGTGTCATATCGAGAGTAATGTTACATTGAGAGTGGACTGTACGAGCATACATATTTTTCCTTCTTTTTCTTACTGTTTTTATTCTTTTCTAGCAGTACTATTTTTACATTTTCATATTTTAGTTTTGCGGAAAAAGAAATTAGTAGCCAAATGGATGAGCAAAACAAAGAAATTACGAAATTTACGGATTACCAGCAGTAGATGGCTATTGCATCGATGCTTCGAGTATTTTAAATTTATGATTTCTCGGCCTAACTGACTTGACTCTGGAAGCTCTCGTTGCTGTCTTCTATAGAATGGAAAAATTTCCATAGAAGACAATAGCGGGAGTTACTGGAAAAACATCGATTGCGAAAAATCAGAAATTTACAAAACTCTAAGCATAGATGCAGTACCTTATTTTAATTTCGAAACTCATACTAGCAGTAAGCATGGGTTATCGTAATTTATTTATTATACGTAATTTCCTTGTTTTGCTCATCCAGGCTAATAACTTCTCTATTCCAAAACTAAAATATAAAAAGAAGAAGAAAAAACGGTAAGAAAAAGTCGAAAGAAACATATATGCTCGTAATGGGATTCGAATCGTTCGGGCCAGAAAATGTTCCATTCCTTTAATGTTTTCATAAGGCCATACTGTAAGACAGATTTTAACAAAGCATATCAGCGATATTCAACACAAATTGGTGCAACCAATAAAAAATTTGGTATAGTTTTGTGATCAGAACACAAGCCTTTCCTTAATTCTACTGTTAAATTTGAATAAGCTGGCATCCAAAAAACTTTCTATCGAGATTTAATTTAATCTATTCATCAAAACATTTGATTGCAGACTTTGTTGATCACAGCCAAACATGCGGTCGCACATGCTCACTATGGAATCGCTCTCCGCTCTCTCCAGAAAATCGTTGACGACAAAGGACCTAATCAAAATCTCATCTCTATTCAAACAGCTATTGTTGAGGTACAATTGATAAATACTTCTTTAATCAAAATTTTAAAAATATTGTAGTTAACTGATCAACTTGGCTGGGTACACGTGTCCAATAGCTTGAAAAACAATCTTATAATCAAATATAGGCACAATTACAGATTGTTTTAGGAAATACATAATTTGTTTGTCAAATACTTGGTCAGATTCAATTCATATTGTCAACCATTCTTGTTTTTCTACCAACAATAAAGACAACATTCAGTGAACTCTGACTTTTAATGATTAACGCTTTTAATCGGCTAATCAAACATGGTTCTTTTTGTAAGAACCAACTCTCTTTATATTTACATTACATAGAAGGAAAGATTATTGATAAAAAATTGTCTATACTTTCTGCTGAATCTAAAAGCTTTTTCTGTGCTTATATGAAACTTTTTTGACAGAATTTTTTATCCTGTCAGTTTTCTCCGACATTTTAGAAATATTTTTTAATAAGACTTAAAAAATATTACGGTGAAATTTGAGAAATGTAATCAACAGAAAGGTTTTTGTAAAATAAATAAAACGCTATATCGTGTTTATGCATACCTTATTAGGTTGTCCCATAAGTTTTGCGAAAAACCTTTAGATTTTTTTCGAAAAGCAATTTTCATAAAAACTTGGCAAAATGACACTTTCTAGAACCAGAATTTCATCCTGAGCACGAATCCGGCAAAATGCGTTTTTATTCGACAGAAATGGATAAAATCAAGTTTTTAGATCGTCCAATGCCGAAAGAGCAAAACACGTCTGAACATCTGCGCCATTGCCTGTGATTACTTTGAATAAAATATTGTTATGATGACGAGTTATGGTATTTCTGACATCAGATTCGTGCTCAGGATGAAATTGTGGTTCTAGAAAGTGTCATTTCGCCAAGTTTTTATGAAAATTGCTCTTCGAAAAAAATCTAAAGGTTTTTCGCAAAACTTATGGGACAACCTAATATTTAGTTACGCAGCATAACTTATGTTGTCAAAAATTAAAATTATGCTGCCAAAAACTTTAATTCTGCTGCCAAATAAAACCTGCTGTCAAAATGCCGCATGAATTTTATTTCGACAGCAAAATTCAAGATTTTTAAAAATATGCTGCTAAAAAATTTTTTTGGCAGCATATTTAAAATTTTTGACAGCAGATTAAAACATTATCCGAAAATAATAAACCTAAAATAAAAACATACTCTAAATATATTTACAAAAAAAAAAGTAGGATTTTCTCAACACCAATAATTCAAAGTCTTGGATCAAGATAACTTAAGAATAATTTTTTGAGTGAAATAATGCTTACCAAAAATTTATTTTTTGGTGTAAAAATGGGTAAATTATGATCTTGAGTTGTTAGATTACCTGTAAATTTGCATTTTCCGGTGACTCACTATTTCACAAGCCTAGTATAACCTGTGGGCTTGGGATATGTATCAACCTTTGTTTTTTTTCGATTTTTGCCCTGCACTTTCTCCAAATTAATGCATTTCATTAACATGTGGAGCGCATCAATTAATCTACAAGTGGCCTTTTAAAAAGAACAGAGTGCCTTTATTCCTTATCGGTCAATCACATACTTTCCTTCACAAAGAAGTATTATTTTGTGGTGTGTGTAGTGGAATCGGTCCACTTTTCGCTTCTGCTGTTCATTCCATTCCTTTTCTCTTTGCTATTGTTTTCTATTATTTTTTGTGAGAAGAATGGCTGGAACGCTTCAGGTGAAAATTTTATCTTATTTATTGCCTTGCATTTATGCTTTGGCCCCTAAACTGAACTTTTAAGTCAAAATTTTTAAACTTTTTATTTCAAACTTAAAAAGGATTATCAATTAGAAAAGGCAGATAATTTTAAGTCTTAGCAAAATATTGTGGAATAGTGCCACACAATTGCAGTCTCAAGATTGCACAGTACCAGAAATTTAGGCACACACTTTTTAAGACTTCTTTTATTTTAATTTATTTTTTAACTTTAAGTTTCCAAATTAAATTTAATAGGTAAGAATGTTTTGAATGAATGTTTTGAAAGAAAAAAAACTTGGTGGTTCTCAGATATGTTTTTAAAAAGGTGCTGAACTGAGACAGTTTTTTAAATTAAAAGATAAATTTGAGAGATCGAAAATATTGAATTTTTGGGTGGTGAATAATCAAAATAAAAATGAAATTTTTGGCTTGCTGAAAATATGGCAGTACAGTGTGCAATTATATGGCATTATAGGGATCAAATTGAAATGCAGCACCAAATTTGTGAAATCCAGCACCTAATTTATTTTTCCAGCCCTTTTTTAAATCCTAGTCAAAAATAATGAAATCCAGGGACCTTGTGCGCAAAGTGGCCCCAAAAATCTAAAGGTTAATTTCTTGTCAATATTTTCAAAAAAATTAGCGGTTTAATCATTCATTATGTTTTTAATAAAAATTAAAAAAAGTTGTGTCTATATTGAGAAGAATTGAGAAGAAAATATTTTGGGGTCCAAATCCAGCGCCTAATTTGTAAAATCTATCACCTAATCCCCTATTTTCATATCTTGTGTGAATTTTGTGTGTAAAATGATGTTATTTTGTCGACCTTTTTGCCATTTTCAAATGGCCATCTACGGTCATGAATTTCGACTTTGCGGGGGACAGCTTAATTACTGCGCAAATATTTTTTTAATAACTTAATTTTGATCAATATTTAAAAGTGTGCTGGAAAAAATAAATTTGGTGCCCCATTTCAAATACAGCCTATTATAGCAGTTCGATTTATTCATGCATGAGCTCGAATCTAAACAGTGTACATATATTTTTCGCAAACCCCTCAAGCCTGCTAGGCAACACAGATTTACCCTCGAGATGAATCCGAGTAGACTCTTATTAAAAAGTTGAAATTTGAATAATTTAGGATGTCTACATTGTTTCTGCGGTGCGCACACCTATTGCCGCTTTTAGAGCCTCGTTTGCGAGTCTCGGGCCAATAGAATTAGGCAGTATTGCTGGCAAAGAAGCACTTGTTAGAGCAGGTTTTTCATAGCCAATAATTGAAATATTGATTTTCGGGGGGTTTAGGAGTGAGTGCACAAGACGTGGAAGAAACAGTTACTGGCTCAGTGCTGACTGCTGGTCATGGTCAAGTAATCAAATAACAATAATTTACAAAAATTGGTAAAAATTGGATTGTTTAGAATGTGTCTCGACAAATTGCTCTAAAGGCAGGTAAGGTTGAATTTTTCGATCCTTAAAATATAAAAAGAACTTAATTTAAAAAATGTCAGTTACTATTTGTGTAAAAAATCATTTTTGTAAAATCGCATGCAATTTTTCATCACCACTTTAAAAAAAGAGTAGCTTTTTTTCAGCCATACAATTAGGCTTGTTATCAACATGCACACTAAAATTCGCCCCTACATTCTAATTTCCAGTCTTTCCTTAACTTTATTTGTTAATTATATGTAAAATTGAGAAAATTCCCATTTCGGAGATTGATTTTCAAAAGTTTTGGAATTTTAATAAATACTACGAAGGAGACGGAATTTATGGTTCCGATTTCCGGTGTTTTTTTACATCCGATTTTCACTTAAGTTCCGCATTGTTTTCGTGTTTCCATTTTGATGTTTATGAACATGAACAACATAAACAAAGCGAGGAAAAGGGCCTACAAGGAAAATATTTTCCAAAAAAGCTGATTGACAATAAACCTACACTTTTTACAAAAGTCTTTGCAGGTATTCCTGAAACTAGGAATGCGTACACAGTCAACAAAGTTTGCTCTTCGAGGTGAGCCTAAAACACACCAATCAAAAAATAAGTAACATTTTAGTTTGAAAGCTCTCATTCTCGCATCTCAGTCCATTCAGCTGGGTTGCCGAAATGTGTGTTTGGTGGTTGGTGTGGAGAGCATGAGGTTTTTATACAATCAAACACTGCTGTCTAAATTGTGTATTTAAGTCAGACCCCATTCTATTTGGCTCGTGGAGAGCATGGATATGGTGACATCAAGTTGGTGGTAGGACTTTTTTTTGCGCATTTTCCGATTTTTCTTAGACATTTGTTTCATTTGTAGGATGGAATTCAAAGAGACGGTATTTCCGACGCTATTTTGAACACTCCCATGGGTTTGTGCGCTGAGAAAACTTGCAAAGACTACCAAATCACCCGCCAAGAGCAAGATGAATACGCCTTTAGCTCATATGAACGTGCAGCTAACTCCTGGAAAAATGGCGAATTCCAGGCTGAAGTTGTGCCAGTGTCAGTAAAACAACGTAGAGGGCCTGACTTGGTGGTGTCTGAGGATGAGGAGTTCAAACGACTCATCAAAGAAAAGGTAAATCGATTATAATTGGTTATACTTGCAACTAAAAATGTTTAAGGTGCCCACACTGCCAACTGCATTCACTAAAGTGAGCATCTATTTATATTGAGTTATCTTATTACTCGAGAAGTCCGAGCTGTAAAACCGGCAAGTCTGATGAAAAATTTATTGCCGAATCTTTCTGGTGTGCATCAAAAATGGATCGACTCTTTGATTTTAGAAAAAATTTACGACAAACAACATTGTCAATTGTGGCCTGCGGCTGCAATTTTTTTATCAATTACCATAAAACTTCTAAAAGAACAGCATGCTCCTCTATTTTTGACCCTACTTGACCGCTACTTTTCTTATGGAGCGTGCTCTTCCATAAAAAGTTTTACGATATAGGAAAAATGCTGAAAAGTAATAAAAAACACTGCAAAATTTCAGGAAAACGGAACTATCACAGCAGGTGACAAGCTATAACAAATTCATTAATTTTTGCGTATTCAATTCGAGTATTTCAGCCAATGCCTCTTCACTCAATGATGGAGCTGTAAGATAATCTTTTTTACAAAAAAAATCATAAAATTTTAGGCTGCATTAGTAGTCGTGTCTGCAAAATGTATATTTTACGCTTTCGATTATTCAGAACGTATGGAACCAATATTTTTTTAGGCAACTCAGAAAATGGTCTGAAACCGATAGGCAAAGTGAGGGAGTCTATATAAGTGATGTTTTTAGAATTTATGATAAGTTATTTTCAGGTTGTGGCATATGCGGAAGGAGCGGGCGCTCCTGTGGGTAAGTACACTTTTAAGTTAATAAAAAAGGGAATTAACATAACGTTTTGTATCTTCTGTAAAAACAGAAACTTTAATTGTTAGAATAGAATGTAATTTAAAGGACCA
Source organism: Ditylenchus weischeri (assembly GCA_029231635.1). Classification (NCBI taxonomy): domain Eukaryota; kingdom Metazoa; phylum Nematoda; class Chromadorea; order Rhabditida; family Anguinidae; genus Ditylenchus; species Ditylenchus weischeri. The sequence continues at coordinate 130,259 of JAMRYI010000114.1, forward strand.
TGCAACTTGATAAGCACAGCAATCTGCGAAATTTGAATTCGCACGGGACCATCCTAATTTGGTCAATAATGTATTCGAATTATTTTTTGTTTGCATTTAAAATTTGTTCAAAATTTTAAACCATCCACTAGTCGAGCCCAACGTTGCTTGACATTGCCAGATCGGAGCAGTTAGGCTACTTCCATTGCTCTACATTTATCTATAGTGAGAAGCTGTTCTATATTGACCAATAAGTAAGATTCAAAATTTAAATGCACACAAAAAACAATTCAAAAGAAATTATTGACCAAATTATGGTGGTCCCGCGCGAATTCATATTTCACAAACTGCTGTGATTATCAAGTTTCATGGTCCTTTAAAGGGGGCGTGTTTCTCTGCGATTCTAGTTTCTAAGAATGAATCACTACATTCAAGGTTTTTGAAAATTAAAAGTAAGTGAGAAGAAGTAAAAGTATGTACAACGTTACTTTTTGACTTGCTTCATACACTTACTTTTTTATTTTATATTTTTTGAATATCGTGCACAAATAGTTTGTTTAATAGTTTGTCAGAAATTATCGAAAACTAGAATCGTACATAATGGCGTGATCACTTAGGAAGAAAATTCAGAAAATGAAAAAAACAAGGCAAAAATAGTACAAAAAAGCCCTACCTATTCTTAGCTTAAAGGAGCATGCCCGTGCGTTACACGGTGAAATTTGAATTTCTTTGTGCTCTTGTTCAATACAAGGCAATTATATATCATCTAATGCTAACGGTCAGTCTGAGAAATTCTTCGAGGTACCAAAGACGCTGAAGACCATCCTTGTTGATTAGGAGCAGTGTAGGCACATTAGAGGAAAATACGTACAGGTTGCCTATGTTTTGCATTGTAACTTGTAAGTGTAAAACACCTACTTCAATATTTTTTTTGGATAAGCGAAAATATTCAAAAATGTGAATATTAAATAATGGATGAATAATAAAATCAAATGTGATAAAATAGGACTAGGGTCAAACAGCAAACGTCACTTTTATACGAGATGATTTACGAGATGACAAGCGAGCAGAAGCAAACAGACAAAATAAACGTTTTCCTATTTTTTGGCAGTTTCTATCTTGACCTTGTAAATCTTGGTGGCGATCTTTTGCTCCTCAACCTGAAAAGCACGAATGATTCTCTGACGCACAGCGGCTCCGCTCAGACATCCACCATGGGCACGCGAAACTGTTTTCTTTCGCTTCGTAAACTACGAGAATTCTCGAGGACGCGACGGATGAATCTGTAATGCAAAATAAATAAATAAAAGACTAATTGAAAAAAAGCGTCACTTACCCCATGGAGGCGAAAACCGGTATCTCCACAGTTAGGAACCTTGCCGATCTTCTTGCGGTAGAGCACCACATTTTTCCCCCGGGGCGTCTTTGAAATCTTGGTCTTATTCGACTTCGTGTTGCTGCACAGCCGGCGGCGACAAGTAACCATTTTTTTAGCTAAAATCGATCATCCTAAAAATAAACCAGGTTGGCACTAAAGTAGCTATGAGCTATGCGAGCAGAATAATAAAATTTTCAAAACAATTGCGCAGCACACGTCTGATATACGACAGCACTTACAATGATAATGAAAATTTGAATTTCAATTTTTTGGTCTCACACATTAAAGTGGTCCCCGCTTTTTGGAAATTCAAATTTCGCCGTGTAACGCACGGGCATGCTCCTTTAAATAACTTCAAATCACAGAGAAACCAAGCAAAATTCGTCTTTTTGTGGTTTTGACATCATATAAAAAAATTGTGAGACTTGAATTAGAGAGCTTAAAAGTGGGAGAATTATTGAATCACTCTGTACCCAAAATTCCTTATTTCAATTAAGCTACAAAAAGTTTAGATTTTACGATTGCACCAGTGGATGCAGTCCATCAGGTATGATTATTGATGTCGAAGTACTAGCCTTCATAATTTTTTGATTAGCTGCTAAAAGTTGCCCAGATTCCAAAAGAGAAAATTGCTCGTTGGGAAATCAACGAAGCTTTTTCGGTGACTGTACTAGCCTTTATGAAAGAGTTGGGTCTCAACCGCAACATTGTTAATGCAAGAGGTATAACAGCTATCTTTATTTTTCTTTAATAAAGTTATATAAAAATAGGTGGGGCCGTCGCTCTTGGTCATCCAATTGGGTAAATTTTTCCGGTAAATTATTATTTTTAATAAAATGTTTTTTTTAGAATGTCGGGTGCGAGGTAAATTTTTTGGTGAAATTTTTCTCTAATAACTCCTCCGGGGAGTTATTTTTCAACCTGTCTTTGGGGGGTGGTTTGATGATACGGGGGAGTTAATAGAGAGGGGTGAGTAATTAGAGGAAATATGGTAAGGCTGATAAAAACGAGTGAAATATCTTTTTTTTCATAAATCACCCTGTAAATCACTTTAAATACATTCTATTTTTAGAATCGTTGTTACATTGCTCCATGTAAAATTCTTTGTTTTATTCTATTTAAGTTTTTTTAATGTGCAATTTAGCAATTGCAACCCAATGAATACGGAGTTGCGGCCATTTGCAATGGGGGTGGTGAGGCGACCGCAATTTTGGTCCAGAAATGCTGAACAGTTGTTAAAAAATATTAGCATAGAAAGTTATGGTCTAAATTTATTTAATTTTTTTTTGTTTATGTCATTTTTTATCCAAGTTAATAAAGAAATTAAAGCACAGATCGTTCATTTAAAATAAATAAACAAAATAAGTACAGTCAAACCTCGGTTATATGCCACCCAGGAGATCGGCCTCAGGGTGGCGTATTACTATGGTGGCATATATCCGAGGTTTGAATAAAAAAGCATTTCGATGAAATGACCAACAAGATTTTTGTTCTTCGACAACAAGGCATTGGCCTGTAAAGGTAAGTTACCTTCGCTCATATTATATTTTTTTCTGTGAATGTCTGCCATTTTTATTTACAATTCGTTCAATTTTCGGCAATCATTGTTAAGGTATTTCTCTCACGGTACAGCTGTTTTATGGATTCTATTTTGGCAAGCACTGTATCTCTTAGTTCATGGGTGTAGAATTCAGACCAATCCACATATGAGGTGACACCATTTCCTTGGGTTGTAGATCCATTGACCGAGCTAGAGCTGGCTGAAGTTTCTATTCCTTGTGCTTTTGGTTTGTTGGCTGAGAGATGGGCGTTTGAATGGCTTTCATTGAGAGCATCCACCTCATATTCATTGGTCAAATCTATATAGGCCAAACAGAGTTCTGGCCTGGCTTCGCCTTCGAAGTCTTTTGAAAATTGGCTCCAGAACTTGTTGCTTAGCTCTTTTAACACTTGTTGAGTACTTGCCCTTGGTGATCTAAATGAAGTGATAAACGAGGGATGCTTGGATAATTTAGCTAACCTGGAACTATTCTCCAAGGCATCCACAATCATTTTGGAAAGAACAGAGACTGGAGTGTTAGTTTGTTCGAGGGACTGCTGTTCCGGATATAGTCTACCCAATACCTTGAATGTTGATGGTGGAATTAAGAGCACAAAGCGAGCTGTTTGGTTTAGCTAGAAAAAAAGTTGAATTAGCTGCGGCCGAAATATACTATATGTCTATCCCAAAAGGTGTTTAAAAGACCATCGTCGTTGCCGACAACGAGAATTTTACACGTTTGAATTAGGGTTGGACGGTTTCGGTTAATTTGGCTCTAGCCGGTTTTCGGTTAACCGGATTTTTTGCGTACCCGGTTTTCGGTTTCGGTTTCTTCTTGCTACCCGGTTTTTTCGGTTTTTCCTAATTTTTGCCTCAAACCGTCACTTGTAATGGAGAAGTGCATACCACCAATTTGTTGCACTCTTTTCTGCTTGGTATCGTCTGCCATAGATGGAATGACGTCCTTGCAGTAATACCGACGGCCGTTTATCTGAAATCAGAAGGTCTCAAATCTACTCTTCCAATTCCCTCTCTTTCATTACCTTCAGATCCGGATATGCCTTCTTCGTCCTTGCTTTTACATCTAAGTCATCGAAAAGCACATCGAGGAATTCAACTCTTCATTTATTTTGCGTTGACGATTCTCTTGGCACTGCTGCTCGGAGAAAAATAAAGTTATCGGAGGAATCTACAACAAAATAATAATGCGACATGGTCATGCTATTATGGGTAGAACAAATCGTAAAATTAATACCTTGCATGGCGTATCTGATCCATATTCCTTGAACTGTTCTTCGTGACCCATCGACTTGAGATGATTGATTAGCTGAGAAGTAGAATTATCTTTTAGCACCGATAGATAGCTGTGGCACTTCAGGCACTGACGCTGTGTTACACCATTGACGGTCTAACTTGCAAATCTTGGCTGTTTTTGCGAGCGGCATTTTCTGAAGATAATAGTATTATTATTATTATACAACCAGTAACGAAGTAAGTAGTGAAAAAAACAACAACAAATCAGAAACTACTAACAAATTACTGCATTGCGAAATGCAAAAGTGAAGTAGTCTCCATGCAAGATTATTTTGAACTCATTTGAAAACCATTCACATTAAAATATTTCAATTCCTTCAAGCGCCATTTTATCCAGTGCTTAAACCGGAAAAACCGGGATTTTTCGTACCCGGTTTTTGGTTTCGGTTTATTTGCCAAAAATCGAACCGGTTCGGTTAACCGAACCTGTCCAACCCTAGTTTGAATGTGCGCGGGACAATTTTTTAATTGCGAAATTATTCCGTATTATTTTTTTGAATTTTTTGTTGTTTTTGAAATGAAGTTACTTAGCCCAAATAGGGAAAGACGCACAAGAATCTAGAAATTAACTAACTTCAATTTTTCCGTCGATCACAAAAGGTTCAGATGATACTGCCGATTGTCTATTTTGTAGCACTTCTGTCTTGCGTCCATAGTCGCCCAAACATCTATAGGGAGTCATATAGAGCTCTTTTGAAAAGCTTTCAGCAATAAATTGGGGATTATCCACTGACATATTTGGATCACCCACAGCTACTTCTTTGTGTGTTTCACTGAATTAGTCAAAGTATACTCAACAAAATTTGACTCTCACGAAAAAGTAACAGCTGAAACTGACCTCACTTGAAACACCATCAAACCATCTCCAATAATTTTACCAAAAACTCCTCTGAAAACAAAATTATTGTAAATAAATGTTGCTTGAACAAACAAATTACACTGAATTTCCGCAGTTGGCCATGTAAAGCCTGTTTTGTAAAATAAGAGCTAAAATGGCAGAACATCCAGAGTTCAGAAAAAGGGATGAGTCAAATGTATCTTCCTCATTTTGAATTTGCAAAATTTGCAAAGCTTCGTAGCATTCATTGTCCACTCTCAGAAATGAGCTTTTTATGAGATCGGTGACCTAAAACTTATGTATTTTCAACCAAATTGGAGTATGTTTTTAAAACCTTAGTGTCAATATCTTGTAAGTGTGGATCCTCATTAAAAGCTTTGACTATATTTGTTAGCTCATTTGATTCCAAAATGCCTGGCAGTAGTTTTTCAGCAACATACTTGGTAACCAAATTTCCTTCTCCTAAAAGTCTAATGAATCAGAAAAGAGCAAATTTGATCAAATGCCAAAAAGACACTTTTATTTAGAACCTTGAGTTTTTATGAAAAAGTGGAAGTTTGAAGAATTCCTGAACTTTTTCGTACAAAAAATGTAATTACCGTATTTCCTCTAATAAGCGCAATCCCAGCCCCAAATCAACCCCCTTCCTCCCTCCCCCCTGATTCAAAATTGTGCTCTTGACATCATGTTTTTGACCCACTTTTCGATCACTTCTCTCGAGCAAGTTACCAACCATTTAATAGCTCATCTTTCTAGCTACAAAATGGGCGGTAACTTGCCCTGGGAGAAGTCGAAAAGTGGGTCAAAAACATGATGCCAAGAGCACGGTTTTAATCAGGGGAGGGGTCGCTTATTAGAGGAAATACGGTATGTACGTTTGTAATGTGATATGTACGTAATTATGTATTTTTTTGCATATTCAAACCTAATGAATCCCATCTTATCTACTTGTTTTCAAATCTAGTCTCAATTTAACTTATTATTCTTTAAATTTGAGTCAAAATTTTTAAGCCCTTTGGGTATATTTTACAGCTCAAAACTTCTTTACTTACCAAATCCGCTGAGAAGTAGAAAGGCATAAATGTCTGTGCCTTCTTTAGTTACTCTAAATGTGTTTCAAATTAGCAACTAAAATTCAGCTTTTACAAAAAATTTTAAAAAATTGCTTCGGACATATTTTTGCGAATTTTGCCATTACGATAACATCAAAGATTATAAAAATCTGAATTTTCAGCAAACTACCTTTGACGGACCCAGTAGTTATTACTGCTGACAGCGAAATCATTTTGTTCAGTGCCATTGTTGCAGTCACTTTCACAAGAATCATTAAAATCACTTGCAACTGCAAGAAATGAAGAATTGGCCCAGGCAGGATCTTTCGTTAAGTCTATATCCTCTAATTCCATATAAAGTTATCAAAAGTTCAGAAAATGGCGAATGAAAATAATTCTTTATTTGCCAAAATATTAATATTTGAACCAACACCAATTGTTATTGTGTTGTAGTTCAACTGAGTTCCTTACTACTTTGCAGCTAACACTGTGCCATTGTGTGTGAATGTTCTAGCCATTGCGTTCATTTGGTTTTTCCCTATTCCTTGCCATTATTGCTGCTTCCATCGATCTGTGAAAATGAATAATATTAAACCACAAGTTCTCCGAGAATTGGTCATATCTGGCGATTCTGTGCCGGTAAAAACTTATTTTTATGGAGCACAAGATTTTAGTTTTTTTTCAGATCATTATTGGGACCAATGGAAGCACCATCAAAAAGTTGCAGGTAATTCTATTTTGTATGTAAAGCATCATTTTGATTGATCTCGCAGGAAATTTACGGAGTCAAGATGCGTTTTTTTGGGTGAGAATGAGGCTACTTATACTGAGAGGTTTTTTAAATTAAAACTTGTATTTTTCTGTATAACCTGTTTTTGTATTTTTTGTATTAGGTCGTCCAATAAGTTTTGAGAAAAAGCACGTGGATTCGCTTTAATTTTCTAAGTGCATCATTTGGCACATTTGACAATGATGTCTCTACGTGTCATATACCATTTTGTAGCCCGTTCTCTCCTCTTTTGAATGTCGTATTAACCGGCTCTTTGTTATCACAAAATTGGACCAAAAATAAAAAATAATAATTTCTCAAGTTTGGTAAATTTATGCACATTTTTTGTTTTCCTATTTTTGATCCTATTTTTTAATAACAAAGAATTGTTCAATATCACATTTCAAAGAACAGAGAACGGGCTACAAAATGGTATATGACACGTAGAGACATCATTGTCAAATGTGCCAAATGATGCACTTTGAAAATTAAAGCGAATCCACGTGCTTTTTCTCAAAACTTATTGGACGACCTAATATGTTTGTATTTTTAGAACCTTGCGTATAACTGCTCGAGATGTGGTGAGTGCAGACAATGCTTTGCAAAAGGTAGTAAATTGCTGAAATTATTTGAAAAAAAAAGTCATAAAAAAGCAACCGCCGTTTGAATCAAACAAATTTTGGGGCTAACTGTTTTTTACGCTGATCATTAGGTTTTGAGGTTGATATTTACTGTATAGTCTACTCTCGATTCAGTGTAACGTCAAAAAGTTCATTCCCGCCTATGGTCCGACATTTTTTTCCCTTTATTTTTGAAAACTTTTACCCAATTTGATTCGTCAGGGTGGTGTTCTGAGCGATTTTGCCCATCGGACTAAACTCGGTTTTTCGCAAAATGTTCACCCTCTTTTATCAAACCCCCTAAAAACCAGTTATTTTTGGCTTTTGACCACTCTGGAGTGGCATTTCGGGCCATCTGGTCTTTGAATACCACATTTTTTCACACAAAAATGACCAAATTGCATTAAATTTTTTTTAAAATTATTGATTTCGTGCCGAGAAACTGCAGCAAAGACCAAAAGGGTAATACTCCTTTCTAGTTCTAAAATACTGACCACTGAGTCTGGAATGGACCTTTAACAATTAGCAAAGCAATAAATAGCTCTTAATTAGTCATACCTATTCCTAAGTGTGTTTGCATACAAATGACCCGCGATCGAGAAAGTTCGCTCACTGCGGTACCGAGAGTAGTATTCTTGCAGCCTTGGCAATCCACGGAAAGCGTTCCTTATTCTTTCTCTACCAGGCAAAAATGTTTTGCTCCCTAGTTGGTCGGTCACTATTGTGGCGGTAAAGACTCAACTCGGCCTAAATAATCCTCGTAACTGGCGTAAGCCTGACAAACTACTAAGACCTTCAGTTCCGCTTTAATACGACGTAATTTTACGAGCCTGCAAAACAAAAAAGAAATTCGCAAGAAATAAAAACTTAGAAAGATAACGTTTACATTGCTTGACATATATTCACTAGCTTGATATTTCTTCAGCTCCTCAGCACGCCCTTTCTTCTTCAGATGATTGCAGGAGATTATTGCACTTGAGGCACCTGCGCTTTTGTTTGCCATCATCTGTCACCAACGAGAAGTACGTCCAAATCAAAGCAGGAGCCATATTCTAAACAAAGAAAATTATCTAACGATATAAATCAAATTACTCAATGAACAAAAATATAAGCAATAAAAAGGAGAGAAAATAATTTGCACTCTCCAATTAATGCATAAAAATCGTCATTTTATCTACATCATAAAACGGATTAAACGCAGTTTTTCTTGTTACCGTTTATCGTTTAATCCACTTAATCAAGATCTGTTTAATCGTTCGTTTAATTTTCTTTTATACCCGTTTAATCGTTTAAACAAACGCGATCTACCCTACTAGAAAGGAGTATTTTGGTACTAGAAGGAAATGGCACCCAGAACAAAACAGTTACATGCTGTAACTATTTTTTTAATTATTACTTTCGTGTCAAGAAATAGTTACAAGAATAGTTACAAAGGTCAAAACAGATACACGTTTTAACTATTATTCAAAAGCAAAAATTTGACTATTTCCTGCGAATAGTTGCAAAAGCTCATCCGTGATCGAGAATAGACTGTATATATTTTATAAAACGAGCCTAAAAACTACCATTTCTTACTCTTTCACCTTTCTTTTGTTGTTTCGACCAAATGTTGGTCGTGATTAACCATCCGCTTCAGGTGGAAGAACTATTGCGCAATGGCCCGCTGTGGACTGAGCCTGTGGTTGAGAAACCACCACAAGCCACTCGTCAGCCTACCAACAGTAATCCTCCCTACTTTGGAGCAGAGAGATCGCCGGAACAGCATGTAGAGGGCACTTACATGCTTGTGTACTCCCTATTTGATCAAGTGGCTGGCAAGAATGATGCCAATTTAAAATCTATCAAGGTATTTAGCTAACAAAGTAAGTTCACAGCAATATACCAATTTTGTATGTTTTTAGTCTTCCCTGTCTCTGGCAGCTATGGAGGTGGGTGGTATATGTATCGATGACTCTGGCCAAAAATTCCGTCCCATTGTGCTGCGTGGCTCAGCGGACAAGGTGTCAGAGGCTAAGCAGATGCTCCAACGTATGGTCGAGAGCTTCACTTCCAAGCAAATGGATGTGCTTGTGCCCAATAACTTCGACGGCAACTGGGGTGCCCCCTTTCCATCTCCCCAACCAAAAAGTAATGGAGTTCAGCAGCAACAGCAGTATCGACTGAGCAATGGGTCATCTCCACCCTCTCTACCTACCCCTCCTAAGCCAAGCTACACCAAAATAAGCAATGGAATTGGCCATATGGCCACAGAGAATGACTCATCCAGCTCTGCTTCCAAAATCAGTCAGATTACTCAGGAGATTGCCCGATTGAGTGCAGAATTGGAGAAAGAGCACTACCGAGAACTGGCAAAGACGGGTGGAAAAGGTTCAAATGCGGAAATCAATGAATTAGTCAGTGCTTTTTGGAACTTCACGTCACGAATGTACAATTTTTAGAAGCTTGAACTACAGTTGCGAGAGCAGCAATTTGACGAGGTCATGTTTCAGAATGATCAATTGAAAAACAAATTAGACAAGGTGACTTGCAAATTAATTCATACGATGGGACAGAAAAAAAGTTTTTCTTTTAGCTTTTTCGTTGGGGTTGAGAAGTAGGTTGGGAGGCCAATCCTAATTTCTACCCACAGCGTGTCAAAACCTTTAGTTTATAAGATTTTCATTTAACTTTTTTCTAATATATCTAAACATTAAACTTTTCAAGCTAACTCTAAGAATATTGCAAGCGAAGACAAAAAGTTGCGCTAAACAATTTAAGCGAAAAAGACGATTTGGGTTGGCATATCCCAGAAAACCATGCAAGTGTTTTGGGTCAGAGAAAAAATGACAACAAACAACCATTGTGATATTTATACCTTACTGAAAACACTGAAAGGTGTAAGTGTAAACTTGATTTCTAGTATAGGTGTATGTTTCATGTTGGCCACTGCAGAGTATGTGTTTTTTTTCGATAACACAGTGCCATACTCTCCAGTTGCATATGCTCCGAATCACTAAATTTTAATTGACCTATTTAGTTGGTGAGTGAACGAAAGCAATGGCAACATGACATGATCACTGAACACCAGTTTAACAAAGGCGCCCACAATCAGCCATCCGAGCATCTGATGTTGTGTATGGAGTGTGGCCGCTACCCTGTTAGTTAATTCACAAATTTAAAAGAGTGAAATTTATGAGTCTTTGGACACTTTTCTGGACCACTATCCACACGGACATAATCAGACAGTTTGTTGGAGGAAACGGTACTATCACACAAACACGCACCCTGAGATTCTACTCGTTTCTTTTTTTCTACCATTTCTTTGCTTTGACTGAGCCACCAGAGATCGGCGGACCTACTCCATGGGTTGCGGGGATCCAGGCATCGGCTTAGAGAGACTTCACAAGCTTGTCCACATAGCCATCATCCAAGCTGACTTCCGAAGCGCCACCACCACCAGAGCAGGCATCATCATCAGTTCATCAGTTCGGCATCCAATCTTCAATAACTCCTGAGGCATCGGTCCACTCTTCATCAACTCCTAAGGTATCGGTCCATTCACTAACCCTAGAGGTTTCGGTCCCTTCATCATCTCAAATCCACAGCTGGTTCGCTCTCCGCCACCTCTTGAGGCGACGGACCACCCATGTACTTCGATCGGTACTCGGTAACTTCTTCGCTCTCACGGATTTCCATTTCGGTCTTGACCACCTCGGTCTCCGCATCGGTAATAAGGTCCAAAAGTGGGATAAAAAAAGTGGCACCTGATGACCGATCAACTTCAAAAGGTTATTTATCAGCCTCTATAGTATCATTTTGAAAAGAGTCCAGTCGTTTTGATCTCCCCAGAGTTCAGGCTACGAGATAGGAATAAAAGAAAAATATCGATTTTTCCGATATGGCCAACTCTTCTCGAGAAGTGATCCACTTTTACATATTGTGTCTTTTCATTTTTAAAGATTGTACGTAACTTTAACCCGTTAATGCGCACTGGTACTATTTTAATACCAGAAAACAATGGGATAGGTATCATGGCTTTTTTTTTAAATTTTACTTCCAAGCACTCTTTTTGGCTTCTTTTCACCTCTTTTTCAAATGTTTAGTTTTGGTGACAACATCAATGTCTTAGCTAAAAAATGAGACTAAAATTTGCTTATTTGTGACCTAAAAATAGATACGATATGGACCAAAAAATTTGCAGAGATAAAAGAACACGTCAAGTTTATGACTTTTCTTGAAAAATGCAATTTTGATCACTAAAGCTAAATTTTTCTGCAAAATACTTTTGTTTATTTTAAATTCACTGCAAATCAATAAATAAATGATAAATTAGTCGCAAATTGAAATGTGAGTCATGCCATCCTGAAGTTTGCCTCGAAAAAACGAGGAATTTCGGGATGCTTACAATTTTCTGACTTTGTGGATATTTTCGCATTTTTCCAAAAAAGTTTACAAGACGTGCTTAATTTCTGAATTGCATTTTTTAAATCATGAGTTTCGCTAAAAAAATCACGTGACGTTAACTGCATCCCAATAACGAAAATCGGGTGGAGGCCTAAGCCAGTAAAAAATACAGATTTTTAAAAAAAATCGGCCAAAAATTGGTTAACGTAGTTTCATTTTCGACTGATTTTAGGGACTGTAGACTGCATAGTGAAATTGCAAAAATCGGCAAAAAAAATTTATGAAAAGGAAAAAATCTGAATTAAAGTGTTAGCAAAATGTACCATAATTGCTCTAATAAGTTATGTTTTTTCGGTTTATTTATTTAACTTTCTTCTAGAGATCGTTTTACTAGAGACATTTTTTCATTTTGCAAATAAAAATGACACAAAAAGTCTCTATTTTAAAATTAATTTCGACCCTACCGGAGTATACCCCCCCTCACTCGAAAGGGACTCTGGATGCATGAAAAATGTATGCATACCAGAGTTTCTTTATGCGGTAGGCCCCAGTTAACAAAACTATGTTCAAATTCCATCTTTTTGGGGTCAAGGTACCCTCAACATCTGATTTACCAAGTTATAATAAACAGAAATCAGCTAAAAATACCAAAATTCAAGATTTAAAAAAATCGACTTTTTATAGAAAAAAGTAGGTGAAAACACTTTTTTATCGTGTTCAGCGTGTAGGAAATGCTTAAAAATGGTTAAAATGGTGTTTTGAAAAAGTTCAAAAAAAATTTCATTTATGGGGGGGGGGTATACTCCGGTAGCGCCTTAATTTCTAGTGTTGCTTACTCTGGAATTCAATTTTTTAATTTTCATATGAAAAGCATGGATTTATCATTAATTTTTTTAATAACTTGTGAATTACAGTTGAGAGTAAAAATTTAGAAGCCGCAATCCTAAAATACTTTTGTTTTAAGTTTATATTTTGTGCAAAGTGAAGTATTTTAGCGTGACATTGTTATGATGCCTTGTTTGCACTGGTAACTTATATTTAAGTTGAAAATTTTAAATATACTAAATTAGCACTTGATTCAGCACTCATTGTAGCAGATGTGGAGATCATTTGCCTGCTTGCAAAGTGTGTTCTCGCAATATCAATGGCAAACTGCACATTTTGTTTGAAAACTCTGTGAAATGAGTTGCTGGATTAGAAGGAAAGGAAAATGTTAATTTAAATTATTAGATTCTTAACTTTGTTTTATTTTTCAGATTTTGAATCTAGTTGTTGCTGGTTGTTACACTTTTCGACCCTGAAATGGCTCTTTTTTTCTGCCGGAAACGGCACTTTTCCTGCCGGAAATTTGAAAAAGCTTTTGTTTTCGGGGGTTTTCTTATTACTTTTCAAATTTTTTTGAGCAGCGTGTAGCCCAGGATCTCAGCTTTCTTACAAGCTATCAACTGACTGAACGAGATTTTCAAAAGTTGGAGGAAAAAGTCTTTGAACAGAACAAATTTTTCCAAAAATATTTTCTTTTCTTTTTTTTGACCTTTGCCTTTTCCAGACCTTTTCTTCAAATTTTTTGAAACCTGATTTGGTCAGTTGATAGCTTTTAAGAAAGCTGAGATCCTGGGCTACACGCTGGTCAAAAAAAAATTGAAAAGTAATAAGAAAACCCCCGAAAACAAAAGCTTTTTCAAATTTCCGGCAGGAAAAGTGCCATCTCCGGCAGAAAAAGCGCCATTTCAGGGTCGAAAAGTATTTCAACCGTTGTTGTTTTGTAATTTTTACATTTATCTAAGTCTCTAACTTTAGCTTCTAATCACCTTTAATCTACTTTTAAGCAAAATTCTTTTTGGTTTAGTTAAGCACTTTTATGCTTTATTCATTTTAATTATCTTTAAAAATACCGTATTTTTAAAAAACAGTACTTTTTGGTGCAAAATTCACGTTTTACCTTTTATATTTGCATGCCCGTGCGTTCAAAATTGGTGCTCGCCAATTCGAAAAATTTTCCATATCATTGAACTTCTGTGCGGAATTTTCTAACTTGGTTTCTAACAAAACAAGGCCTAGAATTTGAATTTAGTTACAGTTTAGTTGAATACCCGATCAAAAGATTCGTACAGAAATCATACAGAATTGTTGAATTCCACTTTTGAGCACCACTTTTGAACGCCTCTTTAAACTTGCAAAGGATGTTCCCTGCCAAAAGTATTTTTTTCGGCTATTTTTGCATGGTTCAACTTTTAACTTAACGAAGAATAAAAATTTACGAAAATCGCATTTTTCATCGCATTTAAACCAATTATTTATCGTGCTATCTTTTTTAGTAGAAGTAACTTTTCGTGGGAAAAATTTCACTCTTAAAAAAACTTTTTATTTTTATATTTAATTCGACCTCTATTAAATGACTACTATAAACATTTTTGACTCATTTAAAAAAATGAACCCGAGAAAGAACCCGAAAAATTATTTAGAAGTTCAGGCACACATCGAAATGATTGCTAAAATTTTAAATGACTTTAAGTATTATTTTTGGCTGTTGAACCTACTTTTTAAGTCGTACATTTAATTCATTATAAACTTTTTATGTAATTTTTATAGCAAAATTTAAATATAATTTCTTTGACTCTATATGTGTTGATGCCGACGCCGAGAAAATATGCCTTGGTCGCCAAAATTATTTGTTTCCTAATGGCTCATATATGATTTAAATGAACTTCGCGAGACTATTTTAAGAGTGGATAGATTGTTATGTCAGCCATGGGTTATCCGTAGCACGACTAAAAACAGCATATTTTTCATTGAAAAGGATTGGTATAGCTGTAGGTTAATATAAAAGACTATAATATTCAAGCACACAAACAAAAACGCCTGCAAATGAATGGTTTTCGAGACTGTTAGAAGAAAAAATTTCAAAAAAAAACAACAGGGGGAACCAAGGCGTATTTTTTCGGCGTCGGCATGAACACATATAGAGTTTTTTTTAATTGTATCTCACGGTAGTTTTTCCGCTTACATTCGTTGATACCCAACCAAAAGACAAAAACTCACCATTTAACCTCTAATAATTACCTACGGGTAATTATTTTTCAATCTATAGAAAATCAGAAAAAACATTGGGTCATCTCGAGATTTTGGGGTGTGAAACCAAAATTTTAAAAGTAAAATAAGTAGAGTTCCTGGTAATTAAGAAATCGTAAAAAGCAGCCATGCGAAATATTGGCCCTAGCCTGAGATATAGGCTCCTTAGGGTGGGTAATTATTAGAAGTTATACGGTATTTGGAATTAAAATTTCAAAATATTCTTTAATAGCTCTCCCACAATGGAGGTAGGAAGTCGGTACAGTCAAACCTGGGTTATCCGACACCCAAAGGGACCGCCCTTATGGTGTCGGATAAACGAGGTGTCGTTTAAACGAGGTGTCGGATGACTGGGGTGTAGGTTTACCAGGCCAACCAAATCGGGCTCATGGTGTCGGATAAAAGAGGGTGTCGGTTAACTGGGGTGTCGGATAACCCAGGTTTGACTGTAGTCCGATTTTTATTTCTGATTTTTTTTTTCCAAATGTTGGAATTTTTTTCAGTAAAAGACCCTTGGAAAAGACAAAATCGGTTTACAGAATGAATAAATAGTGAAAACTCGTAGAGCTTGGACAACTTAAAGACTTCGACATCCGACTTCCTACATCCATGGTAGGAGCCCCATAAAATTTATAATGTTACTGGTGGGAGTCTGTAAACGGAAGAAGTACCTGTTTTGCCATATTTAAGCTGTTTAAATTACAACTTATTTTATCTGATAACTTTTTACACAATGCTGTTACATTTATTTTTTAAAACCATATATTTACTTGATTTTTACTATATTTTTCACAATAAACGATTTTTTTAATGTTTGCTCTATTTATGCGCATAAAAATATTTTAACTAAATAAGAGTAGGAAGAACTTTCGGCATCGAAAAAACAACAGCGGAAAATTCGGCGGCGAGAAAAACCCTTTCAGGGCCTTTCATGTATATTTGCCTTGCAAATTGGAATTTCTGACATTAGATTTGTGTCCAGCACGGTCAGTAGTCTACTAACGGATTTTAAGATATCGTATGGAAAATGGACACTAGCATTCGAGTTCAGACAGAAGCTGCGGCCTTTCTCAGCAACTATAGCCAACAACAAGAAATCCTCCGATAAGACATGAGAAAGCTTAGCAGAGTGGATCTACGAATCACCTGAATTCTGCTAGGCAGTAGATAAAACAGTTCACAAAGAAGGGCAAGAGTCAAATCTTTGAGCAATCAGAATGCACCTCAGCCAGCTACTACAAGTCAAACAGAACATCACTGGTCTAAGGAAGACAATAATGAGTTTGTTCATCCAGTAATGGCGAGTCAATCGATACTTTTTAGCCTTGCCTAGGCCAGATTATCCTGGGCATGAAGAGATGTTTCAATGGTGAGCTAAAATTGAATCTTGCTGGGACGCAAGTATCTAGCAATCGCGTAGCTTCAGCGTTGTTTCTCAAAAGAGTAACTCTCTCAAATCTCGGTTGGAAAAACAAATGACGGCTAACCTAATCATCATCAAGGCAGAACTAGCAGATCCCAGTGAAAGAAACGATGAAGAACCCAAAGATGTTATCACGAAATTTTCGACGTTCGACTTTTCCCGTCGAAAGTCGAGAAAATTTCGACTTTCGACGTTCGACGCGACGCGTCGAGTCGAAAATTTCGACGGGTCGACAACCCTAAAAATATGCAAAACATGCTGCATAAAAGTACGAAAAAAGTACTCAAACAGGGCTAAAAGTGAGTTTTTTGTGCATAACTATTGCTTGCATATCCGCAGAAAAATATGCATTTGCATAGCATTTGGGGCCCTAGTGATCAATGATTACTCAACTTTCGCATTTTTTTTACAGCGAAAGTTGAAATTCAACTTTCGCGAATTTCGCGCAAAAGTTGAAACCAACTTTTGCGCAAACTTTCGCATTGTACAACCCTAGTTTTATGCAAAAAGCTTTCACAAGTAAATCAACCATGCTGAACACGAATTCGTCAAAAAAACTGACTAAAGTGCTCAAAACTTGAAGGTTTCTATAGATTATCATTTCGACTTTTGGGAACTTTTATTCTAAAAATCTGTTTTTCTCATTAGATAGCCATTTTTTAGAGAATGTTTTAAACTAGTCTTGTTCAGCTGATTGTGCTGAACAAGAATGTGCAATAAAAAAACCGCTAAATACAAAATTTCGAGAAAAGTGACATTTTTGACCGAACATCTCAAAAAAAATTTTCGACCAAAATTTTGAAATTTTACCTTGGTCCCTCCTTTGGTTCGGAAAAACACAAAAAATTCATTTTTTCTATCTTTCGTCAGAATGTGGCCAATTTCGTCACAAAACAATCCAAGTCACACCGTCACACTTTATATACAACGGTATATATTATATACATCATACAACGGAGCACATAACAACGACTCTATCTCACTCCAACACTGCCTCCTTCCCTTTCAAGACATTTTTCGAGCCGCCGTGCATAGGATTGATCATCTCACCAGGAAGAACATCGAATTCATGCAAGATCCTTGCGCGCAAATCATGCAAATTGGCTGGCTGTGTCCGGTAGATACGACTCTTCAAGTAGCCCCAAAGGAAGAAGTCACGAAGCGTAAGATCAGGACTGTAAGGCGGCCATCGGAACGGTGCTGGCTTATTGGCAGAACCACGACCCATCCATCGGAGCGGGAAATTTTGGTCCAACCTATCACAAACAATGACATTGAAGTGAGGGGGCGCACCGTCTTGCATGAAAATGAGGTTCTGGACACCTAAACAAAACAATGAACAATGAACAATGAAACGGAATGACTACCTTGGACTCTCGGAAAGAAAAATTTGTGGCCGTCGAGTCATTGAAAACACATTCGGGAGCATGAGTGCGTTTTGGAGAATTCTTCTCAAACCAATCGAGACAAGAGACAAAGTGGCCAAGTGTCGAGGCGCAAGTGTCGGGGCGCAAGTGTCGGGGCGCAAGTTGCGCCTCGACACTTGCGCCCCGAAAATTAAGTTAAAATTAATTACGGGTTTCGGTCTCAATTCATTTTACAAAAATTTGCTCTTAATTCAAGGCTCCACAGCAACCTAAGAATAAAAACTGGTCTGTTACTGGCTTAAAATTGCAAAATAGTTTTTATTAGAACATAAGCGAGTTAACAACCGACAGACAATTTGAACAAAATTTAATCTTCTTCTATCACAACATTTTCTTCTGTACTTTGGTTGCCACATGAGAATTTTGATAGATGATGCTGGATCGCTAACAGGAAATTGACCTTTTCCACTGGATTATAACCCTCTACCAACTTGATGTTTTCTTCTCGTTTGATATCAATCGGTCTGCAAGTGTGACGCAAAGGCTCTGCTGTATTAGCCGAGTTTCTATAAAGTAACTAGATAAAATATAAAATTTCATGATCTATCTACCTGACAACGATTTGTCTAGTTTTTTCTTCTTCCTCTTGCATTCGAATTATGAACTAGCTTAGCGGCATGTTTGACTTTGAAAAGCGCTTGTCGAACCCATAATGCCAACCTTCTATCGCGTTGTTTGACCTTTACGATTTATTCCACCTACTCTTCGTCGGCTATACGTCTTTTCAAAAAATTCCAAGTAGACTTAAAAGCTTCTAAAAGCCTCTAGGTTGCTACCGCTCAATAGACATTTGTGACCCTTCGTTTGCTCCAAATGTGCTTCAGCACCGAAAGCAGAGTTTGCACGACCTCCACAAAACTTCTTTAAGCATTGCCAATATTGAATTGTAACGAATGAGTTAGCTTTGGAATGACGCATTTCGTAGCCATTACACATCACCAGTAGCTTTATCTTGCTTGATTTAGATGACATTTCAACCTGAGATGAAAAAATTACATGTGCCTTTAGAAAGCTTTGACAGCTCTATATACTCTGTTTCATAAAGATAAAGCAGTTTTATAAGTAAAATTTGAAAAATTCGAGACCGAAACACGTACTTAATTTTTGGGGCGCAAGTGTCGGGGCGCAAATGTCGTGTGACCTGCTGAACAAGAAGGTGTCAAAACCAACTGTTTGCCTAGTGGGAAAAAAGTTTATACATGTTTTTCAGTTACAAATTATGTATTCTTTTTGCATATTTTGTCAAAAAAAAATTAAAGTATTGCTGTATTTAGTGTCAAAATAACCGCGGGATTCTGTTTTTTCTTCTCCTTACAAGCATTTTTCTAGACATCACTACACAAAGTTATGGTTATTTTAGTGTTAAAACTGAGGATTTCTGAAAACAGGCTTACAGAGGGAAAATCGAAAATTCTCTGTGAAATTGAAATTAATCTGTTACAAGTTTGTGCGCATTATATAGCCCTGATTACGTTCTACATTTTGAGGTATTACACGTATAGATGGTACATAAATGTGAGCAAGTACCACCCATAAATACCGTATTTCCTCTAATGAGCGCGCCGGCGCGCTTATTATTCAAACCTCCAAAAATTAGAAAAATTTGAATTTGATCTCGAAATTTTTGGGTGCTTAACCAAAATATAAGAAGTGGAATCAGTTGAGCTCATGGGAGTTAAGAAAATGCAATAAACAGCTATGTAAAATATTTTCTCTGAGCTGAGATATAGGTCCTTAAAGTAGAGGGTGCGCGCTTATTAGAGCATGCGCGCTTATTAGAGGAAATACGGTACTCTAAATATTGGATGTATGCAGGTGGTCGAAAATCAGCTACTTTCAAACACTCGAAAACTGCCAAAAAGGAAACCTTTTGATGTCGGTTTTTTCTATCGTGTTTTCTGTTAAATTCTTCACCACAATCTTATTCGATACACTCGGGCCTGACAGTGCTAATAATGTACTGTGTAAAGTTGATTTATTTTGTTGTAAAGATGCCATATTTACAACTTTTATTTAAAAAATCATAGCTAACATATAAACCGGAATGATTATACTGCAAGACCATTTCACAAGAATTGCAACACTGTTTTCAACAGTTGGATATTAAATATTCTTTTCACGGTGGTAAATTTTGTCAGTAAATTGCGCGACATATAAGAAAGAGTTAGTGAGCAATAGGAAATACGTAGAAAAAGTTTTTACCATTTCATGAACTTGGAAGAGAGATATATTTTTGAGTTTAAAAAAACCGGCAGGTAAATAGATAAATATATAGGCTAGCAACAAAGCTATTGCCCTTGAAAAAAGAGTAGGAGAAATTATTTACGCGTACATTTCTTCAAAATACAAGGCTGCCAAAAATAAATTTAAGTATTTGCTGGAATAAGGCAAATTTTGAAAAATTAAATTTTTTTATAAGACACAAAAATTAAGTGAGACCTTTGAAACAAATTCGCTGAATTAAACAGGGGGTAAGTGCTCATAATCAATGCAAAAGTTTGTCTTCGTCAAAAAACTGAAAAATCAATTGAAATGAATAGCAATATTATTGTCTATGTCAAAATACAAGGAAATAATTTAACAAATGCAAATAATAAATAGTAACAAAATCTTTGACTAAATCACAAAGTCCACTCTAAAAATTTCCTCAAAATCAACAGTGAGTAACTGTTGACCAAATCTCAAGCCAGATGGAAGTGCTTGTACAACAACCAAAGCTCATCAAATGAGATTGGAAATCTTCAGACTAGGGAATCAAAAACAATAAATAGTTTTAAGAAAATAGCACAAAAATCAAGCTTTTCACTTGAACAACAATGAAACTCAATATTGCATCACCCCTGTGGATCATTTTAGAAGACATTGATCCAGGGTTGCTGATAAAGTATTCCTAGTAGAATTTTAGTTATTTAGCAGTTATTAGGTTGTGTCAAAAGTTCGATATTTATTAAAAAGCCATATTTATGGCATTCTGTTTATTTACAGATTTTTAGATAATTTTTTATAGTTGACCTTTTTTGTAGCAAAGTTTATCAGCTACAAAATAAGAGGTCAACTTTAAAAAAGTTATCGAAATATCTATTGAAAAACAATAATGCCATAAATATTGCTATTGAAAAAAAACGCTGCAAACTTTTGACACGCCCTAATATGAATAAGGGTACCGTATTACCCCTAATAAGACCCCATGGGGCCTTATTTTTCAGCACCTCTTAGAAGGTGGGGCCTTATTGGAGAGTGGGGTCTTATTAGAGATTTAGATTTATTTAGATAACAATGAAATTATTTTAAAACCTTGGTTCCCGAATTTCAAATAAAACTTTCTTTTTGATTTAAAATAAAGCCTTATGGCTTATGACCAATCGGATTTTTTTAATTGTTGGTATGTTTACAAAATAGAAATTCACTGCTGAATAAGCTAAAACTGCTCAGAATAAAAAATCATTGCTGAGCTCCACACTTCGCGAGGTTCGACTATATAAAAAAGAGAAAGACACATTCAGAAATTTGGTCAAGTTAAGTAGAAAATAACAAGGATAGTATTTTTTATTAAAAGAGTTGTCCAAATCTTTGATGCTGATAAATTGGTTCCATGCGTGCATTGCAGTATATAATCGTGCCTGATGGAGCATTGGAAACTACTGTGGTGGTTGTGGTCATTTCGGGAGTGGACACCGTGCTCACAAATCCCGAGTCATCTCCTCGGTGAGTGGAGGATGAAGGGTTGGACGGCAAGGCATCAATCGACCCAGTAGCACAGTTGATAGTCAACCTCTTGTCTCCATAGTTGCCACTTACAACTTCTACCTTCTTTTTCTTGTTTGGAGACGGTTGAGGCAGTTGCTCTGGCGACTCCGTGTGTGCTAGTTGATGGGCTGGGGCAAAACTGGAAGTGAGTGTTGGGGCAGAAGACAGTAGCTGAGCATTAGTTCCATCTTCCTCATCCCCCACGATCACAAACTTCTCTTCTGCGCACATCTCTTCCACACACAACTGCTCGGCCAGGACAAACCGTTTAGAAGCAGGAGATTGGACATTGGAACTGCTGAAAATAAATCAAAATAAATATATTTTTAACCAATAAGCCAAATGATTTTTTTAGGGATCACCAATAAGGCACTTTACTAAAAACCACAGGCTATTTTTTAATTCTGTCGATTAGCTATTTTCTGCTAAAATTTAATTTTATAAGAGATTTTTAAATACTATATAAAATTTTACTGTTGAGTTTAAGTCTTTTGTATGTACTATTACTATTTACTTACCCCTGTTTTGACTTTGGTCCATTGCTAATAGTGGCTGGAGGTGAAGCATTGTCAAATACATCATCAAAGAACCAGTCTCCTAGCGCAAAACGTATATCAGTGGAGTAGAGAGAGCGGATGGCATTGACATCCACATGAAAACATCTTCTGATGGTCTCCTCACTCTCACTAATCAGATGGCGTTTATTGCTTTCGTCTGCCACATACAGCAATACAGCTGAATACCAATAGGGAGTTAGTTAGGTGTTTGTAGATAAAAACCAAATAAAACTTACAAGCTGCCTGCTTGGATGGTGCAAGGGTGGCCAACTTTAGATCTGCAAACCAAAATTATTATTAACTACTACTGTAATTGAATAGTTCTATCCTAACAACATTCTGCCCACCCAGATTTGGTGACCTCACAGACCAAAAGAAGTCTGCTGTTGTGCAATCGCCTCCCAAAAAACAAAGAGTTAGTGCAATTTTGGCGGGTATTATATGAATATGCCCCAAGCCTTGGGAATGAATGCAGCAACAGGCATTCAGGTGCCCCCCCCATATTTTTCTTTCAGGACTCTTTTTTGAATAAGGTCAGTAGAACAACAACTACAAGCACAAAGATTTGCGCACTTGAGGAAAATAAGACACAAAAGGTTTGCCTGGAGATATGCTATTGTTCACAAAAACACTTATTATGTTATTTTTTGAAATATTATACTGTCCCAAAAGTTTTGTTGGTTTTCACAAGCTTGATACTGTAATTTTAAATTATTTAAATTTTTTTATTGATATTTTTATCTCAAAACTCAAAAAATGGTATGGTTTAAAAAGCTTGCTATATTTTTTTCTTCACATTTTAGTTGTTTTATAAACTTTTTAAGAAAGCTGGTATGTTTTTTGAAACTATATTCGAGAGTGCAAGAGACCAAGCTTATTTGTAAAACATTTTTTCATGACTCTAATAATAGTTACTTGCTTTGTTTTGCTGGCTTCACATTCCGCTTTGCAAAGAACAAGGAAAATTTTGAATTTTCAGAGAAAGTCGGTTTGTTTTTGCCTTAGATATCCTTTCTCAAACAATTGAAGAAATAAAACTGCATTATTAATTTTTGTCTGGAATTGTGGGCACACATCATCAATTCGCCTAATCATTAGGTCTAAATGAAGAGAGTCTGTTTGAAAAATAGTGACACACACATTTGGCAAAAGACAATGGACTAAGAAGGAGACTCAATTAGAATTGTTCAGCCCTAAATGATTGAGCTTTGAATGCCCCAGCATCAAATGCCCAGAAGGACTGCCTAATCCATCCACAGATGCCTATAAATAAATGGTAGAAGAATAGAAGCAGGTTCCTTCAGCAAATTTGGATGTAATTAATTAGAACAGTACTTTTATCCATTCACTGTCTTGCTAACTGCTCAGATTTATGCTGTTGCACACACACACACTTGACAATTAATTTCAATCAAACCACATTTCAACGCTTTTTTACTGGTGATTCATCAATTAAATTGTAAATGGATTGTGATGTTTTTTGGGGTTGGTTGAAACATTTTTTTAATTTTATGATGGATTCATTATAGAAAAGATAATGACTCTGTGATATTTTTTCTAACCATGCGTATAGCTAACCAGATTTTGGTAAATGTTCCAATTTATCGAAATTAAAGTTTTGTTAGTGCTAATATTGTAAATTTCCACTCATGAAATAATTTTCGATCGGCAAAAGATTTCCAAGAAAGCAACAAATAATTAGGAATTAAAAATATTGCCCCCTGTTTATAGGCTGACAACAAAACGGCTTGCTAATGGGCCGAAGAAATTTAGGATATATAAAGTTAGGTTTCTTTGCTCTTTGTTGTTGTTTTTCCAAATAATAATTCATAAACCATATAAACTTGGAGAACTGTGTGCGCTGGAGAACGCCCGTTCCTCTGTCCAATAATAAAAACTTTGGTCGGCTGTAGCACAAAGAAAGAAGATATTTAGCGGACCATAATTTATAGATTTATTTCTATGAAAAAAGTTTTGAGTTGGAATTTTGAAATGGTTTTATGGACAAAGTCAATTGCTACACTTCAAATGAGTTTTAAAAAGCTCAATAATGACCATTTTGAAGTTCTTTCTAAATTTTCAAATAGGGTTGATGGACCCTAGTATAGAATAACACCCCCTTATGCCTTCTAAAACTTAAGTAAAGAGCACCCAAATATATGTTCCAGACCCAAGAAAAAGTGCGTAAAACACTTATTAGTCACAACTTCCATACGCTGGCCTACCCCTAAGCCTAAGTAATATATGTTCCAGACCCCAGAAAAAGTGCGTAAAACACTTATTAGTCACAACTTCCATGCGCTGGCCTACCCCTAAGCCTAAGGGCTAAGCCTAAACTTGTTGTTCCAAAGGGTAGTTACAACGATTTTTAGAAGGTCTCATTGGGGGTGTTCTATACTAGCGCCGGTTGATGTCACTAGTTAGAAAAATCATAGACAATAAATTACTTTAATCTCGGAAGGTTATATGAGTCTCAAGCTGACCCAAACATTTGTGGTCTAAAGTTAACTCCATTATTCAGAAATAGGGTTGTCAAATCGAGTGCTCGATTTCGAATCTTTGCTCAACATTTTAGAATTTTGAGCACTCGGAAACAATTTCAGCAAGACTAAACAATTTTTAAATCGCCCAAAATCAACTTTTAAACTATTTTTCCATGTTTTGAGGGTCGGAATGTATGATAGTTATGTTATTAAGGCGGACAACCAAAATTTTTCCGAGTTTTAGAGTCGAGCAATAAGTTCTTCGGTTTGCATGAAATGTTTGAAGTCTTCTACATTTTAGATTTCTATATTTTATCAAAAACAGCTATATCAACAGTCATCCGGAAGTTTTCAATGAAAACCATCATTTTTGTTTGAACACTAGTTTAACAAAAACCATAGATTTTACTCAACACTCCCTAAAATAACACCTATTCAAGCATCTACCTGCTGACCCATCCCTACTACAGTGTCCACTGCTACAAGACTTCTTTCTTGAAACAAAAAAGCACAAATAAATTAGGAGTGATTGGTGCCTTCGCCGCTCAAAGCCCTCTTTTTTGGCTTCCATTTTCCCACAACTTTAAATCTTCGGCCAATTTTTTGCTGCCGATGCTGTGTTGCCAAGCACCTTTGTGTGGACAGCATATCTTTTTTAAATTCATTTCCATTCCAGCCAAAAAACTCAAAAATACCAAGTAGAAGAAAGAAAAGAAGAAGATGTTGCGATCAACGGCGCCACAGCTCTTTTTAGGTGGTTGGCTGGACAGTGGATTGATGAGTTAAAAAATTTATATAAAATTCAGCCAGAGATAATGAGTATTCCACAGTACGGAGGGGCAAGTTGCCCTGCTCAATTAATTTGCCAATGGTCTACTGCTGCTGCTGCTGACCAAACAACTTCTTTATTTATTCAATTTATCCATCAATTAGGGTCACCGAAAAGCCATTCGAAATCCGATACAGCAGCAGTCAGTGGTAAATGCAAATCCTTAGCCTTCTAACTTTTTTTTTCTCCTTGGCTTTCCCAACCAAATAAACATTGGTGGATCCAGCACCAAAATGGCACTTTTTGTTCTAATGGAACACGTGCATTTGCAGTCTGTGGAGTCTTTTTGCCCAAGTTAACTATGGTTTAATGGAGGATATATATGGGGGGAAGTATGCATGATTGGGGGTGCACATCTGGTGTGCCATGCTAGTGGGCGATGATGATAAGACAGGTTTTGATGTTGCCGAGCGATGACAATGACCTCTGACCACTTTAACGACAATACAACAACTGTGGATGGTGGTGTAATAGGGGGTATGCCACCTCCACGCCCTTCCCAAGAGTTGACTCAAGAGTTGAAACATGGTGACACAAGTGTCAATCACCAAACAAGGATTTTATGATTTTGTTGACTTCTGCAGTTTGACAGATTTTCAACACATATCTTATTCCTGATTTTATCTGCTTTTGGATGGATGAAAACTTTTTTGAATTTGGGTTTATTTACCTTTGTGTTGCAAAGCTAGAATAAACAATGCACACAAAGTAGCTATAGGAAGATAATAACGATTTTTGAAGAAATTTGTTTGGAAGAAAGCCGACTTTTTTGTAACTCAATATTACAAGAAACAAAAACGATCAATCTTTTTGTCTTATAATCGTAAATTTTGTGTCAAAAACATATAATTCTGCACATCTTTTAAACATAGTTCAGAAAAGGAAAGAATAAGTAACAAATTTCGACCAAAATTTTTTCTTGATCTCGACTTAAAGCACATACCCGTCGCCAATGGGGATAGTTTGAAAGGCGGGAAGGAAAAACTACACTACGTAGCAAATTCGAACGACAAGCAGTCCGAAAAAACTTTAATTTCAAAATAATCCTTTTTTAAATTTACCTGGTACCCGCCTTCTAAAATATCCGTATTGGCGACGGGAATGCCGCTTTAACCTGGGCATTCAAACTTTTTGCACAATTTCCATACACAAAAAT
The DNA here is from genome assembly GCA_029231635.1 of Ditylenchus weischeri. Classification (NCBI taxonomy): domain Eukaryota; kingdom Metazoa; phylum Nematoda; class Chromadorea; order Rhabditida; family Anguinidae; genus Ditylenchus; species Ditylenchus weischeri. The sequence goes on from JAMRYI010000114.1 coordinate 156,826, forward strand.
GAGACTTTACATATAAGGACACTTTGGTTTACTGTAAGAAATCCATAAATTTGTGTTATGCAGTGGTGTGTATGTGATATGTGGTGTGCAAGTTAAGCCCTTATCCGCATGCCTGAATATTTGATTTGGAGCTTATGTCAGGAAAGCTTGTAATTGCGCAAGAAAACCAAGACAATGCCCTCCTGCTGCTCCAACTTCCATTTAAAATACATACAGAAAAAAGAAGGAAAAAATGGTGTTTGCTTTTGCCTTGTCGTTATTGTTCAAGGTCTAATAATCGATCCCCCTACTACCATAATAGGCTTGCTGCAAAGCAGGTTTGGGCGCCAAAGCCTCGAGCAGTCTGCCCTCCTTGGTACACCTACAGTAGTGTTCTTGTATATATCAAGGAGTGCCGGTGGTGTTTCCGGTGTTCACGCTCAAATTAATAGCTCATCATAAAGATTGCTGGTGGATCAACAGCAAGACCATATAGGGGGATCTTGTTTGAATGTTAGGTAGATAATCTTTAAGAGCACATTAAATTGAGAGGCACCATCGGCATCTTTTCTAAAGTAGCAGCAGAAGCAGCTGTGGGACATGTGCTCTTATTCAAACCTACTACAACTACTCTTTTATATCTCCCAATTAAAGCAGAGGAATCCAGCGGTAACAGCAGCAGATACCCCCATCTATTGTTTTACCCATCCATCATCATCATGCAGGCGCACATCTAACAAAGCTAGCAGACCAGAGGTTGCGCATTCAAAACACAAATTAATTGCCCATTTTCAAATGGCAACAGTTGTTGGCCAACAACAGCAGCGATGGTTATCCTAGTGCACCAAAGGTGCAACAAAGATCCAAACATCTTTCAAAGAGGGGATATCATTTAGTCAGAGTGATCTGGTGAAGCATAAATTTCATCTCCAATTTGTATCAATCGAACCTTTTCTACCTAGCGAAATCCGATTTTAATCCAAAAATAGACCAAAGTTACCAGTATTTTTTTGATAAGAAATTTATTTTTTATGAATGAAAAAATATCGAATTTCTCGGTTTTATGCTTTACTAAAAATCTTATAATGTCTTTTCCCGATGTGATGAAATGTGAATACTTTCCATGCCACTAGATAAATAAAGAAGTAGCAGTTTTTGTGAATTTTAAAACAGATAAATGGCATCACAGTGCCCTAAAAAGTAACTTTCCAAATCCCTTCACTGTAGAACAGCCCTTTACTGTTGAGCCATGGTATAGTTGCTGCTGGAGCGACATTAGAACAAACAAGACCACCACCAACAAACATGATGATAACAATCGCCTCTGTGATTATCGCTTTAGCGCAAAGAGATTTAACCCCACACCAAATAAGATATGGCAGAAAGGTTTAGGCAGATTAAAAGTGTTGGAGTAAGAAGGTCAGGTTGCACAAACACATACATCTGACAACACCAACAACTAATAAATTCGTGTATTGTATGGAGGAGCACAAGCCAAACATCATCATAACTCTTCTTTTGTCTGATATATGGCCGTGTGAATGCGCCAACTTTGCTGCTCCTCCTAGGACTACTGCTAGTTTCACACACACACGCACTACAGTAACACAAAAGCTTAGAATGTATTTGAAAACTTGGGATTTGAGAATCGGAAGCTGGGGGGAAATGAAGCGAAAACTTGGCTCTCTTCGGGTCACTTTTTTCAAATCTTTTTATTAATGACTGCTAGTTGTTGGGTGGGTTCGCTCCCATTTAGCTGAAGAGCAGGAAGAAAGTGTTAGTTGTTGGCGCCGACATCAGCCCTCTAATTCCAACAACAACAACTCATCCAGAATGATGATCCAAAAGAAATTGGCTCGTGCCGTTCAAAATTTTGAATTTTCAGCTTTTTCCTTCTTCTTCTTTTTGTAGCATCCGGCATTTATCTGAGTGGAGAAGTAGAAAAAATGGAATTTGCAGAAAACTTATTGGCATTGTTTAAAAAAACTTTGAGATTTTAGAGACTTTTTTAGAATATAACACAGATTTTGAAAATTGCTTATTGTGAAAAGTATAATTCGCCACAAAAATAGATGGAATTTTCGGTAACCAGACATTTTCTACTATTTTTGATGAAATTCCGTTGTTTTCGCCCGAATTTCATTAAAAATAGTAGAAAATGTCGCGCGACAAATTCTACTAATAGTAGAAAATGTCTGGTTGTCGGAATTTATTAAAGTTATAAGCGGATTTTGTTGTCATAAATAGCAGACTTTTCTGAACATGTTATTTTTTAGAAGTAAAACCATATTATTAAACGTACGTCTTAAAAAATATTTTTTTGCCAAATTTAGAAAATATTTTTGTTTTAAACAAAAACATCCAAAATATCCTTTTCATATTTTTTTTGTTTGATTTTAAGATATTTAGTCGAAAGTTGGTATACAGGGTGAAAAAAAAGTTATGGCGAAAATTCATAGGTCGGTTTATAATGCGCCACCCTGTAAATTTCAACTATTTTACCCAATATTAGATGCCTTTAAAAATAAAACAGAAATTGAAATGTGCTAGAAAGTTTAATTTTTGTAATAATCACTGTGCAACGCTCTGCAACAGGCATTATTTACTTTACTGATAATTACAAACAGCTGCTTGACTCTTTGAAAAAACATCTGTATACAGCCAGATGATTATATGAAAACCTTATAGCAGATATTTCCAGACTTTTATCCAATGCTTGCCATCAAAAGTCTGTTTTTAGTTTCCTCACTTCACACCCAAATATCACTTTTTTTGCTTAAACTAGTTTTTTATAACGCAGACAATTTGCTCCATCAAATAAAAAGAAAGTAGGAAGAGAAGCAGGGGTTGTGTGAGGAGGGGAGGCAGTGAGTGTTGATAGTTAATTAATTGCCTCCAAATTGCCTTCTCGTAGAAAAAGTCTCTCATAAAACATTTGCCTCCTTGCTCAAGTAATTGAGTGTCTGAGTTTTCATAGTAAAGGGACACCAGCAAAAAACATGTTCCACGGAGGGCATGCCTCCCAACGGCGGCCTCAACAAAAAACCCAGCAGAAGATTGATTGCTGAGCAGTAGCAAAAACAAAATCTTTTTTTTTAGGAAATAAGTCTCTTGTAAAACAGTTCTGGCTAAAATTTCACTCAGTAAAGAATAAATTTTGTGAGAACACAGCAAAAAATGTTGGTAGTAGAACAGAAATTTATCTTTTCCCCTGTTTTTGTGCTTTCAACTGTGTGAAATAGAGGCTTGTCGCCCCCCTTCCGGGTGACAACCCCCACAACTGTTTTTTGGCGCACAACAAAGGAGCATTTTTCTGGGTGGGGGCAGTCGCCGATGCAACTTAGCCAGCCTTTTTCCACTCAAAAAACAGCACTGCTGGAGTACAAAGAGGATTTTCAGCAATAAGCCGCCTTCAAAAGTGTGCCATTATGGCTAATTGATTGAAGGGGAATTAGGTCTGGAAGGGAAAAAATGTTTTCAAATCGGAATGTAAGTTATTTGAATACTAGTAACAAAATGTTGTTTGGAGTAAAGCCGTCCAATTTTCTAGGGTGACAAAAGTGCCAACTTAGAAAATACCTTTCTTTGTTTGCTTATCTTTTTCCTCATTTAAGGCTCGATCCCGCCAGACTGCATTTAAAAATTTTTTATATATGAAATTTTTTAGTTTAAAGAATTAAACCTGTGCCCGATAAGGAAAAAATGCAGAAACCAGCACATTTTTTCTTTCTTAACACTTTTTCACCTACAGTTTGATAGGTCTGACAAAAGATTTCTGCCTAGTTTTAAAAAATAATCTGAGGCCATCAATATCAGATTTGATGCCAGACTAGTGAAAAACGAAAAGGTTGAAAAAAATTAGTCATATCAAAAAATACAAATGGTGGACTAAATGCTCAACAAAGAGCAGTCTTACTATCTGGATTTTTTAGTATTTTAAATTTTTAACTGGCTCAATTTCGATCTTTACCATAGAAAACGACTGATTTCCACGATAAGTTATTGTCTGCTGCAACCGTATTAAAAATGTGCATTGCCACTTGCAAGCAATCATCTAAGAATGTATTTTTTCTTCTCTTTTTGGTTCAACCAGCTAAAACAAGCCGTTTTCCCATGGCCTTTGCCTAAAAACCTTATTTTCAGTCAAATGTTGCTTTCTCTTTCTCTCTGCTCTGTTATTAATAGAAGCTTTAAATGGTTGTTGGTGTTGTTGAATCACAACAGTGTTAGCAAAAATATATGGGCTGTTTTTGGATGAGCATCATATTATTGCTGCCCAATCAAATACACACACAAGATAACAACAATAAAAATTCATGAGTGTTGCGGTAAAAGTTTCAGACGCATGCCTTTATGCCCCCACTCAAGAAGTAGACAAAGGAATGCCCCCTACTGCGAATCCAAACAAAGCAGCACCAGCCAACTTATCGTCAGAATTCCAGTAAAACACACACCCTTCGAGATTGCTCCTCCCTACCCTTTTGTAGTGGTGCAACCATTTGCAAAAGAGCAGAAAGTATCAGAAAACCATTTACCCAGCCAGCCTGGTCCCACCACCTCCGATTCCCAGAGAGGTGGGCACGGAAATCATCATTAACCTCAACCTAACGATGCCCCAACAAAGACTTTTAGGGTCTTTCGAGCGAAAAAAAGAAGAATAATAAAAAGAGGAACACTTTAGCAGTAGTATCAATTGCCCCCTCTCCAAAAGCGGCAAATCAACCACTTTGCTCTTTCTTCTCTTTCTTCATCTGGCCCACTCAATAGCTCCATTATCACACACAACAAACACTTCATTTTTTGCTTACAAAAAGTTACTCATATGTGTATATGGAAAGGATGGCGCCAGATGCCCTTTCCACACTGACTGCTGCTGGATGCGGGTTTTCAGGCTGGCTGGTAGGAATTGTGTTGTTGCAACAACACACCTATCTTCACTTTTTCGTCTGATAAAGAAAATATTTTTCAAAGGGAGCTAGGTTCAGTTGCTTGGTTCAATTGCTGTAAATTTATTGAGGATTCTCTGCTTGAGGTTAAATTTCAATAGAACACGATAATAATAAATATGTGACCTAGTGTGGGTGAACTATAAGACTAAAATATTACGAAATTTTGCTGAAAACTCCTAAAAGAGAAGTTATCTCGTATTTTTTTAAGTCTAATACATTTTTTTCTAAAAAAGTCTGATCTTAAATTTGAAAATATCTCTAATGTGTATCCACGGCTCTGATTGCACTTACCGTATAACCTCTAATAATCCGGCCCCCTCTAATTCAAAAATTATAATTTTAGCATTGTGTTTGAAAACTGCTTTCAAGCAAGCTACGACCAGTGTTGTAAATCTTAGAACTACGGCACGGCATCAGCTCACGGCACCGACTCCCAAAATTTCGGCACCCACTTACAACATTGGTTACGACCCATTTTGTAGGTCATCTCTCTGGCTACAAAATGAGTCGTAACTTGTTTGAGAGAAGTCTTCAAAATGTGGATCAAAAATACAATGCCATGAACACGATTTTAAACAGAGGGAGCCGGATTATATTCAGGGTGGTCATAATGCCCCTTTTAGGGGGCGAATCCCCCTTTTTAGAAAATTTGCCCCTTTTTTAGGAAAAAGGGGCATAAAACAATATATCCTTGAAATTATGTTGTAATGATGCAATTTTTTCTTTCACTGTATCTCACTCTTTGCGCCTTATTTTTCTGCATTTTCTTGCCTCAAAATGTTATTCTGTATGATTTTCGCATACTGCGCTATTAACGCTAGAACTTTTAAGCATGGCCAAACGCGTGGGTTCCAATATCCAAGACTTCTTCAAGCGAACAAGGGGAAATTATAAAATGCCCTTTTTGGAACTTTTTAATTATAAATGCCCCCTTTTCATGATCGAATGCCCCTTTTCTCTAATAACGATATGGCCACCCTGATTATATTAGAGGTTATACGGTATCCAGCATATTGCTGATGACGGGAATTCGCAGTTATAAGATGGGCCTATTAGCCTAAGACTTCTGCCAAACAGAAAAGTTTCAAGGTTTTTAGTGCGGTGCCAGGGACTGTTTAACCACACGCACCCCTCCCCTCCTTAATGCGCTTCATTTGCCTCATTCACCTGGAATTTTTGGTGTTGCTCTTTTTGGTTGGGTGTAGCCCCATTAAAGCAATTGACGATCGAATCAACCTGCCCGTATTGGTGGCCTTTTGAAGTTGGAAAACATCTGGAGTAGTATTAAAACGATCTCATCCCACACAGACATACTTCTCCTTACGTATTTTTTTCCTTTGACGAAATTTCAATGGTTTTTTTTTATTTTTGTGATTGTACGCAAAAAAGAGGGAGAAGAAAATGAATTAAATGGTAAAAAGGAGAGGAATGATCCCTGACACCCTCTAAACGTATTGTCTAAGCCATTAGCCTCTGGAGCGCGTTTTTTGCAATTATTGTTGGCTTAAAAAAACTAGAAAAAACTCCTATTCGCAATATTTTGTTTGTGTGGGCTCATTGGTGGATGGAAGAAGAAAGGCTGAGAATAAGAAAAGAAGGGAGGGAAACAAATGCGCCAAGAGTGTAAAAACTGCCTAGCCAGGCAACCAACAATTATTATGTACGGTAGGAAAAATAACAGACAGCCTGCCCCTTTGAGAAGCAACAAAAGGGCAAAGATTTTATATGGTACGTTCTGAGATATGTGAGTGGCATTCGATGTTCACATAGTATTTTGATCTAACCACTAAGCTCTCGAGACTTCATAGCAGTTAGTGCTTTTGTATATTTTTCTGATAAATGAGTCTCCCTTTGTAAAATAAAATCATCACCTACCTTTGAGCATAACATTGAGGGTGTTGGCAAACTGCTCTCGAAGGGTCTCCAAAATAGGCGCTCTCACCATCAACTGGTCGAAGAATTCAAATGCAGTAGCTGTGGATAGTTGCCAACCTAGTTTGTTGACTATGAGCAGTTCCCAATCCTGAAAATAAAGCAATTGTGGGACTACAACATAAATTGAGCTAGCTTAAATTGAGATAGTTTCGAGAACGTGGCTTACCAATAGTTCTTCCAAAGGCACCCATTTATCCGTGTGTTCAACTATTTGATGGGCAGTGAGTGGTCGAGGTGCTTTCATCTTGCTGGCCAATAGAAGGCATGCATTAGCTAAAGCTAGTAGGTTGTGACGAGGCACAAACTGGACGCTAAGCACTCGATCTATGAAGGAGACTGCCAAAGGGAAGACCACCAGATCACAGTTTTCTCGGGTGCATATCTGAAGAATAGAACAAAATTATAAAAACGATGATATTTTAAATACTATTTTTTGAAAATTTAAAATAATATTGACCAGACCATCCGGAGTTGATTAATCAAGCAGTTCAATCACGTCCAATTCTCCTCATTAATTACCATTGGCTTGACCTTCACACTTTTTTACTAAAAACCCCCGTGATAAGCATCTCTTAATTTTGGTAGCCAGACATTTGACATTTTTTGAGGTGAAAATGCCAAAGTCAACAGAACACTTATCTAACCAATCCGATCAGCAAATATTTTCATTTGGTCTACCAACCAAAAATTGAAAGTAAAGTAATCAATAATAAGACTACTCACATCGTTGATGCACACAATGGCACTCCGCCGAGCATGTTCATTGATTTCGGTCTGGAGGGCACGGAAGTGTTCAGCGCTAGGTAGCACATATCTTTCAGCACGCAGAAGACTGGCCAGAGCCCGTCCATCCAGATGAACAGCCTTATCGACGTCAGCACTCACCCATAGGCGTTGAGCCACATTTAACTGCTGGTCCACTGCTAGACGACGTTTGCGTGCTGCGGATCGCTGAAAAGGAATATGACTATATGTGGCGTGACGAGGATTCTGAGGGAGAGGATTCCGCGGCCGATAATTCGTTTTGACATCCCGACTAGATAAAAATAAATTTCGGACACCGGATTTGTGTTCAGCATGGTAAATTTGCATACAAAAGTGAGCTTTAAATTAAAAAAATCACTGTCAAATTTGAAATATTGAATTTTTCAAATGTTTGTTGTCTTGAAAGGAACTTGAAAGTAATTGCGAATTTGAAGAAAGATCCATAAGCCAATTGACCATGCCAAACGCGAATCCAGTGTCAGATTTTCAGTTTTGCTTATCGATGACGTCAAAACGAATATCCACGGAATCATCTCCCGCGGAATTTTTGCCATGCCCTATATTTGTGTTACATAATAAAAACTTTTAATAAGTTCGGCCCTAATCCTTTCATTTCCTTATCAACATTCACACCTCACTATATGTGGCATGCATAAGAATATTAGTCATGATGATAAAGAACCACCTCCCCCCCCTCAAAGAATTAAGAGTAGAACACAGATCAATCCTGCCATACACACCATGTGTGACCTGCTGATGTTCCCATGTGCAAGTGTGATAAAGATTGTGAAGATTAAAAGTATTAAGAAAATATTTACCTGTACAGCATGTACAGAAGGTGAGGGAGGCACAGCCAGAGTGGACACATTCAGAGAATTTCGGCGCACCCCATTAGCATTGGTATCAATTGAACTTAGTACCTGGAAATTACACAATTTGCCGTGCCAAAAATAAATTCAACGGCAAAAATGTTGACAAAAAATTTTAGCATTAGTTTTTCAAAAATTATTGAGTTGATTTTGGCAATAAAATAAAATAGCCTGTGCACCTGTGTTTTTCAAAAACTGTTTGATTGCTATTTTGTAAGTGTGGTAAAGATTGTGATTTTGGCATTAAAAATTTTTTAATGTCTCCAAAAATTAACTTACCCTTCCTTGACTCTTTCTGCCAAAAGAATTTGAGGATGCTGCAGAGGATGAAGAATTTGTGTAGGAGGAGACATCATTTGTGGAAGTAGACATTTGTTGTTGATGTTGTTGTCGTTGATGCTGGGGCATATTTTCATTGGTGGGTGCAGATCTGTCGCCGAAGCCTAGAGATCTTCTGGACTGTCCCCCCACAACCAAATGTGACTGTTTCGGGTGTTGGGCAAGCTGGACAGAATGTTTAGGGGCAGAATGAGTAGTAGCTGCCATCACACCAGTCCTATTTGCTGATCCATGCAAAGAGATGCCGTTAAAACGACGTCTTTCTGCACTCATCCAGCCAGAAGAGCCGGAGTTTTCCCCACTGCTCCACTCTCCAGCAGCCAATGGTCGTCGTGCAGAAGTGGATGGGGACTCAGTCAGGAACTCAGTGCACCACAAGTCGGTGGTGTTCAGGTTGGTGGCCATAACTGTTGTCAGCCACAACTAGGAAATATTCTCCACCGCACTCACTGCTAAGTATGGAAATGGGAGTGCCGTGGGTGCAAGATGACACTAAATTAAAATCAGTCAAAAACAAAATGTTTGTTTTACTTTCACACACGCAAAGAGAGGGGAGAAATCTGTGAAAATGATCAAAAATATTTAGATGGATTGACAAGAGGGCATTGACCAGGGGTCCAGCTCCTTCTCCCCCTGCCCAAATGGCGTCTTGCAGAAGTCCTGGAGAAGAGACAGTCCTCAGTGCCCTGCCTTCCCTTCCATCAAACAACAATAATATAATCCCCAATGCGAACTGTGTGTAAGGAGGGGGAGGAGGAGGAGAACATCCAACAGTTAGAGGAGACATCTAACCCCGCCCATTTCTCCATAACTCCTCTTTGTTGTTGTTTCTAGATGCTACTGCTGGCCCTATAATAACGCCCCTGAGTAGTAGTAATAGTTGCTTCTGTTTCGCGCATACTACTCAAGAATTTGAGCAAGTGTTTTTATTACAAATTTGCAGAAAACCAGAATAATGCCCCGCAATTGCGAAGACTGTTTTTACGGTAATTTCAAGCAAGAAAACAAAAAAATTACAATTTACAAAAAGTATTTAAGGTATAAAAAGTTGAAAAACACATTTTGCCGTTTAAAACAAATTAATGTTTGGATTGCTGGGTAATCATCAAGTTACAAAAATGCAATGTTGCCCATCGGGACATTAAAAACTTAAGGTTGGGCACACAAACATACTTGAGACATATACCACTCGAAATTGATTGCATAAAACATGAGTTCATACCAGAGTTTCATGCAGTAGCCTTAATCAGGAAAAGTAAGCTCTTTTTTAATCTTTTTTGGACTATGGCCTGAAGGCTCATTTTAGAGTAAATTCTTTTTGGGTTTTTGAAAACCAATACATTTGAAAACCTTTACACATGCTTTAATTACGAACCTATTCAAATTTAACCAAAAGTTGAAAACGAGAACTAAAACGTAATATTGTAAAGATTCTTTGGTGACAGTATTGATCAGCTACAAAATTGAATTGCTGGCATGTCAACTGGCTGATTGGTATATTTGCAGGCGGAATATATTTTTTACTTTGAGATTCCTTAAAGGGGTGTACATGTTTTGTAGGATTTTTGACCATTATTATTTTCTTCTCTTGACTGTAATTTTTATGGCTAATGACTCAACTGTAAATACATTCCTTAGCCAACTTTTCACAGAGAATCCGAAAATGCCATTAGAATACAGATGTCTTTTGAAATTTGTTACGAAAAACACAAAAGTTGAACAAAACAATCATATCTTATTTCCATAACGTACATCTTTGAAATTCCTGTGGTATGGATTTTTATTATGGTTTACTCTTTTTAGATAGTTGTTGTGCAACTTACACCTCAAAATGCAGCCTATGGTCGGTAACTTGCCTACTAGCTGTCCAGAAAGGACAGTAAAAATACAGTGACAAGAACCCGATTTTGAATGTGTAAAGAGTATGTGAGGGAAATACCAGATGAGTGTTTTGGTCAATTTTTGTGTTTTTCATGAGATTTTTCGAAAGACGTCTGTATTCTAATAACATTTTCGGATTCTCTGGGCAAAGTTGGGCCAAGAATGTATTTGCAGTTTAGTCATTAGCTATATAAATCACAGTCGAGAGAAGAAAATAATAATGGTCAAAAATCCTACGAAAAATGTACCCCCCTTCAATACCAATATGTTTGCTAGATACTAGTGGTTATTTTGAATAAAAAATGTCTACAATTTAAACTAAAATCCTCAGTCTAGAAATAAAGTCGCCGCTCGTTATAACGCTCCATTTTGACCGGCCCCGCCTGCGAAAGTGCTGCTTGTTATAACGACTTTAGTGAAGTTTTATCAAAATTTCGAGTAAAATTTGATTTAAATTTTGTCTTAATGTGGAGAATCCTTTTTTAAAAATATTTTTTTAATTTTCAGTGAAATGGTTACATGTTTTTCTTCTGCATTTTGGTGTTGATAACTTTTTTTTAGAAAACTGTGACCAACGCTAAGAAGCTACGCGGGATCTGTACAGCTTATCAACCATATTATAGAGATTTTAGCAAGCACGAAATTAATAAAACTGTGCTAGCAATTCAACTTTTCTTTCTGGGTAACTAAGACTATTCTGTGCGATAAAGAGGCAAGAGTTCTTACAAGGTTCTTACGATGCTTGTGCACGGTCAATGTCTTTGTTCACTCAGGCTTTGTCACTTTACTGACCCGACAAACATTTTACAGTCGACTCTCAGTGCTAAAACGACTCTTGATGTAACGATTCTCGTTATAACGACCCAGAGTTAGTTGCCTCTTAAAAGACGTTATAACAAGAGTTAGCTGTATTAGTAAAGAAAAGGATTAACACAAAAACACGATATAACGTCCAGCGGATTAATTTTTGGAAAATGGCGCTCTTTATAACGACGCTCGTTATAACGTCCCAATTTGGCTGGTCCCTTGAGGGACGTTATAACGAGAGTCGACTGTATTTAAAAGTTTGTTGTGCAAGAAAATGCGTAGGCATGGTGTTATTACTTTAAAAAAGGTTAAAAATTTAAATAGAAAAACGCAAAACCAAAATTTGCGCCAAAAAAATCATTGTCCTTTAAGAGTTTTAAGGCCAAACGAAATTACACCCAGCGATAATATGAAGAAGGCTTTCAATTTTTGTCATTTTTGGAGGGCTGTGAAATCAATGTACGACGCCGTTGGGGTTATTTCGTACTTCCGTTTGTTTATTGCGTGTTCATCTAGCTTCACCACAAAGTTATTCCGAACCCATTCGAATGCAATTCCCAAGAAGCCATTTACTTAAGAGGCACTATTAATATTTGAATATTTGAAAGGATGAATGTATTTGTGTTCTACTGTATACCAGCACACCCTTCGCTCATAACTGGCACCTCTCTTAATGGAAAAGCAACAAAAAAAATCAAATATTGCACACAAACAGCTATTGCATTGAATGGTAGAAGGAGCATATTAAACCCTTTTCTCAATCTATTGTCAGTGGTTATTAGTGATGGGTGCCCCAAACAGTTCCACTCCGAACCAGCCGACACTACTTAAATTATGCAAACTAAATTTGTAAATTTTGCTGTTATTTTTTGTGCATCTCCACCAGTTTACTTTTTGGTTGTTGTTGTGGTCCTGCTGACCCTTCTACCCTAGCCAGCAACGGAAGCATAGCTGCTGCACAAAAGTTAACAACGCAGATTAAAATTCATTTTTTAGCTTTTTTGCTCACATAAAAACCACTGCTGGTGTTAGCCACTGAAAACTATGGGAAATTCCTTGGAAGTACAAACGAATAAATCAATAAAACCGAGTGCCTGAGTAGTTGGTGTGCCCACCTGGTGCAATAAGGTGATCTAATCACAAAGATTGCTTTGATTTACAAAACTTTTGACACTTCCAAGAAAACTCTCTTTTTTTCTTTCTTTACGGTGGAGGCCGTTTTTGTGTGGGGTGTGCACAAGTGAACAGTAACAACAGTTCAAGGGTTGAAAGTCTGGTGCAAGTAAAAAATATTGTTTCGTCTTTATATATTCAATTTTTCCAAAAGAGGGTATTAAAAAACTATTTTTTCTTTCATAAAATCATTAATTGGGGTATCGACGTTATGTACCTTTTGTCGCAAATGGGAAAAAAGGTACATAACGTAACACGCCAAGTTATAACGCGCCAATTTAAATTTTTTTGAAAAAGGTACACTAACACACTATATATTCAACACAAGATATGTGAAAGATGAATATCTGACGATATCAACATATTTTGATTGATATCGACCTAGTAGTGTCCTACCCACCCGACCCATTCGAAGTCAGATTTCGAAGTCGGAAGTAGTGGCTCCGATGGATGTCGGAAGTAAAATGTCGGTGTCGACAGGGTGTCTCCAATAAACTTCCTACTTGTCTATTTAGGCATTACCTAATTAATGATCCACCTCCCAACATGGTCTGATCCACATCATCACGTAGTCCAATCCAATTCAAACATGGTTTAGAAGGTACATAGCAAGGGGTATTCAGGTGATAATACCCAGGTGGTGTTACTAGGTTAGGGGTACCCATGTAAGGCATATGCAGGAGGGGTACCCAGGCGGTGTTACTTAGGTGAGTGGTACCCAGGTAAGGCTACAAAGGATGTGACACCCAGTAACAATATGCAGGTAGAGGTTCATAAGTACTGTATTTCTTCTAATAGGCCGACAGCCGCCAAAAGCAAAAAATAACTGGTTTATTGGGGGTTAAAATGCATACAAAGTCACTTTTTGCCATGTCCCATGTTGAAACACATGGGACATCAGCCCAAAAATAGACAATAATTTAAATTTTTTAAATTGACGTGTTATAACTTGGCGTGTTACGTTATGTACCTTTTTTCCCATTTGGGACAAAAGGTACATAACGCCAACGCAACCATTAATTGGAATTTGGCAACGGATCAGTAAAGGTGTTTGCAAGGAATTTTAACGTGCCGTATATTCTCTGATAAACGGCCTCTCCAAAAGTGACAAAATGAACCTAATATAGGGTACGAAACTAAAAAATTTGAAATAAAGTACATTTGGCTACATAAAGTGCAATATGCCTCTTTATCAGATGTCCTTGTAGGTGGGGATAAACCTTGGGTTTCGGCTGGTCACTGCTGTTCCATTGTTGATTTTGGCTGATAGTAGATGGATGATGAGCGCCAAATACGCTTGGTTGGGATTAGGCAATTGATAGGTGCGGAAAAAGAGTGTTTGTTGCAGTTGAAACCAGGTATAATGAATTAATTTCCGTCTAATACTTTGTTTGCATGGTTTTCCCGCTGGGCAGTGCTTCTTATCATGCCAGTGTTTACCTAGTGCCCTTTTCCTCCATAGCGCAGTGTTTTGTTGTCACTTGTTTCAATGATTAAAAAATTTATCCTGAAAAAGTCTGAGGCGCCTATTTCATTTCCGGCCATTAATTTAGGAGTTGAATGTGTATACAGTCTATTTCGTTTTACATTACATGTGTAGATGTTGTTCGAAGTGAAATATGAAAAAAGAAAAATACCGGTTTAACAAAACTGCAGGCAATAGCACAAAGTAAGTATTTTGCAAAGCTGTTTTTTGCATTTTCTTAACTCCCGCAAGCTCTACCGATTCCACTTTTCAGATTTTGGTTGAGCACCCAAAAATATCGAAATCGATCTCAAATAAATAATAATAAAAAAAGCCGGCCGTCAAGAAATACGGTAGTGTATTTTCTAGGGTTTTGCAAAATGCCAAAATTTGTGCCAAAATGGGCGACATCCTTAGTAGAATCCTTCTTCATATATTTTTTGACAGCATTCCTGTTTGTTTTGCTTTTTCCAAACTTTTCAGGGTAAAATGAAAAATCCGAAGCATTGTTCCTAGAAATTTTTCCTCTCAACTTGACAAGTCATTAATTGAAAGAAGAAGATCAAAGCAGCTAGTGAATTCTGCCCTGCTCACTATAATGTAAACGCCATAGACATAGCCTATCCTTTTTTTGGCAAATTTGGCCTATCACCCCAACTGTATATTTAAAAAATTGGATTTTTTAAAGAGGTTACTTATAATATATAATATGATATATATATATAGATATATATAGATATATAATATATAATATGATTTGGTTTGCTAAAAAGCTGAAATGTGCCACGAAAAACTTGTGCACAGGGTGTCCCAAGAAATTCCATCGATTTGAAATGGCCATAACTTTTTGTCCTGACACGATTTCGAAATTCTGCAAACGCCAATCGACTCAGCTCGCGATGAGAATTTTTTAGCATATAACACTCAAAAATTTTCGACCGAAATTTTGAAAATTTGCCTTGGTCCCCTCTTTGGTTCGGAAAAACACAAAAAAATTCAATTCGTTTTGACGTGCTCGTTGTTTTTTTGTTTCGATGCTTACTGTGATGTTTCCTTCTAATATTCTAGATGAGCTACTCTCCGCAACAAAGAGCTTTCTGTGTCGTAACTTATGTTAAAGAGGGAAGTCCATCGATCGTCCAGCGCAGATATCGAACTCCATATGGACTTCATGCACATCTGCCGAACAGGGCAAGAATTCGTCATTAGTATGCCGATTATCTTGCACGGGGATCTAGCGATAGGAAGAAGTGGACCGACTCTAGGTTTGCAAGCAGAAATTTTGGTTTATGTTTTTGACTTCTTGACTGTTTTCTTCAGGTGGGTGCCAACAGTGCTCAAAGAAGCAGAAGTGATTGAGGCTTTTCGAAATGATCCGCGTGCGACCATCAGGGAGTTAGCACTGCAAGAAGAAATACCGTCAAAGTCCACCGTACACAGAGTCTTCAAGGCATGTCTTGTTTAGATTTCCTCATGGCCTCACTTGATCAACTTTTCTCATAAACTCTTTGATTCACTTCAGGATGTCAAGTTCTACCCGTACAAGATCCAGCTTCATCAAGAACTTCGTCCTCATAATCGTGCCGCACGAGTCGAACATGCTATCAATCAGCTGGGCCTCTTGGATGTATCGCCTCGTTTCCTGGATAATGTGATGTTTTCGGAGGAATGCCATTTTCACATTCACGGCGGTTTTAATTATCAGGTTCTTATCCTTAGCCTTCTTATCCTGCTTTTTGTCCATCTTCTTCATTTTCTTAAAACTTTCGTTATTAGGCTCAAGAAAAACCTCACTCACCGTTGCATTCTCCTTATCTTCGTGTATGGGAGCGATCGGACGTCAAGGCATTGTGGGTCCCTACTTCTTCGAGGAAAACGTTGGGCCATCCTATCTTCAAATGTTGCAAGAATTCTTCTCTCCGAGAGTCCAAGGTAGTCATTTCGTTTCATTGTTCATTGTTTTGTTTAGGTGTCCAGAACCTCATTTTCATGCAAGACGGTGCGCCCCCTCACTTCAATGTCATTGTTTGTGACGTGTTGGACCAAAATTTCCTGCTCCGATGGATGGGTCGTGGTTCTGCCAATAAGCCAGCACCGTTCCGATGGCCGCCTTACAGTCCTGATCTTACGCCTCGTGACTTCTTCCTCTGGGGCTACTTGAAGAGTCGTATCTACCGGACACAGCCAGCCAATTTGCATGATTTGCGCGCAAGGATGTTGCATGAATTCGAAGTTCTTCCTGGTGAGATGATCAATCCTATGCCCGACGGCTCGAAAAATGTCTTGAAAGGGAAGGAGGCAGTGTTGAAGTGAGATAGAGTCGTTGTTATGTGCTCCGTTGTTACGTTCAATAAAGATGGTTGTTCAGTGTTCGTTTGCTGAGAGTGTGTCTTGAACTGGTTTGTGACGAAATTGGCCACATTCTGACGAAAGATAGAAAAAATGAATTTTTTGTGTTTTTCCGAACCAAAGGAGAGACCAAGGTAATTTTTCAAAATTTTGGTCGAAAATTTTTTTTTCGAGTGTTATATGCTAAAAAAATTCTCATCGCAAGCTGAGTCGATTGGCGTTTACAGAATTTCATGTCAGGACAAATCGGTGGAATTTCTTGGGACACCCTGTATTTCCGGGCAGGAATAATGTGTCACGTAAGGATAACGAAATACACGCAGCCTACTTATCTACAAACATCTTTTCTGTGTGGCCACACAGACTAAGACGATCAAATCACTGGCTGGCAAAAAATTAAGCTAGACAACAGATACAGTTTATTCATGACAAATAGCAACAAAGGTCATGCGCTTTAACAATTCAAGCTGATGTTTAGAAGATATTTGGAGCAACGAGGAAATTGCATTGCATTATTTCAAAAAGTAGATAATTAGGGGTTTGAATGAATTAACTTTTATGTTTTCGTTACTTCATTCAAACCGCCAAATCTACATTTTTGAAGTGATTCAATAAAATTCGATAGCTTGTTGAAAAACTGAGATCTTGTGCTACACGATACTGAAAAATTAATAATGAATGGATATAACGGGTGATCCAAAAGTTCCCGTGAAAATCTAATCATGAAAGATATGATAAGATTTAAAATAATAAAGAACCGCATCGTACATCATTTTGCAGCATTTTTCCTCCTCTTTCATTTGATATCTTATATAGTATTTGGCATGTGTGGGTGGGTGGGTAACGCTTTTTCACTTCGAAGGCCAGAACGGGTCGTAGATAGCGAAATCACTTTTGTCGCTAATACCATCGTGTTCCCCAGAATGTCAGCTTTCGTTTAAAAAAGAACAGGCGAAAAAAATGAGTTCTAATAGGGGATATACCTATTTTTATGAATGAAGTCATAGCCCCTCATTGAAATTTCGAAATACTATAGAGGCGCCGATAGGCGCCTGTGGTCCCTTGTATTGAATGTTATAGCACTAATTTACATTTGTGTTTTTAGAATGGCAAATATGCGACCAGCTATTTTGAAACTTTGGCAGGATGGAAAAAAGAAAAGCGAAATTTCTCATTTGTTAAATGTACCCTACACAACCGTGAGTGACGCTATCAAGCGATTTGACGGTTATGGATTATTTTGTATGGCCTTATCTCAATCAAAAACCTGCGCAAAGCCACATAAAACAATAGCTGAGTTGAAGGCAACGCTAGTGAAAGAATGGGATGAAATTCCGCAGAAATGATTCAAAAATCTATTGACAATTTTCCAAAAAGAGTCAAAAAATGTATTGATACAAATGGTGGTTATTTTGATGAGTGAAATAAATTGTTGATATACCATTCGAAAGAGGAGAAAATGAGCAACATTTTATAACATTACACAGAAATGTGGTTTTGAATGGTTATGGTTTTGAAATAATACAAAAAAATAGCGATAAAATTTTCACGGGAACTTTTGGATCACCCGTTAAAACACCCCGTGTTTTTCTTAAATTACCTGCTTTTTATCTTAAATCTCCCGCTTAATTTTAAAATTGAATTTTTGACTTTTTTAAAAAAATTTATTAAAATTGTTACATCATCATGTAGCTGCAAATCTCAGCTTTCAAAGAAATTTAAATTGTAAAATTTAAAAAATGAAAAGATTTACGTATTTGAATGAACGGACCTGAACCGAAAACTCACTCTTTTCTAGTACCTATAGCTCTTTATTTTTGAAATTAAACAGTTGATTGTTATAGCTCATTAGAAAGCTAAGATCCAGGGCTACACGATGGTGAACGTGTTTTCGAAGAAAATAGGCAGGAGAAATCAATTTCATCCATTAAAAAATCAACACAACAATTTAGAGAAAAGTGTAGAATAGGCGCGCAAAACAATCAATAAGTCGACAACCCTGGATTTTTCCTACCCAGGTTCAAAAATTTATAATTTCATTATTATTTACGAAAAAAAGATTTTTATAAAATTAATTAACATAAAATTACCTGAAATTAAGCGGAGTAAATGTACTTAAAGCATAGAGTGGTGTAAATTCATGCAAACCATAAAGTGAAATATCCAGAGGCCAAACACACAGTGCTCTCTGATCAGCTTTAAAAGTACACAGAACACTGACAGCAACTACTCTTTTACCATCTTTTTTCATTATTTTTGTGTGAAATTATGATGACATGGCGGGAATTCACAGCTACTCTTTGGTGTATGCAACATAGCAGCGACTTTTTTACGACCAAATGCAACAATGCCACTTTTTGCTGACTACCCCAATAGCTGGGAGAATACATATGACACTCTTGTATGGAAATAGTGAAACATTAATTTAGGCAGACGAAAAAGAACGGAAGACCACTGGTATGTGGTGTGTGGGTCAGTAGCAGCTGCTGGTTGGTTGTCACTAACCAATGATAAGGTCAGACAATTCCATTGTTTTATCAGCTATTTTGATAAGAAGCGTGGTTGGCACAAAAAGTTACGCCGCCAGTCCTTCGAAGAGACCTTATTCGTTAACCTTTGTATATCACATCAAGAGGCTGAAGAGGCTATACATGTGCCCACAATTTTGACAATAATCTGAGCTATATTCTAAAGAGGTATCCTGGGGCCTATCCGACTAAACGCAATTTGAAATTGAACTTTGCAATTGAAATCTGAAATTGAAATATTCCTATTCAACTAAAAATTTGAAATTTGCAATTTGCAATTGAAATTTGAAATTGAAATTTTGAAATATTTTAACTCAAATTTTTTTCCTATCTGACTAAATGAAGTCTGCAATTTTGCAATTGAAAATAATTTCAAAATTGCATGAAATTTTGTACCCACTCTGAGTGGGCAACAGTTTTTGCAATATTTTTTTTGCTATGGTGTAATCTTTGTAAAAGTGCTCTAGGGGCAACTTTTGGCCGTAAAAACGATTTTGGGGGTCTGTGGTATAAATTTGTGGTCTAATTTTTGACTTTTAGCCATGTCTTTTAGCCCGGTCTAGATATTCTTGGAAACTCTTGGCTTAGATACCGTAGTTATACTAATGGACGGGTATACCCGTCTATTTTTCAATCTATTTTTTGATTTTATGTTAAAAATGCAGTAAAAAAAGGTTTACGCCCTTACTTTCGGTCTTAGGGGGTACCTGTCTATTAGAGACTACCCTTCAAATAGAAACTACCCGTCTATTAGAATAAATACGGTATACCTCATCAAATTCCGCCTTTTTATAATTTTTTCTATTTTTTAAATTCCTTTTTTAAATCCCGATCTGGTTAAGTAAGTAGGTGGCCAGGTAGGTGTTTGGTAGGGTAGGGTAGGTGGCCAGGTAGGGTAGATAGGTGCTCAGGTATGGTAGGTAGGTGGTGGTACGCTCACTCCCGTTCTGTGCCGCGTAGTGGTAAAATGAACCGTACACCTACACCTACAGATACACTTGAAACTAAACATACTCTACACCTACACTTAAAATGAACCGTGCACCTACACCTACACATACACTTGAAACTAAACATACTCTACACCTACACTTAAAATGAACCGTGCACCTACACCTACACATACACTTGAAACTAAACATACTCTACACCTACACCTACAGATACACTTGAAACTAAACATACTCTACACCTACACTTAAAATGAACCGTGCACCTACACCTACACATACACTTGAAACTAAACATACTCTACACCTACACTTAAAATGAACCGTGCACCTACACCTACACATACACTTGAAACTAAACATACTCTACACCTACACCTACACTTAAAATGAACCGTACACCTACACCTACACATACACTTGAAACTAAACATACTCTACACCTACACTTAAAATGAACCGTGCACCTACACCTACACATACACTTGAAACTAAACAGACTCTACACCTACACCTACACTTAAAATGAACCGTGCACCTACACCTACACATACACTTGAAACTAAACATACTCTACACCTACACCTACACTTAAAATGAACCGTGCACCTACACCTACACATACACTTGAAACTAAACATACTCTACACCTACACCTACACTTAAAATGAACCGTGCACCTACACCTACACATACACTTGAAACTAAACAGACTCTACACCTACACCTACACTTAAAATGAACCGTGCACCTACACCTACACATACACTTGAAACTAAACATACTCTACACCTACACCTACACTTAAAATGAACCGTACCTCATTTTCCTGTAGACAGTATTCAAGTTTGATCAAAGTCCCATCAACTGCACCACAGACTGAAGGCATACCTAGATTAGCAAGACGAAAGAAGATTGCAGCAATTTGGCGACACTCATCTTGACCTTTCGGCCAGCAAATTAACTTAACATTGATCAGTTTGGTTAATTGACGAACAACATCACATACCGACTGCTTTAAAGGGCCTAGAAATGAAAAGATATTAAACCACCCTAATTTAATTTGACTAACCTTGCG
The DNA here is from genome assembly GCA_029231635.1 of Ditylenchus weischeri. NCBI lineage: Eukaryota > Metazoa > Nematoda > Chromadorea > Rhabditida > Anguinidae > Ditylenchus > Ditylenchus weischeri. The sequence continues at coordinate 177,893 of JAMRYI010000114.1, forward strand.
CATCTCCAACCGTATAAAAGAAAGAATTCGACGCATAAAATCGCAGCGCACATAAAAGCTTGTCACGAGCACACATCGGATTTGAACGGAGAGTTGCAGGCTGTAGATCGGCACCAAGAATGTTGAGAAGTACATCTGCTTGTCGAGAAGTGAGGCGAAATCTTTCCCGAAACTTAGTTGGATCACTGACAACAATTCTCGGTCTGAACACACGCTTTCTCATTTGACGCATATTCAACTCTTCATCTGAGATTTAGCTGCTTGAAGGGCCCGGAGTTTTTTGAGGACGGCCCCGCACGAATGGAACTTAAAACGTTGGGCCATTAAAAAAACCCTGGCTAAGTCAGCCCGTGTATCGACTGTTGGTCATTTCGTTACAACTCATTTGGGTAAATCTCATTTGGGCAAGCAAAAAATCTTTGTGGAACAGAAAATCACTTTTCTTTTGCACTTTGCAACTTTGCACTTGTCACTTTGCAAAATTTGCAGTTAGTGGGATAGGCCCCTGGTCTGATCCGGTCTGGTCTTGCTCTTCACCCACCTCTGACATAAAGATCATTCTGATTTTTGACGAAAACAGAGCTAGACCAAATGCTCTTTTATCAGATATACGATTGGCCAAACATATAAATATTCAAAGAAGACATTGATCAATTATGTTATTTGAGCAAACCCTTAATTGACCAAATGCCTTTTTTATCAAATAGTTCATTGACCATTTCTCTAATTCATCTTTTATAGGCACGCCGAGTTTTTGGGGTGTTTTCACTATAATTTACTGGTGAAATTCAGACTTTTGAGGGCGCATTTCAGTTAAAGTCTATTTACAAAAAGGGCCACTTGGCAAAACCTTTCCTACAGGAGCAACCGTAGTATACCCCCACCACTCAACTGTAGTATACCCCCACCACTCAACTGTAGTATACCCCCACCACTCAACTGTAGTACACCCCCACCACTCAACTGTAGTAAACCTTACTATTTTCTATATTTACTGACAGCATATAGGACAAAACAATATCAGCGTTTAGTCCACATTACTAATATGCGAGAATTTGTTGCGCTTATATACCGCGTGCGACTTATCATTAAATTGAACAATGCAAGTGTCTTCAGCTTGGTCTGCAGCTTCATTCACAGCAAGAACGATTGCTTCATACTTCTTTGGCTTCTTACCCTTCCCCCAAATGACTTTGACCCTATCACCGACAGAGAATGGAATACGCGAATAATGCTCTGGAGAAGTAGGGTTTATTTCTGCTTGATTGACTGGACTTTCAGGAAGTTCATCACCATTGTTTTGTATTTCGTAGAAGTCATCATCCTGTTCACTGAACTCATCGTCTTCTTCACTGCTATCGAAATGATACTTTTGATCAAATCCATTAGCACCGGAGTGTATATTAGCTTCTACACACAGCTTAATCAGTTGTAGAAAAGGATCACTAAAATAAAAAATACAGTAGAAAGTAATTTATGGTGCAAAAAAAACATTACGCATTTTGAAGCCTACATTGCTTGATGAACAAGTATTTTGCGAGATTACCTGGCAAATGACGACGGGTCCGATTCCCTGGCTGTCTGAATACCATTCGTTTCACTGCTCCCCAAGTTGCCTATATGCTATTAGTGTGAACTGCCTACACCAAGATAGAACGTAAATACATTAAATCGTTTTCACTTAAATCAAATACATTTCGCACATGAGCCGGTAAGCAATCCGGGACGTCTTCTTCCGCTGTTCGAAAAGTTACGCTAAGATTCACACGAAGAAGTTGATAACTGAAGTCCTCAAGAGTAGCGTATGCGCGCTAACAGTCTGCAATGATTATCGAGCCAGGTTTCATACAACGCTGAACAAGAGGGAGTGGAGGCCACAGTCTCTTTAAATAACTCTTTGGAGCGTCATAATATTATGAATAATAAATAAGCAAACCGTTTCTCAACTTGCACCATAAAGGTCTTTCCAGATAAGCGAGAGATTCCTCCGAAAACCCAAGATCCTTGCACGTGGTGCCCTCTATTGTACTTTCTCTTCCCGAATTTTGATTCGTCAATTTCCACCCAAACTTTTAAATAAACAACTCGAATTTTTATAAAGTTATCGATTAACTTACAACATCACCTGGGCCTCCAATCGAATCTCCCAAAGAAATCATTCCATAGTAAACAGCACGACGAAAAAAACGAGACCATTCTACTGCTGTTTTGATGCTTATGCCAATCTCCTCACATATTTTTATCAATTCCATATTCGCAAGCCTGAAAGTGAAAATGGTATTTAAACCACAAAAAACCAAAACATATTACCATAAGTAAATGAATTTCAAGATGACGACTGTTGGTGTTTTTGACCTAACAAGGAACGACGACGCAAGAAGACCGCATTCGACATTGCACTTTCGACCACCAATAACAAGGCGCTTACCACAACGAAGGCGAGCATTGCTCAAATAATTCAAAATAACATTTCTAAAATCTAGGACCAAAAGTTAAAAATTTACTTGTTGCTTCTTTTGTCGATAGTCATATTTGGTTTGTTACACTTCGGGCAGTTACGAGGCTAAAGTATGATATACCACATGTTCCCAAAACTGGGGTTTGACCACATATTCGAACGTTTCAGGTCGTAATTAGTACGAAAAACATGTTTTCCGGTGGCGGAAAGACATTTGCAACAAAAAAAATTTGAACAAAATCACCCAAAACCACAGGGTTCCCGAACAATTCAGTGCTCGCATTAGCGTTTAGGGGCCAAGGCTGACCCTTTATACACACCTGCCTGCCTAATGTTATTGTTTCTTGCATAAAAAAGCACTTTCGCCTCAACAATGCCAGTTCCTGCCGAAAGCAGGCAGGTGTGTATAAAGGGTCAGCCTTGGCCCGAACAATGTACCCCCAAAGGGGCTTCCTATTGAATTAGGGTGCCTGCCGAAGGCAGGCAGGTGTGTATAAAGGGTCAGCCTTGGCCCCTAAACGCTAATGCGAGCACTGAATTGTTCGGGAACCCTGTGGTTTTGGTCGATTTCTGTCAATTTTTTTTTGCAAATGTCTTTCCGCCACCGGAAAACATGTTTTTCGTAATTACGACCTGAAACGTTCGAATTAGGGGTCAAAACATACTTTTGGGAACATGTGGTATACCATAATCCTGCCAGTTACGGTCAAGAGAGATAATTCCATGTTGATCCAAAAAAGAATGCAGCTTATCTTCATTGCTTCCAAGCCGATCCAGAGAAAAAAGTGTCCAATGCACTGAAGTCTTACGACCATCTCGTCGCAACGCCATTTTCTAAAAAGGAAACAACAATTAACCTTAGATACTTTATTACAGTATTATCAAAATAGGTTTATAGAAAGAAAAAAGCAATAATGACACACGACGACAAAACAACAGGCCGAAATAGAAATAAACACAATTTTTGCTGTGGTTGCCAACTTTTTAAAAATAGTTAAACGAAATTCAAAATATTTTGAGTGGTGGGGGTATACTACAGTTAAGTGGTGGGGGTATACTACAGTTAAGTGGTGGGGGTATACTGCAGTTGAGTGGTGGGAGTATACTACAGTTGAGTGACGGGGGTATACTACAGTTTTTCCTTCCTTCATACTATATTTGAAGCTAAATAATTAAAAATGTACCATGTGTAGAAACTACAAGTCACACTCTTTATTACGATGATTGTCAAAACATGCGTACAAACGTTAAATAGAATCATCAAGGTCGCACAATAAAAGTGGTTCCGTTTTTTATACTAGCATGCATCTCTTTGTGTTTCTTCTAATTTCCGAATGCTCTCTTCTTGCTCCGTCGCTCTTTTCTTCAGTAAGTGTTGCACAAGAAGAATAACGATGAGCCTTAAAAAGTATAAACTCTCAGATAACAGCTTCGTAATCTACTCACAAAGCACCACCCAGCAGAAGGCAAATCCCGCAAAAAGCAAAGCTCCTGAAAAAGTAGTAAGAGCACGACTTTATAAAAAAGCAGCCAAAAACACACCAGTAGTAATGGCAAGTGACGTCATACAGTCTGCCTTAAAAAACAATTTAGTGAGTATACCTATCTAGCGGTGCTGACCTGCGACTGGTGGTCCTATGAATGTAGCTACTCCCTGAATGAAAAGCAACAGGCCAAATGCATCTGAAAATGAAGAAAATTACTTAACCCCAGCTTTATAGGTTATCTACTTGTAAGTCGGTCCACTCCCACCAAATCTACAAGCACAACAGCTAAAATGACTTATTTTACGGGAAAAACATCAGACAATGAGCTTACAAACAAGACAAACAAACGAGCTGATGGTAAAAGCAAAGAAAAAGCAATACACACCGAATAGCCAGAAAGTTTCCATCCAAAATACGAGGCAACACGATAATCCACACCTGAAATTCCGGGTCAATACCAAGTCCACATGAAAATATTAAGATATCAATTACTACTTACAAAATCATTGAGACGCTGAAAATCCACATTCGGTTTCTTGCTCGATCTTTCCCCCACGAAAAAGGAAGCTCGCAATCACACACTAATCCAAATGTCACACGGCCGAATATGCTAGCCAACCCTGAATAATAATTTTTTATGCTTCAACATCCGAAAACTCACCGTATATTGAAACTGTTGTAGTTGCTTGGGATTGACACCATTTCTTACGGAGAGCATACATGGGCATAAACATAGGTGGTGGGTCGAACCCAATGCTCATGAAGAAATTCGAAATAGCGAATATGACAAAAACCGGTTCCATGAAAAGAGATAAATCCATCATCTTCTTTATAGTCCTACAAAATCTCTTGTAAGTAAAATATTTTAAAGACGCTGGTAAAAACACACTTCCAAATATTTGTTGACTCAGTGGGCTCTTTAGCAAGAGACTTGGTAAGACTATCTTCTTCTACAACCTCTTTCTCATTTTCGGCAATCTGACACAGTTTTTTCTTGTCTGCGTTAAGTTTGCTAATCGTCGACAAGACGGCTGTGCCCGACACGGAACGAAACTTCTGCAAATTTAAGCTACAGAATAATCCGGAACTCGAAACTTTTTCTCACCTGTGGATCTTCATTGTAAGGAGGAAGATGTATAACTGACCTTGGAAAGAAGCAATCTGTCACGTTGACATATCCGACACTGACATTCACTTTGCTCTTCGAATCAGTCTTCTTCGGTGCTTGACCAAGTTCCACCAAATTTGATTCAGATTGGAGAAGGCGTTTCCTTGACATTGAAGATGAAGACGAAGGACAGCAAGCTGAATGTTCGATTCTAAAATGTTGTGAACGAAAAGTCTAACCTCCAAGAGACATACTTCGCTGTGAGAATGGACCAAGTGTTTTTGGCAATTGCATATTTGCGCCCAGAAGAGGCTTAGTCTCTGCGTTATTCGTATCAACAATGCCTGGCTCACAATTGAGATTGTCATTAGAATATGAATTATTCTCAATCAACGACTTTTTTGCTCCCATCGTCTCGTCTTCTTCTCTGGTCAACAGGACATCACTTCCTTTATCTTCATCATCACTTTCTTCCTCGTCATATATGGGCTGGAAATTTACAGGTTTGAAGAGGGCCGCACACGGAACGCAGAGAAGAACAATGGCTGAAAAAAATATAGGTACTATTGTATTTCAAAGCCTTAACAACATCAAATTTTGTGGAAAAGTCTACATGAACTTTTAGAAGAAATTTTAGAAATCTATGGTGTGATGACAGCGGAAAGAACTGCAGAAATCCCTACAAACATAAATATATAAAATACCAGAGTATATTTGAAAAACCCTGCGCCAGGCTATTTCTTCGTCAAAACTTGTCAGCAAAAAAGCGAATATTTTCGGAAAGACTAGAGTGCCAACACCCGCGCCGCATACCTAAAGATACTAATCATCTCCGACTTCACATAACTAATCATTAAACGAACTGTAATGCCAGTAGCTAGGGATCGATATTTTTCAAAGTACATAGTTACGATGACAATCGCAGGACAGTACATCATGCCAAATCCTGAATTACATAGACAATTGACACCGTAGATTGTTGAATTAGAAATACCTATCCCCATAATCACACCACAAGTTAATACCAAAAGCACAATAGAATTTACGAAGGAAGAGATAAGGCACCTGAGAGAAATTTATCAAAAAGTGTACACATTTTCAACAAGGTGTAACAAACCCGATAGATGCGATGATCGCCCCCATGATTGTGGTAACTCTACAGCCAAACCGATTACAGATAGCTGAGGCCACAGGACCAACCCCCATCATCAAGCCCGTTAGAAGCGCTAGGACCGTGCTTATTCCAGCTCTTGACGTATCCAATTGCTAAAATAAAAAGGGTACAGATAGCGAGAAAACAGAGAAAAATAACCTTTAAAACGGGCTCAGCAATGACACCAAACGAGTAGACAAAGCCATCCGCAAAGACATGAATGAGAAATGAACCCAGCACAACGACCTGAATAAGACCTGAATGAGTAATACAGAGTGTATCAAATTTTCCTATCATTTAAGAAAGTTTACAATCTGTTTGCTCAAATCGGCTAAGCTTGATCTAGCATTTTTTTTTTGGTACACAATGTAAACACGATTTTTGCTTGACGCACTCGTGTGTTTGAATCCTTGTCTGCGGATGGCCTCTGGATGGGCAAGACCCAAACCACAGGGAGTGACCAAGGGAAAATCGTGTTTTCCACAATGTATACCAGAAAAATTGCTATTAAAAACTGAGTAGATCTGAACGGCATAGGTAAAAGGTTATCATGATTTAAAAGTGTTAGGAAAATTTGATACGTCCTATACTTTAAACGCTAAACTTTTTACCCATCCATAGCCTCCATCCAACGCGATTGGTTTAAATCCAATAGGTTCACGACTATCAGCTGATTTCACAGACATACCAAGGCTAAATTAGTGATTTGGAATTAAGTGAAGAAAGCCCAATCAGCGTTCAGCAAAAAGTGTATATTAAGAAGTGAGCACCATATGAGAAATACGAAAATGAGTTCATAGAACAATTGCACGTTGCTTATTCTTATCCGAACAACTCTTCTCAAGACGCTATGCTAATCACAAATACCGTATTTCCTCTAATAGAGCCCCAGGGGCTTTTTATTTTGGATGCCAATCGGAAAATTTGAATTCGATTCGAGATTTTGGGTGCTCAACTAAAATCTGAAAAGTGCAATCGGTAAAGCTCGTGGGAGTTAAGAAAACGCGTAAAACAGCTTTGCAAGTGACTCTGGGCTGAGATATAGGTCCTCAAAGTTAGGGGCTCTATTAGGGGGGCTCTATTTGCAAAATTGAACGAAAACATAATGTCAACCAGTGTTATTTCCGTGTTGACACGGAAACGAAATTGAATTTTTGTGTCGATTTTCATGTTACACGGAAATGAAAATCATTTCCATATTGGTTTCCGTGTAAAACCTAAACCAAAACTGAAACTCATTTTGGTTTTTGTGTCACTCACACGGGAAAGGCACGACCGCCCCGTGGCCTATCAAAAACCTTATATACCAAAGATAGCCCTGAACGAGCTGGGCACGAAACCGTTCGCAAAATCGGCTACGGAGCGACTGCGCCGAGATATTGGCTTTTAAAATTAGAAATTTTGTGCAGCTATCTAGCAGAAACAACGATTTGAACAGGTATGTGTGGCGCAATGGTATAGATTCAGGCTATTTTTTACGTCGTGAGGTTCGGTTCCCCATCGGTGCGTTCTTCTTTTAAACTTTCAAAATTGAATTCTAGTTTTTAAAAATTTATGAATAATTAATGACCCTCTTACAGCTTTTCAGTCTTACGTGTTAAATATTTTGTTGGTTTCGATGGCGAAGAGCAATTTGAGACATATATTGAAGTTTGTTTTCGAAGAACTCTGTCACAAATTGTCATCATGAACAATGTGTTGCATGAGCTTCATTTTCTGTTCTTATTGCAAGAACATCTCTGCTTTGATCACTTGTTGTAAACAAGCATTGTCATTGATTCTTTGTTATTTGTCAGTAAAGAAAGTTGATCACTCCCTGTTTCACGATAAAAGACGTTAAATTGAGGCTTAACTGCAAAATTTCAAAAAAAAAGAAGAACGCACCGATAGGGAACCGAACCCGCGACGTAAAAAACAGCCTGAATCTATACCATTGCGCCATACCTGTTCAAATCTGTTGTTGGTCTGCTATGATAGTAGCTCAAAAAATTTCTAATTTTTAAAAGCCAATATCTCGGCGCAGTCGCTCCGTAGCCGATTTTGCGAACGGTTTCGTGCCCAGCTCGTTCAGGGCTATCTTTTGATATATAAGGTTTTTTGATAGGCCACGGGGCGGTCGTGCCTTTCCCGTGTCAGTCAGTTCACGCCTTCATCTGATTCGCATATGAATTCACTCCACCATTTGGTTCACGTCTGAATTTAGGTGTCCATCTGATTCACGTCTGAATTCAGGTGTCCATCTGATTCACGTCTGAATTTAGGTGTCCACTTGACTCACGTGTCAATTTATGCCTCAACCATTTACGGGTAAATTCACTTGTAAATGACATGTGTATCAAATATAGACGTGAATCAAATGGAGGAGCGAATTCATACGTCAATTAAATGGACACCTGAATTCAGACGTGAATCAGATGGACACCTGCATTCAGAAGTGAACCAAATGCAGGAGTGAGTTCATATGCGAATCAGATGGAGGCGTGAATTGACTGAGTAACATGAAAACCAAAAAGAGTTTCAGTTTCGGTTTAGGTTTTACACGGAAACCAATACGGACATGATTTTCATTTCCGTGTCAACATGAAAACTAGGGTTGAGCGTTGCCAATATTGGCGCCAAGATTGACTTGAAAAGTGTGCTAATCTTGGCCAAGATTGGCAATTTTGGCAATTACAGTCAAGAAATTACCAAGATTGAACATAAAAAGGCAAAAGATTTTTGCTTCAAAGCTTAAATTTTTCTGTTTTATTAACGATATTTCATTCTTTCCTAGTCGCTTTCTTGTACAGTTAGAACACTGTTTTTGAAGAATCGGTGTAATAGCAAAACTTTTATCTGATGTTTTTCAGGAGCGAAATGGTTAGAGCAAAACATTGATGCTGGCAATTTTTCGATAAGAGCGAGCAAGTGGTGAATGGTAACCAAGCAATTGTTGCGACCTGCAAGTTCTGTCCTGCTCATTATGGTGGAAATGCAACAGACATGGCGTATCATCTAACGGTGCACATTTGATCTACTTATCAGTAAATCCTGATAATTTTTCATAGTTTTTAGAATCTCTGTAAGAAAATCGGGCCAGAAGCGCGCAAGACAATCGAAAAATATTTGGGGCCAAGAAGAAGCCGTAAGAGACTCCATCGAACAAGGTTGCAAAACGGGCAGGGTCGTCTTTCCCTACTTTCCAGCCTATCGCCAGCTACTTCGACAGGATCTCAAAGTGCGAACAAGCTGAGTTTGACGTGTTGCTAACAAGAGTGAGTGTTTGAGCGTATTTTGAGATTCTTGCTTGTTTATGGTAAGGTTGTAAAATGCGAAAGTTCGCGCGAAAGTTGAGTTGAACTTTCGCGCGAAAGTTTTGAAAGTTGAACTTAAACTTTCTGCGCCAACAGTGATGAATACCAGACAAACAATTCAACCAACACTTGCGCCCTTTGCTTCAAATGTCAAAAAGAATCACACTTGCACTGTCTGTAGCCGACCTATGTAACCACCGCTCAGATCTCAATGCAGAACATTGCAATGAATGTAAATAAGCATTTTCACAAAATATTTTTATTTATTTGAATAAAAGATAAAGAAAAGATAAGAAATACTTGAAATTTGGAAAACCTCTATATAGGAAAATTTATGACTGACCCTATTCTCCTGTTATTTCTGACAGTTTTGCTCTTAAAGCTGGAACTAAAAATTACATCTAGCTGAGAAATTCTCCATCTTTATGACCAAGAAAGCATAGAAAAATGTCACTTTCAAACTTTTGAGCAAAGTTTGGCTCAAAGATAGAATTTCGGGCAAGTGGACTTTTGTTGAACAATGGGTGGGTTATCAATCTTTTGAAAACAAACATCGACTCACATATATTCAATAGATAGCACAACTCCTCGCGGTCATTTTGCACTATTAGTAGTACTGCCGAGATACTAATTTAAAGTGCACCGACACTAAACGTTCACATACCTAGGTGGAGACCAGGTAACGAAAAGGACCATGCTTCTCGAGCAGCTGGAGTGGCTAAAAAGTGACTTTTTTAATTTTCCATTTTTGTAAACATGCTCAGCGAGACTCGCTGAGCATTTCGCTACCGTTAGTACACTCAGCCCTTTGCGTGTTAATAAAAAGTGCGAAAGTTAAAATATTGGTTTTCTCGAATCATTTCCATCTTTCGTGCATTTAATCTTTTGTTTGCTTTGCATTTTCTTTACAAGTGTTTTGTCTTTGTTCATATTTGTTGCGTTTATGTTCACCATTTGTTTATTCCAGGCTAACTATGGTCCGAAGAGGAACCAGAAATTGTGAAAGAATCTAACTTATTGAATGTCAGTGTTGATAATTTGTTTGATGAAGATGATTTGTTTGTGATGAGTAGGATGTTATTTTTCTTTGTTTGAATAAAGTTTGGCTGGTTATAATGAGTGCATACTTGTATTATATTAATTTAGCAAAAAAATAAGTGTTCTTTGTCATATTACAGGATAACTTACAACTTTCGCCAACTTTCGCGAAAGTTGGCAACTTTCGTCCGAACTTTCGCGCGAAACTTCGGGCGATTTCAACTTTCGCGCGAATTTAACGACCCTAGGTTCCGGCGGAGTTCGGGCATGTGAAGACCAAATTGGAGCAAACGACTGGGAAAGCAGATTTTTTGGCGCTCTTTTCAGATGGCTGGTCAGACATCAACAGAAATCGCCTTATCAACGTTATCGTACATGCGCCACAGCCCTTCCTCATCGAAACAGTTTATGCAACATTGGATTCGCTCACTGGAAGCTTCATCAGGGGAATTTTGTCTGAGCAAATTGAGAAATTGGGTAAAATGTTTTGGGTAAATGCAAACGAAGAATCTGATTTTGTTGAAAATGTGTTATCTATGACGATATTTTGTTTGGAGATGATTAACTTGTTGGCTCGGTGTTTTCAATAAAGGCTGTTCGATGTTTAGATTCTTTATTGATGTTCTTTTGGAAAAATTTACAAAAAATTCAATCTTGGCTCAATTTTGGCCAAGATTGCCAATATTGTCCCAATATTGGCGCCAAATTTGGCTCAATTTCAAAATCGGGCCAATATTCACAACCCTAATGAAAACCAACATGGAAACGCAATTTCGTTTTTATGTCAACACGGAAGTGCATTTTATTTCCATGTAGCATAGAAACCGATATGGAAATTACAATGTCATTTCCGTTTGCGTTTCCATGTTGGTTTTCATTAGGGTTGTGAATATTGGCCCGATTTTTTGTAATTTTTTGTAAATTTCTCCAAAAGAACATCAATAAAGAATCTAAACATCGGGCAGGAGCAGCCTGTGTCAAATCACATTGTGCCACCGCAAATTGTGCCAAATTCAAATTGTGCAATTCAAATTGTGCCACCGCAAATTGTGCCAAAATCAAATTGTGCCAGCGTAAATTGTGCCACCGCAAATTGTGCCAAACTCAAATTGTGCCACCACAAATTGTGCCAAAATCAAATTGTGCCAGCGTAAATTGTGCCACCACAAATTGTGCCGATTTTGATACATTTAACAGTAAAATTATCAAATTTTTATTCTTATGATTTTTCATGTAAATTATGATATTTTAAGAAAAATGAAAACGAATCTTCGATACATTATGCTCACAATCTATCCACATGAGTACACACAAAAGCAGCTCATCCCAATACAAGTCTACCAATTCTCACAGCAATAGTATGCATGCCTGTCTTTATTTGATTTTTGTTTAATTCCAAACAACGCATAATAACAAAAATGTAACAACAAATAGATTCAACTACATTTACTGTCCTTCATACTTTCCAAATGTGCAGAGATCGAGACGAGAAATTTAAGCGAGGCAGGCCATTTCCATTGGCATAGTCTCTGTCAACTGAATTTGGCGCCTGAAAATTGGCCTTCATGATCTGATTCCTCCTATGGCTCTTGGCACCGGGTTGCGAGCTCGACTAAACATAAATCATCTTATCTTGCGAATAGCTCTGTAAGACATGGTAATATAAACAGTGCAACAATAAATTCACTATTTCAAGTGAGCTTACTGTTGATAGCTTCGACCGCATCCCTTGGAATCGTTTGCCTTCTAATTAAGTCGTCTTTGAGTCCTTCGAATACTTGTCTACGATGCTTCTGGTAAGTGTCACGATTGCTTTCAGCTGCTGAGACGGCATTGGAAATCCTCTTCCTGACCTAAACAAGACGACATAGGTGAAATCGCATACAAATAAAATATTTAGCAGAAATCTTACTTCGAAACTTCATTATCTGGCAAATGCCCGTGATGTCCGTTCTTCGACCAGATCTTCGATTTCTAGAAGTCTGTTCCTCCGCAACTGCCTCTGTGCATCGCCAAGTCCATTTGCATCGCTCTTGCGCACTCGACGGAAGCTCATTGAATATCCATTGCAGAACCTCAGCATTTTGCCCCTCTCAGTGTAATACGTTTCTTCCATTGCTAAATGAAAAGGTGAAAAGAGTACAACAATTAATCGCCATAGTCTAACAATAGCTACAGCAAGAAACATGGAAAAGCTGTGAACAAATATGTACAGAAACCACAAACAAAAACACATCATTTACCAGTGAAATGTATCAAAATGCGGCATAATTTGGGTGGCACTATTTGATTTTGGCACAATTTGCGGTGGCACAGTTTGAGTTTGGCACAATTTAAATTGGGCACAGTGTAATTTGGCACAATTTGCGGTGGCACAATTTGAATTTGGCACAATTTGCGGTGGCACAATGTGATTTGACACAGGCTGCTCCTGCCCTAAACATCGAACAACCTTTATTGAAAACACCGAGCCAACAAGTTAATCATCTCCAAACAAAATATCGTCATGGATAACACATTTTCAACAAAATCCGATTCTTCTGAATCTGATTTCATAGATAGAAGTTGTAGAAGAAGATAGTCTTACCAAATCTCTTGCTAGAGAACCCCCTGAGTCAACAAATATTTGGAAGTGTGCTTTTACCAGCGTCTTTAAAATATTTTACTTACAAGAGATTTTGTAGGACTATAAAGAAGATGATGGATTTATCTTTTCATGGAACCGGTTTTTGTCATATTCGCTATTTCGAATTTCGGGTTCGATCCACCACCTATGTTTATGCCCATGTATGCTTTCCGTAAGAAATGGTGTCAATCCCAAGCAACTACAACAGTTTCAATATACGGTGAGTTTTTGGATGTTGAAGCGAAGCAGTAAAAATTATTATTCAGGGTTGGCTAGCATATTCACATTTGGATTAGTATGTGATTGCGAGCTTCCTTTTTCGTGGGGGAAAGACCGAGCAAGAAACCGAATGTGGATTTTCAGCGTCTCAATGATTTTGTAAGTAGTAATTGATATCTTAATATTTTCATGTGGACTTCTTTGTAGTATTGACCCGGAACTGGTGTGTTTTGACTGCTTTTTTATAAAGTTGTGCTCTTACTGCTTTTTCAGGAGCTTTGCTCTTTGCGGGATTTGCATTCTGCTGGGTGGTGCTTTGTGAGTAGATTACAAAGCTGTTATACTTTTTAAAACTCATCGTTATTCTTCTTGTGCAACACTTACTGAAGAAAAGAGCGACGGAGCAAGCAGAGAGTATTCGGAAATTAGAAGAAACACAAAGAGATGCATGCTAGTATAGAAAGCGGAACCGCTTTTATTGTGCGACCTTGATGATTCTATGTAACGTTTGTACGCATGTTTTGACAATCATCGCAATAAAGAGTGTGACTTGTAGTTTCTACACATGGTACATTTTTAATTATTTAGCTTCAAATATAGTATGAAGGAAGGAAAAACGGTAGTATACCCCCGCCACTCAACTGTAGTATACCCCCACCACGTAACTGTAGTAGCGCTTTCTAGAATGGAGCCATGAATCTTAACTTTCTAACAAGTTATGAACTTACTTTTAAAAATTTTCAAAAGTTGCAGAAAAAGTCTCTGTGTAGAGCAAATTTTTTACAAAATTCGGTTTATATTTACACTTTTTTCTGCATCTTTTTTGAAATTTCATAAAGTCAGTTGATAGCTTGTTAGAAAGCTAAGATATAGGGCTACAATTCAGTATAAAGATTAAAAAATAAATAAAACGAAGACGGTAAAACTACTTGAGAGAAAATTTTTTTAGAATTGTGGTATGGGGTGAATCAATAATTTGACGGGTGAAATTAGTTACAGCCACACGTCAATCAATGAAAAAGAGTCTAGAAAGTTTATTTGCGGAATCAGTTTTAAAAAATAGGTGACAGTGCTAATTTAGCTTAAAAAATTGATATCGGTCTTTTCGGGTCAACCCATACACAGATCTGCTTTTGACCAAAAGAGTAATTTGACCAAATGCTTACAGTCAAACATCGATATAACGTACCCCCGGTATAACGTACCCCTTGATATAACGTACCCTTGAGACCATTTGGTTGGATTTACTTTAAATTACAATAAGTTTACCCCTGCTATAACGTACCCTTGATATAACGTACCCTTTGCAGATAACACTGATCTCTACGTTACCCTCGCTATAACGTACCCTTGAAAAATAGTGTTTTATATTTACCAATTTCATGCACATTTTCTGCTTCTCAATGTTTTCTGTAGTCATTGAATGTTTCCCTTTTAGTTTTGATGGTACTCCAAAGCCGAAACGTCAAAAGGTTTTTTCTCCGCTAGCCATTGATTGTTGTTTGCGGAATTGTTATTGTTGAGCTTATGAATAAAATCACTTGAATATTTTACAAACCCTTGATATAACGTACATCTGTCATCTATTTGGTTTCTGCCCTCGATATAACGTATCCTCAATATAACGTACCCTCGATATAACGTACCCCTTTACCCGGCCCCCAGGGGATACGTTATATCGCGGTTTGACTGCATTGATAAAACAAGTGCGAGATCAAATGTACGATGGCCAAACATATAAAAATTCAAACAAGACATTGATCAAATAAGTTATTTGAGCAAAGCCTTATTTGACCAAATGTCTCTTTTATCAAATAATTTATTGACCATTTCTCTAATTTATCTTTTATAGGCACGCCAATAACTCTCCCTCCAAATCAGAGGTTCCCTGATATCAGAACATTTCCGTCATCACGTGACATGATACGATAGGCTTATCGCATCAGCACCACATCATCGTTATCATATCATGCAAAAAATCCGAAGGAATTATCATATCACTATCATATCAAATGAAAAACCCAGAGTCCTTATCGATATCAGACGTTGTCATATCAAACCGCTATCACATCACACAAACATTCGCGAGTTATATCACTATCATACCATGATAGGCGAAAAAACCAGGGACCTTATCGTATCGCTATTATATCAGACGAGGATTTCGACGGCCTTATCATAAATGACACAAATTGAAAGCGTAAATACCAACACAAAAATAACCAACACATGTCAACGGAACAGAGAGGTTAAAGAACTGGATGTAATGCAGACCATCAAAAACCTACATCGAAACACATTAAATAAATTTATTAACTATAACAAATAGAAGATTATTTATTTCTTGTTGGATTTTAGCAATAGAGCGGTAGCTGGCGTTTGACCTTCTGTGAGAACTGCCGAGCGATGAGAATCGAGATTGGTAAAGTCTAGATACTCCTGTATTTGAATGATTTTAAGTACACCAGTTTCATTTGCCACAACTTCCTGCACTTCTAGATCATTATTGATTGTGGTAGGATCCTGCATAGGAAGCACGAGATTCTCGGGCCCAACCAAAACAACAGATCCTTTCTCTTCCACCTTAAAAATTGCAGTTGCGTACTAGTAACAAAAGCTCCCTTCTATTTGCAAAAGACAACAAACACATACCCTGACAGAATCTAATGCACAGTTACCAGAGACACTCTTGCGATTCAGAAGACTGAGATCATTCGAAGAAAAACCCTTCGGATCATAGTATACTTTGGGAAGCTTGATACTTGGCCTGCTTCTTAAGCGATTAACCTGAATAATGTAAATGGTAAAAACCGGCGCTAGTCTAGAATACACCAACCCCCCCAAAAAAAAAAACCAGACGCCTTCAAAATCGCTGTAACTACCCTTTGGTACAACAAGTTTAGGCTTAGCCCTTAGTCTCAGGGGTAGGCCAGCGTATGGAAGTTGTGACTAATAAACGTCTCACGCACATTTTCCGGGGTCTGGGACATATATTTGGGTGCTCTTTACTTAAGTTTTAGAAGGCATGAGTTAATTTTGGGGAGGGGTTGGGGTGGCATTTTCTATACTAGGGTCTAAAAACCACAAAAATAATTAAAAATTTTACCCAGTATAGGAACAGCGCCAATAAAGTTACAAAGAGAATCGCACAAATGATAATAACGACCACAAGCCAAGTTTGCATAGTATTCTGAAATTTAACAAAATAGAGATACAGTCGCCCCTCGATTTAGTGTAGTCTCGATTTAGTGTAACTCTCGATTTAGTAGAAATTTCGATTTAGTGCATATTTTTCTCTGTCCCGACAAAGATAACAGCTCTCGATCTCTCGCTCTCCTACCAAACTAGGCTTTCGCAGATGGGGCCCGGCGGGATTCGGGATCGGGATCCCCAGAAGTTTCGGGATTTGGGAATCCC
This sequence comes from Ditylenchus weischeri, assembly GCA_029231635.1. NCBI lineage: Eukaryota > Metazoa > Nematoda > Chromadorea > Rhabditida > Anguinidae > Ditylenchus > Ditylenchus weischeri. The sequence goes on from JAMRYI010000114.1 coordinate 194,692, forward strand.
GCCAGAAAAAAAACCGGGAATCCCGCGGGATTCAGGATTTTCAAAAATTAATTTCAAAATTATTTCAAAACAACTTGCAACAATCAAAAAATCAGTAAGTGAAGTTAACACATTCAAGAGCTTTGTTCAGAAATATCAATTTTTCCGCATTGTATGGCACAGCCTTTCAAAATTTGAAAATCCTTGTAGTTCAACTTAAACAAAACGCCAAGAATTTAATTGTAGATTTTGCTTTTCTAAAATTTGTCGCTTTAGTCACCGAATATCAGACAATTTTGGCTCAACAAATGCATTTAAAAGTAGGCATACACGAAGATACAACCACTTTATTCAGGTTCAATTTCCAACACAATATTCAGGTCAAAGAATACATTCCGCACAAGTTACCACTGTCCTGCAGCCACGGATCCCGATATATTTGAGAAATAGTAGCACGCGTCGACGGATCAGGATCTAGTATTCTTTTATCAGAGCTAAAATTCTGACATAAATTCTTGTTTGACTAGACTATTCAAACTAATTACTTAGCGGTAGCACGTCAATTTTATTCCTTGCCTTTTATTCATCGCTTTCCATCAGCCCAGCATTTGAAACGAATAGTACATCTGCAAAAGTTAAATGCTTGTAAATTTAGCCTGCAATAACCACCTAAAACAAACCTTTCCGGGGATTCCTACCTGAATTAGGTTGATAAAACGAACACACGGTTTGCAAATATTCAAATATGCACAAACCATGTTTGGTAACAAATTCTCTGGTTTGATGTCGCGATGCACATTCCATTGCTATGAATATACTCCAGGCCGTCAATGAGTTGAGAGAAGAAGAACTGCTTTCTGGATCCATTCCGACGTCAGGCTCTAAAATTCACGTTTGATTGCCATTTTTTGAAAACCAATACAAATCCAACCTATCCTATCAAACAGTTCACCACCATCCGCATACTTGCTGTGCTTTCAGAAGCAATTCTCTGTGACATCACTGGTAAAGTCGACTTGGAAGCTGGCTGTAGTCCGTTTCGGCACACTGCTACCTAAAAACCCTCTTGCTTTTGCACTTAGCTTGTTTCATCTTCTTTAACTGCATTCTGCCTCTTAGCCGAGAGTTCTGCTTTTGATTCAGCTTTCAGCCGTTTTTCATCAGCTCGTTTCACTGAAACAAAAGCGCCTTCATAAATAGGTACAACAAGGGTAACAGCTTACAAAGACGAATTTTCCTGCATCCTTTGCTCTTGCAGATACAGCTTCTTTCACAATTTTTCTTGTGTTCTTTGTTGCCATCGAAGCCACTCTTGCATTCAGAGACCCTTTGCTATCGGCTCTTTCTGCACCACAGTGGCACGTCTTGTTTGAACCATCAGGCTTGCCTAAAATCCAAAAGAATATTTTGAAAAAGAGGACAGAAAAAAGTGCATAACTACAGAATTTTTAGCACAATTTTTATACGAAAATGTAGCCTATACATTTAGCTGCCAGAAAAGTCAGACCAATTTTTGCAGAGTCAGAATTTTTAAAACTAGAGACTGTTTGAAGCAAACACGTGGCATTTTTCCGAGTAAAAATTGGGGTTTTTGCGTTTTCTGTCTAACTTTTGTATAAAACACCCAAAATTTGTATTTTTTGTAGACATCCTTGGTACCAAAATGCAGCGAATTTACTCTTCTATCGAGTCTCTGGTTTTGTTTGAGAAAAATTAGACAGAAAAACTTGGCGGGATCTCAATCAAATCAATAAGGCAAAGAAATTTCTTCGAAAATTTTCAAAGAAATTGCTTGTGGTTTTGAAATTTTACGTGTTTTATGGGCAAGTGATGGCTCAAAAATCAGGTCAGAGGCATGAAACAAAAAAGGGGTCTCGAATCGACCATTTTTGATAGTTTTTTGTTTGGCGCCAATTTCCCCAATACACTAAGATTCAAATTTTGAAAGGCTGTGATGGGTTGATCTTCCAGATGTTATGCATTATTTCGGCTGAAAAAATGATCTAAAACAAAAAACCTGCTCATAAATAGCGGGAAAACGATGACAGTAATGAAACAGGATGAAAAATGAACGCATGTGTCTAAAAAAATATTTTTTTTAAATTGCATTTCTCGCGCTGAGACAAAGTGAATTTACAATTTTTCAATTTCGGAATTATTTCGGGATTTTATACATTGTGTCGGCAGGATTCGGGATTTTGAACTTTTTTCCGGCGGGATTCGGGATCGGGATTTGAAAATAGTGCTGGGGCTGTCTTCCCATTCAATTGCGCTTACCCCTCATTCAATTGCGCTCTCATACTCAATTGCGCTCTACCCCCACTCCAACCCTTTTCATTCGTCGTATTGTTTCCATTCGTCGTAAATGATATGCTTTATGAATTGTATAATGAAGAATAATAATAAATAATGAAAGAAATAATAAAGAATGAATATCATGGTTTTGGGAGGGGTAGAGCGCAATTGAGTGGGAGGGGTAGAGCGCAATTGAGTGGGAGGGTAGAGCGCAATTGAGTGGGAGGGGTAGAGCAATTGAGTGGGAGGTACAGCGCAAGTGCTCCGAAAAATTTTCGGGATTCCTAAACCGGGATTCCCGTGGATTCCCGTCCCGTGCGAAAGCCTATACCAAACCATTTGATAACTTCATTGTAATGAAAAATATGACAGTCGCACTATGTTGAGAGTACGCTTTCGGTCAGGAACGGAGAAAAGGCGCACAATATTAAAAGTTGCACTATAGCGAGAGTAGTTGCTTTATATTTAAAGTAAACCAACCAAATAATCGAACAAGACGCACTATCCGAGTTTCGCACTATATCGATAATTGACTGTAGTACCCTTACTATTGTTTGTTGAATAAAAGATTCTATTGGTTAAAAGTTTGGGTCATTATCAAGTCATCAAGGCAAGAACTCCATTTTTAGTGTATGTTATTGAATGATTTCTTCGGAAAACTTCGATTTAGTGTAACTCTCGATTTAGTTTATATTTTCCCAGTCCCTACGGGCCTACACTAAATTGAGAGGCGACTGTACTGTAAATCAAAGCTGGGACCGACTTTTTTTTTAAAATCAGAAGCACAAAAAAGTCAGTAAATTAGTTGTGCCAGTTTTAACTTTTTTCTGTGAAATATTTTAACGTACCCGAACCATGTGGATATACCTAAATTAAGTGGATAGACACGAACAACCAGCGGGTACCCGAACCATCTGTATCGGCCCAAACCACCAGCGGAAATCTGCCGGTTCCGAGAAGGCTGAGTGCGCGTGTTGAAGCAGAAAAAATGATTTTGAATAATAATCTCTTTAGTGTGTAATTTTTAGTATGTTGATAGTGAATAAAGGTATGCTGAAGTAGTAGATAATTGTGTACAAAGTCCTCAGTGAATCCTGCAGGCTGAATCCTAAATAATCCTAAGATGGAGATTTATCAGAGATAGAACTCGAAAGTTCGGAAATCGACCGGGAATAGGCCCGCCTGAGAAAATTTTTTCAGATGGTCAAGTTTTTTTGTTGTAACAAACTACACCCTGTATATGTCTTGGCTCCCATCTGTTGTTGTTTTTTGGTTTAGACAAGTAAGAAAAATACGATACTGCTTGATGCTAAAATTAGGTTACTTTATCTTGAAATTTTTGGATGGCCCAGGTGGACTTCGACTTGAATAGACAGTCAGTCGAATGGTCGGCCAGTCAAAATAATATCCAGGTGGTTTTGAGTTGTTTGAGGTGGTTTGGGGCAGTTTTAAGTGGTTTGAGATGTTTAGTGTAGTTTGAGGTGGTTTGAAATGGTTTGGGTAGTTTGTGGTGGCTTGGGCAGTTTGAAGTGGTTTGAGGTGTTTAGGGTGGTTTGTGGTAGTTTGGGGAGGTTTGGGGTGGTTTGAAGTGGTTTAGGGTTGCTTGGGGTAGTTTGGGGTGGGTCGGGGATTAAGGGTGGTATGGGGTATTTTAGAGGTATGAATGTTTCACAAAAAGAGAATAATTAACCAAAGAATTAGCCTAAATAGTTACCGTAGTTACCGTAAGTCTGCGAACAAGCATGTGTTCTGCAGTCTTTGCGTTATAACTTCCGGCAAATCATTTTCTTCGCATACCTATCAAAAGCAAAACTACTTTACGGAATCTCACCTTCATTTTAAGTACAAAAACGTTTGAGTCTATGAAATATTCTGTCACTAAACGGCTCTTTTATTCGAATGACCGCTTTTTAAAGGCGGAAAAGTCTGCAAACAAAACATTTACTTGTGTTTCTCAACAAATGCACAAAAATAATCCGAAAACGATCACAGATATTTATTCAACTCGAATACTTTGTTGCATAACCTTTGGAAGCAATAACAGCAGTCGAATTCTTCTGTCCAGCTCTTCCCAAAAATGCTCAATTGGATTTAGATCAGGAGACTGTGACGGCCACTCCAGAAATTCCACATCATTGTCGACGAACCACTTCTTGACCAGCTTGGAGGTGTGCTTTGGATCATTGTCTTGTTGGAAGATCCAGTCGGCGCCGAGGCAGGTGATGGCGTGTTCCTGCATATTCTCTTCCAAAATGTTCTTTCAGTCCTTAGCATACATTGTTCCTTCTACACGAACCATCTCTCGAAAAAGCACCTTAAAACAACCAAATCATTCCAACCGAAATCTGTCAATTCTCACCCCAAATCATAACTGATCCTCCGCCATGCTTCACGGTCGGAACTTGGTACTGTGGATTGTTTTTTTGGCCAGGAGGACGTCTCACATATCGAATCCTATCGGAAGAAAACAGATTGAACCTGCTTTCATCGCTCCAAAGCACTCTTCCCCAGTCAGCAACAGACAAATCCAGATGAGCACGTGTGAACTTCAAACGAGCTTTGACATTTTTCTTCGAAATCCAGGGTTTCTTCGACGGTTTGGCACCAGGCAAGTTGGCACGTCTAAAGATAAACATAAGAACAATATTTTTTGTGCTTATTCCAGCTCTTGAGGTATCCAATTGCTAAAATAAAAAGGGTACAGATGGCGAGAAAACAGAGAAAAATAACCTTTAAAACAGGCTCAGCAATGACACCAAACGAGTAGACAAAGCCATCCGCAAAGACATGAATGAGAAATGACTCAAGGAAGCGGTTATATATTTGATAGACCACTGTTGGTCCGACACCAAAGAGAGCTGCCACTTGACGATATGTTGATCCTCCTTCTTTCACGCGAACGATGGCTTCTTTCCTTCAGCAAGCTCTTTTCCGGACATCTGAAACATTAATTCATTTTTACACGACACAAAAGCCAAAAAAAATAGCATGTAGAAAACATGCTTGTTCGCAGACTTTTTTCCGCTAGTGTAGATAACTCGTCGCCAACAAGGCATTTTTTGATGCCCCCAGGACTCGATTAATTGGCGCTTTTAGACACCAAATGACCGTTTGAAGGAGTGACCGGAAAACCATATGAATTGTGAACTTCATGTCCGGTGATCAATTGATCTAATGCCGCCTTTTTAGTCTTTAATTATTTTGATTGCCACTAAAAACTGATTTGGCGATGTTTTGTCCGTGGCCGCTTAAATAAGGATAATAATAATAAATAAGCTAAATGTTCGATTATAAAATGCTGTGAACGAAAAGTCTAACCTCCAACGGACATACTTCGCTGTGAGAATGGACCAAGTGTTTAAGGCAATTGTATATTTGCTTCTTGAGTGCCCAGAAGAGGTTTAGTCTCTGCGTTACTCGCATCAGCTGTGCCTGGCTCATAATTTGGATTGTCATTAGAATATGAATTCTCCACCAGCGACTTTTTTGCTCCCATCGTATCGTCTTCTTCTCTGGTCAACAGGACATCGCTTTCTTTATCTTCCTCGTCATATATTGGCTGGAAATTCACAGGTTTGAAGAGGGCCGTTCAGACTGAGTGAGACAAAAGTGAGAGTGAAAAGGCTTCATTGAAGACGCGCCTTTAAAATTACACATCAAAATCATGGTCTAGAATCACTTTTGAGCGATTTATGTCTCGAGTGTATAACCCAAGGCAGAACCCAAAGCAGAATGAAAAATGAAAATTTTTCTAGAATAACCAACATAGGGCCTATGCAAAATTGCCGTTTGACGAATTTCGGTGACCCGATTGAGGCAAATGTCCAAAAAGATCAGTACATCTTTTGGCCAGAATTTTCAAAAGATAACCAATCGCCCTACACGCCCTACAGTGGGAAATGGACACCGTGAGTCATATTCAAAAATCGTGAAAACTCGCAAGTAACCAGTGTTTGGACCTCGTACTCGTACTTCGTACTCGTACATGTACTACGAGTACGAAGTACGAGAAAAAAATTTGGAGGTACGAGTACGAACAGTGTCAAAATATAAGTATTAATAGATTAACTGACAATTTTTCACTTAGTGAAATTCCGTTTTGTGAAATGTTTATTTTGAAATTATCAAAAAAGTATATATTGTTGAAAAATAGCAAAAAACGAGGTTTTGATAGACTACAAGAGGTCTTTGTTTTTAAAGTCCGTCGCGAGTTCTCTCAGATATTGTCGGACCTCTTCTCTGGCCTCATCTTTTTCATCTCCTACGAGCAGATCCATCGTCTCGTCTACCACTATGCTTATGCCAACCATTTTTCAAATAACTCATGCGTTCTTTTTTAAACACATTAATAAATAATGCTGTGAGAAATAAGTACTTAATACCATAGTTGGATCGCCGCCGCCGCCGCGCCACCGGCGGCGAAAATAAGTCTACCGCCGGCGGTGGCGGCGGCGGTGGTGGCGGCGGCGGTGGTGGCGGCGGTGGCGGCTTTTAATAGCGCCGCAATTGAACTGTCTTTAAATGAAATATTTGCAGGAACTTTTCATTTTTCAATATTAGCTGGATATATAGTCAGAACAAATTGCTCAAGATAAACAATAAAATATATTTGAATACATAATTAATGTTTATAATATTCTTTCTTTGTCTTGCAAATCTTTTCGCATTTGGCTAAGATATAAATCAACAGCTTCTTTAGCAATGCGGTTTATCTCTCCAGCAGTGAAGGGAATTGTGCGTGAAGGAGAAATTTCTTGAACGTAACCAGCTGCTGCATCCCTGGCATTTATTTCCAAAAGATGTTCTAAAAGTTCCATCATTGTGCTCTTTGAAGTAAGTATCCACAACATATTTCTAGACATATCCCTCTATTTCTCATATGGCTTTTGACATCTTAGCAACACCAGCTACAAGTGCAGGAGTGGAAAGACTATTTAGTATTATGGCTATGCTCTCTTCGGGGAGGAAAACTCCTACAGGACCAATTTTATTAAGTAGCAAAACAATGCTTGTCTTAAATGGTCATCTCATTAAAATATAAACAACTAGATAACTATTTAATTTACTGTCGTCTTATTTTAATAAAACTTGTTTTGCAAATTTGTGACAAGCGTGGCTGCAGCGAAAAATTTTATATCAACGCGAAAGCCGGCGGCACCACCGGCGGCGGCGGCAAAATATGAGGTGCCACCGGCGGCGGCGGTGGCGGCGGAGTAGCGGCCGCGGCGGTGGCGGCGGCAAAATTTAGCAAAATTTTTTCACCGGCGGCGACACCGCCGGCGGCGGCGGTGGTGGTTTTTCGGAGATGCACAACTATGCTTAATACCTAATATTTTTCTTTTAAAATTCATAAATTTTCAAAATAACGAGCAAAAATGAAGTAGAACTAAAAACTACTGAAATTTTAAGACTATGGAAAGAAGTAAGAAGTGAGAGTCATTATTTTTGTAGTACGAGTACGAAGTACGAGCAGAAAATGTTTGTAGTACGAAGTACGAGTACGATATACGAGCTTTAAATTTTTGTTGTACGAGGTACGAGTACGAAGTACGACGGCTGAAATTTAGCAGTACGAAGTACGAGTACGACCATTTCCTGAAAGTCCAAACACTGCAAGTAACCCCCTCCAAATAATCCCTTACTGTAATAACCCGGGTTATTTCATGGGGGTTACTTAGAGGGGGTTATTTGAGGGGGGTTATTTGGGATATGTTTTCCGGGGTATATTTTATCTTGAAGGGAAGTCCTGTTACTTGAATTTTCCCCTCTGTTTTAGACATTTTTTGCATGGCTGTTTCGGAATAGATTCCTGTTAACTCATCCTCGTTATTATCGACATTACAGTGACGTGAAACTATTGTTTACAATTTTTTCTTTAGCCTGATTATCTATCGATAACCCGTAAGAAAGAGCACTGAAAGTGGTGATCAAAATAATGACAATGAAGTGGTTTCTATGCAACAGCTTAAAAATATCGATGAAAGAGAGATGCAAATCCGTGGAGGCCTTCGACAAAAGTTTGGATCTCTTCTGGTATATTAGCGACATTTATTTTTGGCCGAAATGCTGGTTGCAAGGTACATTTACACAACCTTTTAAAACTACAGTGAAACCTCGATAACAGGGCACCCCACGGGACTGGCTGTAGGGTGCCCTGTTATCGAGGGTGCTCCGTTATCGAGGTGCCCTCTTATGGAGTACCAGTGAACTTCAGGAACACAGTGGGTGCCCAATTATCGAGAATTTTCTACAAGTTTTTTTGATAACAATAAATTGTTTATTTTATCAACCAAATCAAAACAATTGAACAATCAAACATTAGAGGAAAAGAAATCAGTTATAATGCTTTGCTTTTGTTTTCATTCGAACGGAAATTAACACATCATCGCATCTGTCGAAAAGATCAAGCACGGACGGATCAACAATATTTTCTTCTACGTACTGACGGACCATCTCAAAGGCTTTGTACGCTTCAGCAGCCGATATGGCTGGCTTTGCAGACTTGCGTTTACAGCTCATTAAAAATAATTGTGCTTAAAAATGTTCAAAACATCCGGTTTCAAAATCGCAAATTTAACGCCATTTAAGGGCTGATTAGCCAATTCTGCTGAGAAATTCGGATTCAGCGTTCAAAACTGCACCAGAATATACCACTCTTACAGGCCGTCTTTCTAGTGTTAATGACTGAGTAGGTGATTTTAAGTTAGGCTTATGCCCGAACCAAGTAAATTTTTTTGTCGTAACTGATATTTTGCTGTGCAGTTATCGATGGTGCCCAGTTATCGAGGTCGGACTTCTTAGTCGGGACTAATCTTAAGGTGCCCCACTATCGAGGGTGCCCAGTTATAGAGTGCCCAATTATAGAGGTGCGTTTTACTATATTTTTAGTTAACCGTGGCCGGGACCAGGCCTGAGGTGCCCTATTATCGAGGGTGCCCAGTTATCGGGGTGCCCTGTTATCGAGGTTTCACTGTAGTAATAATAACCCATACACTAAATTTTAAGGTTCCCATAACTGATGCTCTTGATGAATCAACATGCTACATTTGGCAGCGCGTAGGGAGTGTGAAAGGAATCGCTAAAAGGAAGGTTGTTTGGCATATATATATGCTATTACTTTTTTCTCTCTTTAAGTATCTGCATTATCGATGTTCGGCTTCTGTGCTTATGGCTAAAGAAGATCCTATCTGTAGCCTGTCAAACGATGAGCCGATGATTACAGTGCTCACAGAAAATGGCGTTGATTGGATCGCTTGCCGGGCAGATGGTGCGCCAGACCGTCGTTTTCACTTTTGCTTCCCAAAAACAAGCTTGAGGTGAAACCTTCAGCGTGGCGAATTTTTTTCAGCATTTTTTTACGTTTTTTAGATTTACGGACGGACAGAAGCGAGAAAAATCCGTGACAACATAGTCCGTGGTGGCACGAACGATGTGCCTAAGATGGCCATATGTGCACCTTCCATGTTTGTCAAGCTAGCTATGGAAAGGTACTGATAGCGTTAAAATTTATGCTCAAATGTAAAATTTAGATTCAAAAGCTTAATCTTGTTGAAGTTTATCGTGAAAATCAAAATTGTGAGTGCCTTGTCAGTAGGATGGATCACTACAGCACATAAGGAAAAATTTGTTGGCACGATGTGTAAGTCTGGTTACAAAATACATTGATGAACACTTCGACAATGATATGATGACAATTCTTTTGTCAAATATTTCAAGTGAAAAAATTTGGGTTAAATTTTAATTACCTTAAATCGTTTTAGAAAGCAATGGTTGAGTCTGAAAAACTTTTTTTCTCTTTGCTCATTCCCGCAAAATTCTCCGCACACTACAAACAATTGCGAAGCATATCACTCCAACCAGAGAACTGTGTTCAACCCTAAAATGAGGCTTGGAAGTTGGCTTTACCTCTACCGGTAAAACTTTTTGATTTTGACCGAATTCATTGATGACTTTTAGGATTGTACAGAATTATGGTCAGAATGTGCGAGCATTTTCAGAATGGCAAGTCTATTTTATAACAAAATTGTGATATGCAGAGGATACGTTAAGGTCACTCAGTAAACTAACGTTTTTCCGACAATTACCAAAAGATCACATAAACAAAATGCACAATCAAGCAAGTAGATGTAACGATGTCTGAAAATGAATCTGGATTTTTCGAGCCGGATGATTACACACTCTTGCTAGCGATGCGTACAATTGGAAAAGCAACGCTACTGGACGCTACTCCGCCCCCCCACAAAAATCGAGTTTTTCAAGAGTGTCCAAAAACCATTTTCAAGTACTAATTTTGGTATAAAAGACCTGAAAAAGTAATTTTAAAGGGAATAAGGGCTGTTGGGAGGGGAAGGGTAAGCATAGGGGCCAATTTTTGCAAACAATTTTTTTTTGCAAGAAGATTAATAGTGTTTTATTTGTATATATTTAAAATGTTTCAAAATATATTCTACTGATTACAAGAATAGGACAAGCTGTAAAATCAAATGGCAATGTAATCAAGGAAAGTATCAAAAACATGTTATATTCCAGTATGTCCGTTTTGTGGAGCTTATATTCTAGTAGGTCCGTTTGGGGTGGGGGGCGTTGGTATATATTCCAGCAGCGCTTTTTGGGAGTGGTATATTCCAGTAGCGCCGGAAAAGCAATTTGTAACAGAATTCCGATCGCACAGTATTGTTTTAACGTTAATGGCATTTTTTAACTTATGCTTTAGAAATTGAAAAATTGTCTACTAAAATTTATGCAAGCTCAGAAATAATCAGAACTCAAAACAATTCTGTTACTGTTTCTCCTGAAAAGGTTGGTAGTTACTGAAAAATTCAATTTTTTAATAAATTCAGGTCTGTGATGGCTTCAAATATTGGAAGCAATGAACTAGAAATACTCCTTGCAAAGAAAGCTCGTTTGCGACGACTGATCAGTTATGTGCCACTTACCAGCGACAATGAAGTGTAGCTGTGCTCAAGAACTTTTGAATTTTATTGAAAGTACTACAGACAATCTTTAAAGTAAATTAAGTAAATTTTTCCTTAATATATCTCATTAAACGGCCATCTCTTAGAACGAATGTATGGAACCAGCCCAATTCAGCCTTATCGTAGGAAGTCTCCAGCAAATGGTGCCACAGATATTTTAAAATACGCAAGTTTACCACTAGATTTCGTCGTCGCTTCTAAATGCTTTAATTTGAATCTGATTGTTTGCAATGAAAGCAGTAAGTGGGAGGTGACCGGACGACCAGACGACACAGCTTGCCGACCTGTAATCTTTTTTTACCTAAATTACTGAGAGTCCGAGATGGAACAGATGATAAACTTGCCTAGCCGAGAAGTGTCTTCTATCGCCTTGCATTGTGCACAAGATCACGTAAATCTTATCAATAGTGTTATAGAATGTTCTTCGTTGGAGTAGAAAAACCTTACATTTATGTAATATCTTCTTTTTGCAAAATAAATATTACTCAGATTGATGTTATTGTTCTTTTCGTGAAAACTCCCAGGGGGGAGGGTGGCAAGTAGGTGTCACAAATTTTAAGTCGTAGAAAATGCATAATTGAACAAGTACATAACGAAAAAATATGTTAAACTATTATTTTCATGTTTAATGCAGAAATTAAAGATATTTTATGAGTAAGACCATCTACCCCGGAAGAGTGAGAGGCAAATTTTTTGACAAAATTAAAAATTTTTAATCATAAAACGTTTAAAAATGTTTCTTTTATCGTTCTGTGCAGAAAAATGAGTTTAAGGGGTGATTTGGGGTCACTTTTCAAAAAAACTGAGTACAGGGGGAACAAAAGAAGGTACTTGTTTGGAAAAGCAAAACATAATCAGACATTCAAGTTCTGAAAAAATGCTCGCTCGTAATACGTAACTATTCTGATACTGAAGTTTTGGGTAGTGAATTCGCTATTTTACATTGTCAAACCGTGTTCAGCGCACGATTTTGGAAGGATACCATGGTTTGATTTAATTTTTACCGTGTTTTAGAATTTTCGGGTTCTGGATGTGGATACCCGTCGGGGTGGGTACCTACCCTCGAGGTGGATGGAGAGGTCAAACTTTTGAAATAACATGACTTCCCTTCAATACAAAATATACCCCGAAAAACATACCCCAAATAACACCCCTCAAATAACCCCCTTCAAGTAACCCCCATGAAATAACCCGGGTTATTACAGTAGGGGATTATTTGGAGGGGGTTACCTGAGTGGAGGGTTATTACGATAGGGGGTTACTTGCGATGTACTATCTCTAAAATCGGTTGTGAAATTTGGGGATTAAGGCTTCTCCCACGATGAAAATTCAATCCTCAACCTTGGTGAAGTGTTTTCAGCTTTTTTCAGCCAGATAACTTGAATTTTTTTGGCGAATTCGGTATCATATTGAAGCAGTGTTTTCAAAAGTCAAGGTCAAGGTAAAATCAAGGTGATTTTACCTTGACTTTAGGCTATATCTCATCGTACAATGATATCGTTATTCTGAAAGTACATTTTGTTCAGCGCAAAATCTTGACTTTAGGGGATAGGGAAAAAAATCAGACCCGTTTTCCTTACAAAAAATCGAGAAAAACGACCTTGATGTTTTAAAGTCAAGTTTTACCTTGACCTTGAACTTGATCTTGACTTTTGAAATTACTGTATTGAAACCGAGATCCAAAGCTTTCGTTTGACACCAAGCTTGCAGAAGGTGGATATGAAAATTATGGATAAAAGTTGGTAATCTTCAAGATAATCCTCAACTTGACCCTCAATCTTCAATGTTGAGGATCATGTTGAGGATAAACGCACTTTTATCAACAATTTTTATTTTCACTCTCTGCAATTTTGGTGTCAAATGAAATCCCTTAATCTCAGCTTCAATATGGCACCACATTTGCAAAAAAATCTTAAAGCTATTTCTTTGAAAAATGCAAAAAGCACTTCGCCAATGTTGAGGATTGAGGATGCATTGTGAAACAGGCTTAAGGACCAACGACGATAACTTTTATTGGGTGGTCTTCACAACGATACACAAATCAACAAAATTCAAGCAAGCTGGTAAATCATTATAATTTTTAACCGCCTCTGTCCGACCACTTCAGATACTCAGCATTTTTTCTTGCAGTGAAAGCTGGGTTTTAGCCAAGTGAGAAATGTACGAAACCTAAATCTATTCATATTATTCATTTTTAGTCTAACAAGTTTAACAAAAACCATCATGTAGTCACGCAAGGAATTTTTGACCAGACTTTCAAGCTTTTCAGGTTGGAGTTGAGTAGACGCGTCTGTGACTACCTAGAATAACCTGTTTTCATAAGGCAGACAGATTAGAATTTGTGCAAGAGTTACCTTCATAAGCTTGCGACCAATCATTGAATCAGCCAGAAGTTCGGAATTCCCCATAACCTTGTTGACGTACTCCAAAAGCTCCTCAAGCCAATTGACCATTTTGTCAGCACTATCTTCTAATTGGTCCAAACCTAATAAAGACATAAAATTTCAAATCAAAGAGGAGACCATAGAACCTTGGTCAAGTTGTATTTCTCGTCTCTCGGAGTCTATTCCTTTCTAAATTTTTATTTTTACATATCATTTAAAAATCTAGATTTCGTACTGTGATAAAGCCTAGGGCTACATTTTCACCATGAAATGCATCCAACACAACTTTTAGAGGCTGGAAAATAGAGGCCTAAATTTATATGCTGTTATCGAGTTACTCACAATTAACAATAGGTCAAAACCTGTATCTTTTGACCTGGAACTCCAGCTTCACCTCTCATAAATGCTTTCACACTTCCAGGAAATTTCCCAGCGTTTGAGAAAGATACGTCCATGGTGAGAAGAATGACCTGAATAGGTTGAGTGCGAGCTCAAAAAACTTTTCATTGTCAAAATATACCGGTGGCAATTCCTTTTTCACCGAGATTTCTCCAATCAAGTGCTAAATGTATTTTATGTTTGATTAAAATACCGTACACGTATAAACATACAGTGTAGTAGATGTGGTAGAGCTGGCAACTATGAGAGATGTCTGGAACAGTGAAGAACCAGCCCACGATGGTTTCAGACGGGGCTGCACGCTTAGCCACCTGCCACATTTGTTGATTAAAGGTATCATTAATTTCTGGAGTCTGGCCATCAGGTGCCTCACGGAAAGGGATTGCATAGCAGTTGGTCACCTACAAACAATTTTTTCGACAAAGATTAAGTATTAACATCAGAGATAAAAAATAATAATTAAGCCACCTGCACCACATTTTTCTCGTAAAATCCCAACAACGTGCCTAAAACCATATAAACCGCTCGTCGTGTATGTATTAAGATAAGTGAAACCTAAAGCTCGGTTGTTGCAAGCAGCTTTTTGGGATCTCCTCTCATAACTATCAACCATAGTCATGTAAACCACCGGGTGAACTTTAACCGTCAAAGAAGAAGCCATTATCCTGGGGAAAAACAAGATTACTTATCGAATTTTAAAATGTTCACAAGAGTAGCTAGATAGCCGTAAACAATAACTGTTACTGAATTGCCATGATAAATTCGAAAAACCAAAAATATGTAGATTTTATTCATAACTATCTTTTACAGCTTTTACTGAGTAAACTAATTTATAACCATAACGAAAAATACAGATAGAACCACTTAAATAAAATTTGTCACCTAACATTTTATTGCAGTTTACATTGTTACATGGGGTATACATTATCAAATACACATAAGATAAGATTATTTCAATCAGCTAATTCTTTTCAGCATGCAACTGGACGATGAACTGCTCAAGCTTCTCTTGTATGTAGCGAACTAAATTTTTAAAAATCTTGGAGTTTAAAAATTTTAACAAAAAAGTGAGTACTACCTTGACAGAGCTCTTCAGCCAATTCGACCTGCTTTCCTAAAGTTGAAGACATAATAATCATTAGTACGCCAAAAAATCGAAACCAGTCAAGTAAAGCTTCTTCTTATCCGCTTCCTGTGACCAATCATCGAGAATTTCCTGAAAGTCAAGAAGTTACCAATTGCAAGCATATATGATACACTTGATAGCATACCTTGACTTCCTTTTCCAATCTCCTTTGCTCAGTGTTCGTGATCTGTTGGCGCAAAGCATTACAGCTTAGGTTCAACATCTTGTTTATGCGATAAAAAAATACGACCGCATGGCAATCAATATCTGCATCGTTGAAACCTTGCTTATAATTCTATAAAAGCTGTTTGACACGGTTCATTAACACGGCTACATTCACATCTGTTATGTGACCCGACATTATTTGACACTACATTTACCAGTAACTTTTGAAACTAAGAAAAATACTTAAAAAGAGAAAATACTTAAAAAAAACTTTTTACAACAATTTCGTCGGACAATACTGAATCCATGTACGCCCTAACTATGCAAGTATTTTTACAAAATACAGGAAAATTTTGATCTGTTTGACACTCTGCTACTTACTGGTAGACACTCAAAAACATAGTCCTGGTAGAGTGTCAATCTATTTTGTGAAAAATTCTTGTATACTTTCACTAACTATGGATTCAACACCGTCACGCAAACTTAATGAAAAAAATATCTATCAAAATTTCTTTACTTCAATATTTTTCCTGCAAAAGTGTCAAACGAGTGTCTAACAAGGTTGTGTGACACAAGAGGTGGAAATGCAACCTAAGGGAATGATACTTTTAAATACCCTATTAAATCCCAAACTAATCACACCTGATAAAAGTTTTGACAGTCCTGACTTGATTGCAGCATCCTTTCCTAAATATTCTTTGTTCAAAAGTCAATAAAAATGGCTCTAGCCTCTTCTTTAACCTAGAGTTTTCGACCGGTGTGATCTCGACCAACATATTCTTCAACCGAATTGTTATTCAAAAGTTATTTCTTCAACCATATTATTCTTCAGCCGTATAAACACTACATACTCATTGAACTTACAATGGAGAAACGAGTAATTCTATGGCTCGATACTCTTCAACCGGATTGTTCTTCGACTATATTGAATAGATTAAAGAGGCAAAATGCAGAATAGAGCTAAGCACGAGGCGGAAGGCTAAGAAAATAAATCCGAGCCGGACCCCAAACCACCCTAGATCCCAATCAAATCTAATTTTCACATCCAAGTTATATACTTATTATACTTACTATATATTTTTTAATTTCTTCCACAAAATAACCGATAATACTCTTTTTACGTGACTTTTGATCGAGATACGTGTATGTAACAAAAAATCATACAAAATCTGCAAAAAGCTTAACAGACAACCCAGCTGAAGAACAGTTGGTTGAAGAACTAACTGATTGGAGATTCACCGGTAGGGTATGCGCGTTTAAAGGACAACGATAGAACACATGGATTTCGAAAAGACTCACAAGAAAGTGTTGCCTGAAGACCATGCGCCACTGCTGCCTTATCACATCATTAGGAACATCAGAAAGGTGCTTCGTTTCTAAGTTTCGTCGAACAATTGTTACATCGTCGTCCATCAAAGACTGTTTGTGATCCTGAAATTTAATTAAACATGAATGATTAAATAAAAAAATCAAAAGAGCTTACAGGATTGCTGGACAAGATATTTTTGAGCTCATTTTGCACAGCCTGATTAATACTCTGCTCTTAAAAAAATTATGAAATGAACTTGTCGTTCTTGAAGGTAAACTAGTATACCATGCGACACGCCTGTAACAAAAACAAAATCATGAATTGCAAAACTGTTAGGGCTTACTTTGCCAACTAGCCCATCGCTGATACAAAGATGGACCTCGCGACTTCTCAAGCCAGTTATTGACCTCTACTAGCAAATCGGCTGCGACATCACCCATAAATTTGCATGACTTGTCTAAATGCAGTGTTGTTCGTAAAAGCAATATTAAGAAAAGAAGTATTTCAAAAAGTACCCCAGGATCGGCGATCGGGCACTAGTCTGTCTGAATTAAGTGTACACGAAAATAATTTGTAGCTTATAAAAACACTAAAACATGCTTACCTGCAATTGCATTCAGTTGAATAATGCGAAGATAATCCAATGCTTTGTTATCCCAAGTGTGCTTCTCTACGGCGGCTTCTGCGACAGCATTCTTCAACGGCTCGAAAATCTTTTCATTTTTATCATCTTCTCCTTTTATCTGGTCTCGGAATTTTTGAGCGAGCGTTTCCCAGCCAATCTATAATCTCAACGACTAGTAGGAATAAGAAATCACTAACATAACATACAGCAAGTGATTTTTGTGGCAGCTCTTTATCAGCCCAATGCTTTAGCTTTATGTCGATTAAAGTGTTGAACGATCCTGCATTATCAACGGATGAAGCTGGCATGAGAATGTGATCAAGGACATGACTAGATATGGCCTTACGCAGCTGCTTTTTTAAAAGAGACTCCCAATCATCAGCTCCCACCAAAGAAAGGTTCACTATCTCTGAAAAAAATTTTGAATTATTTGAAAGCTATTTTTAAAACCAAAAAGCTACCGTCGAGTATCTGACCACGCGCTTTTTCAACTGAAACAAGTTTTAGAATAAATTTCAAAGTAGCTGTAAATTACAGAGTTCATCCCGGTTCAGCTCTCTAAATCTTCCAAATGTATTCTTCCACTCAGTTTCGAGGTTAAATCGGGTAGCTCTAAATGCATCAGCTTGGGCTTCAATAGAGTCTCGCACCTTAAATTTATCAACTAATGAAAATTAAAATTATATAAAACGAACCATGCGCCAAAAACAATCTAAAATGTTGACGATAACAAATGCTTACTGCAGAAACAATATCTAACTAACCTGACACTGCTAGCGACATGTTACGAGTAGTCATTTGAGAGGGCTTCAAAATTCCATCTCTAGAAAACAATAATTGTGATGAAACTACAAATTATAGCCCAGCGGTGCATAGACAGGGAAATACTTTTTTACACATTTTACATTTCGACAGGACCATTTAATGAACTAGTTTTTAACTGGATAAGAATATCACAAGAGTCTGCGTAGTATTTATAGAATGCGGTACAGTCAAACTTTTCTATAAGCTACAGCTGAAAAATATTTAGCTGTTTCTGAATGAAATAAAGGCTAACGGACCTTCACCATAAGCTACACTCTACTCAAGCTACACTCTTCATGAGCTACAGCCGCTTCCGACCAGCAAACGGACACTTTATTTAAACAACAGTCGAAAAAACATTATTGTATTCAAAGATTTGGCAAGAGTTCCTTTTACCGAGTCCTCTCAAAAATTTGTTTCGAACACTTTCCCAAGTTTTTATTAGGCTAGAAAAGACGTTTTTAAGTGGCGGACGGACACGGGGAGAGTTGACTGTATTGAAAGAGTTAACTGTATTGAAAGAGTTAACTGTATTGGGAAAGTTGACTGTATTGGGAGAGTTGACTATCAAGAGAGGTGATTGTTGGGAGAGTTGACTCTACTGGGAGAGCTACACTCTACTTGAGCTACACTCTCCACAAGCTACAGCTGGGATCCATCCCGAAGGTGTAGCTTATAGAGAAGGTTGACTGTAGACCCAAACGAAACAAGAAATCCTTGACTCTGATTTGATAGTTTCCCTGAAGTTTGAATATTATCGGTAATGAACCAAACCAGAATTCTCAACTTTTACATTTTATTACACAAAGAGATTCCAACGGATTGGAACACCGAGTCTAAAGGAAAAATAGTACTTAGAACCAGTTTTCTGAAATTTTAACATTTTTTTGTCTTTTGTCTTCTTGACTGTCTTTTGTCTTCTTGACTGTCTTTTGTCTTCTTGACTGTCTTTTGTCTTCTTGACTGTCTTTTGTCTTCTTGACTGTATTTCGTCTTCTAATAACTACTACTACAAACATGACTACAGGGTATATCAAGGGGTGGGGGGATGGTAGGATTGAAGTTAATCCTTATTAAAAAATCTTGACGGGGGGCTATTACTCGGCTAGCCCCCCCCCCTCTCGCAAATGGGTGCGGCCCAAACCACAGGGGACTAAGCGAAAATCGTGTTTTCATATATCAAGAAATTGTATATATTTTTTGAATCGATTTGTTAAAACAAATTTTAAAAAACGGCTTAGAAATAAGTTATGGCTGTTTAGAAAATGTCCGCATTTCTTGATACACCCTGTGTATCTAAGGTAGAAGGCTATAATCGGTATAAGGTTCAGTAATCCTCTTTGTGATTGGGTAAGCTATTATCATCGATAATCTTATTAGACACATCAAAAAGTTAAATGTAAAACAATACCTAAACAGTCTCGAGTTTTCGAAGAATTCCTCTTCGTATTTCCTAATTTCTTCAATGCTGCTTCCTTGAGTTCCTCGACCAGTTACAACTCCATAAAACCCTGCAAAAATTCAGAAAGGTAACACACGAGACATAATATTTAGCTTACCCAAAGCTTTCATAGGAAACAATTTGCCTTCAAGAATTTTCTTTATTCTGTCAGGATTACTCAGGTTCTTTTCAGCCAGGTCAACCTTGAAGACACAAATTGTAAAAATTCTTAAAGTTTTCTCTTACCTTTGTCAAAACTAGAATCGTTCTCTGGCCACTAGGATCCACATTACTCACCAAGTCCGTTACATTAGACCTAAGAGAACAATTTGAATTGTAAAATACAGAAAAATGCATTACTACAGTTAAGAAATTACCTTTCAGCATCAACAGAGCCGTCTTGGATGCATAAAATAATAGCGTTAGGATTTTCCTAAAATGATTTTTAAGCATTTTCTTTCAAGGTGATAAAACGGACCATGTACTGTTTGCAGATCTTTACAATATCATCCTTGGTCTCTTTAGCCATATCAGTAGTCACAGTTGATATTACGCCAGGTAAATCGACTAAAACCATACGAGGCAGCGAGGGACCTTGAAAAAGACAATTTCAAGCGCTTTTCACAGGTAAGAAATACCTTTCACGGTAAGCGCAATTACTTCGTTTGACACTGTTTTGTTAACTTCAACCGAATTTCTCATTCTCACTTCAATTTCAGCGCGAAGAGATGCCAAATCACTTTCCTTAGTTAGATCGTATTCCCGTCCACTGTCCTAAGAATAGAAACACAAGAGTAAAATCCACTGTTTAAAATACAGCAAAACCAACTTTAAACTGAGCAACATGGTAGGGACCTATAAAAAAGACAAGCTTACGCAGATAAAACTACACACCATGCATACTAAAATAATGTCCTCTCCCCAATTCAAAAAAGTATTTTGGACATTGCGTTTGTTGCATAGGTTGCATAGGCGTGTAACCCCTCGAATGTAACTCACGTTTAGGGCTACATTTTCTGGGGTCACACGCTCAGCAATCACACGTAACATATTATTAATAGGGGAGAAGGAATTATTAAGTGTACAGTAATCCAGAATAAAAATCACCTTCACTCAGCGTAACCTGCAAAGATAATTTAAATGAATCGAGTACTTAATTATGAACTTACTTTAACAGGAGCCCGCGTCATCATCTCACCGGAACCTCGAGGAAATATTCTTGCCTGTACAATAACTTTATTTTTACTATTTAACTAACATTTACTGACCTGTGCAATCATTTCCAGAACAGAAGTCTTACCAGCCGACTATAAATTATTTATACAAATCAATTGCCGAGAAGCTAAATAGTTAAAGGAATCACCTGATCTCCAACGACGACGACCCGTGGCAAGTTATCTTGGGTGCTATATGAACTGTCGTATTCTGTCAAAAGGTCGAGCATGTCCGAGTAAACATCAATTAAACTTTGCTGTAAGATAAATACTTTGAAAAAGGTTTCACCATAAAATGTTGTTACTTTCAGCTTCTTTTGTCTTTTCTGTTCACCCGAATCCTTCAACAGCATTCTCTGTTTCAAAATTTTGTTTTCTTTCTCAAGCAATTCGAGTTCTCTTTGATATTGCATCTACAAATAACAACATAAGTAAATAATAGAACTACAGCATACTACCTGAGTTTTCAGCATTTCCTCCTGTAACTTCTGAATTCTATCCGCATCACTGAGCTAAAGGAAACACTATACTCTCCAACATATAACAAGAACAAAAACCTCAGCCAAATTTTCATCCTTGTTTGAAGCGAAGCGGGCAGAAAACATTGAAAGCAAAACGTTTTTACCTTAAAGGATACAAGTTGAAACTAACTGGACAGTTCTATGCAAAGAAAACAAAAGTTACTACTTACTTTTTGGATCATCAGATGAGCCATTGAAATCATTGCTTGCCACCAAACCTACAGTTTGACCATTATACACTGTCGGTGAAAGAGCGTATTGTATGTGCAACCAACTTTTGTCGGTCAAATCTTGCTTCCAGTAGTCGTTTAAAGCCTTTACTTTGTCCCTCCAGTGCTCAAGATCTACGCGATCCCGCTCTGACCATTTTGTCTTGATCTGCTCAATTGTTTGCGAAAACTTGGAATTCTCATCGAAGTTGACCCATTCAGGAACAGATAATTTAGGTAGCGATTTCTTCCATTCTTCATACCACTGAAAAAATACTTCGTAACTCAGATTTTTTTACAGGCTGATTTAAATTTTCAAAAAAATCACAGACGCAACTTTACAAAAAAACTCACATTCCCAGCTGTTATGCCTCCGCCTAGAAGACCACCAACAACCCAGTACCGCAGCTTGAGAGCATGTCGAAGAAGAACAGTGACGAACGCTCTTTGTGAGAGCATGGATCTGTTCACAGCAAGCAATCTAGGAATTAATGATACAATTAATACTGCAACACGAAAAAAAATAAGACAAATCCTACCTTCGGCCAATTTGAGAAGTATGCAGATTTCTAGAGAAGTGTAACACTTGGACTTGTAGCTCGGCATCTTTAGCACTTCCATCATTATTGAGAGTATGACGGCAGTTTTTCATTTTTCACAGATGACGAATACACTTCAAGAATGCTTGCTGAATTATCAAAAATATAAATACAGTCAACCCTCGATTTAACGTCATCCCTAGGGACTGGCCCTAAGATGACGTTAAATCGAGGGTGACGCCAAATCGAGGGTTCACTTTGACTAAATTTTAGTCAAGGCTGACCAAATTGGTTCATTTTTGGGTGATGTTAAACTGAGAGTGACGTTAAATTGTGGGTTGACTGTAGAAGAGTTCAAAAAGTCTCACTGATAAAAAAACTGACGCTACTCGTTATTACCCTCCCAAAAAAGCTACTCAGTTTTACCTTCCCAATAATTTTTGAGGGGTACCTAAAACCACCATTTTTGAAGATTTTTTTTTGGAAAAAAGCTGATATTAGTAAGGGGCCAAAGCCTAAGCCTAAGGGCCAAAGCCTAATGGCTAAGCCTTAAAATTATTGTGCATACCGTATTTCCTCTAATAAGCAAGACTAATAAGAAATACGGTAGATATTTCGCGAATATGAGATTTTTTTTTCTAGAGGTGATGACGGGACGGGATCCCGATCCCGCCCGATCCGATTTTGGTCCATGTCGGGCAGTAGCACCGCACGATTGAATGTTTGCTTATAAAGTGATGTTTATTGTTGTAATTTTATTTTCCAAAATCCCGATCCCGAAATATTTTTGGCTAAAAATCCCGTCCCGAAATCCCGCCCGAACCGGTTTCATCACCTCTACTTTTTTCAAATTCGAAACGAAAGAATTTGAAACTTTTTCTATAATTAGTCCCCAAACCATGCATTTGTAGTGTGTTCAAAGCGATTTTTTGGTCTGAATCCGCTTTGAGGTCCATTTTTATTGGGTTTCCCGTCCATAAATAAGAATTAAACCGTCGAAGGGGATAATTTCATGTGATAAACCCAGGACGGATGTTCTTTTTTTAAACATTTTTAATGTTCTTGCCTATTTATTCGTTCTCATTTTCATCGCATTCTTCGCTTGGCTAAGCGTGATGGTCTCATTGAAAAGATCAAGGCGTGAATTCAAATCCTCTCAAAAAATCTCATTGTTGTTGTCGCTTTGCTCGTTGTTTGGCGAAATTTTTTTTTATTAAATTTCAGTTACACGTGTGCATGCTAGAATGGTAGTCGGTGGGTCTTCTGTGACTCGCAACGATTGTCAAAAACTAGGGTATGCGGATTCGAAGGTGAATTCATCTGGATTTTTCGTGGATTCGGCGTGTGAATTCGGTGGTTTGTGAATTCGGCGAATTCGCCGGAGTATTCACCGGTGTTCCTCAGTCTGTTTTTTGGCCTCACCCAGTTTTCTGTTCTGTTAGTGAGGATGGAATGGTTTTTTTTAGGCCATCAGGGTATCCATCTTACCCGGTGGTACCCTACACAGGTTTTAGGGTCCCCGTGGGTAAAATCAGTTTTGATTTTAACGAACCGAATGTGTAACACGATTTTAAATAAGAATAAATGGTTTGCTTAACTTTTGTTTTTTCAGGCCATCCAGGTGAATACTCGATTAATGGTAGCTACCCCAGGTTTTGGAGTTCGAATAAGTAAAACTGAAATTTTGAACTTATTAAAACCGGTTCTCTACACAATTTAAGGCACAAAAAAAGGTTTGTTTTATGCTTTTTAAAAATTTAATTTTTAAGCCCATCCAGGTGGATATCCAACTGAATGGCCTAAAATTAAAAAAACAGAAAATAAATTGCCTTTTTTACTTAATTTTTACCTAAAATTACCTAAAATCGTCTGGGTCATTGGGTTTAATATGGTCAGAATTGCGATTTTATCTATCTGAACCCAAAAACTCAAGATGAGTACCCCTTCACCTGGGTGGATTTTGATCTAACTCAGGACCATATTAAGACTAGTGAGGATATAACGGGACCATTGGAAGTGTCTCAGATGAATTGAGAATGGACTAGAACTATTAGAGATGCATCAGGAATTTTTAGAGCAAATAAAGACCACTAAGGGTGATTCAGGACTAATTCGACCGAAAAGTGGTCGAACGAAAAATATCCGACCGAGAATGTCTAATAACAAATGACCTTGAAACGGATTCAGCGTAAAAAATTGTTTTTCTTAGAAGACACTACAAATGCATGGTTTGGGAACTAGTTATAGAAAAAGTTTCGTATTTGCGAAACGTCTATACCCCAAAATTATTGGGAGAGCCACCAATAATAATTTTATTTGATTTCGGAGTGATTTTTGTTTAATTTTTGTGCTGATTTTTTCGCCTATCTTGTAGCTCTTGAAATTCTCTACAAGTATTGACCAGGCATCAAGCAGATATACGGTCTCTTTGATAATTTTTTCCATGTTTTTAATAAAATATAGTAAATTTTTCAATTCAGCGTTTTTGATTCTTTTAATTTTACCCACGATAATTGTTTTGAATGCAGGAAACGACACACCATTAGAAAGCTCAGACAAAGGGCTTTCTTATAAGCACAAAAGGCTAAAAAAGTTCACTGCTCACCAGCCTGAAGAAAAAACCATCCATTTTTCAAAGAGTCACTGTGAAAATTAAGATGATTGAAGGCATTTCATCAAAGTTTTTGCCCTCGATTTTGTGATAGTCGTGCTCAAGAGGTCTGAAAACCCTCAGGTAGTCAAACGTTACAGTCGGGAATTCTCGTGTTAAAATGGTGCGCTTCTTACCAAAGAAGGCGTTTTCAAAATAAAAATCACAGAAACTCACCTAACGCATGTTCTACAAGATAGGAGTAAACAAATATGGTCGAAAACCCGAGGTGATAAAATTAAAAGGAACTGATCGAAAATTACAGAAAATCAGTTTTTATATTTTGAAACATACTTCAATAAATAATGATATTATGAAAACTAAAACTTTTCGGGCATAATGCCATTGGCTCAAAAGTTAAAAATGGAAATTATAATTTTTATTTGTGTGCCAAGCGAACATAGTTAATTGTTTTTTTTTAAAAGTATATTTTGATAAATATTGTCTGAGGACAAGTTCAAGTTTCACATTATTTATATGTTTCATACGTCCTTCTTCTCCGCATCTTATCAGTGACATATCTTCGATATACAGCTAAATCAATGTTCTTTATAATTTTTATGATAAACCAGCTAAAGTAATAATTAGAGACACTGGGTGTAAATTAACTAAAATACCGTTTTCCTTTCCTTTCTTCCATTAACTCCCCACTCCCTCGTTTTTTACTAGGATTTCAGAATTAGGGCCGGTTTTGATTAACAATTTCGAGATTTTTCAAGGGTTGAAAAAAAAACTTCCCATGAGGAGTTAATTAAAGAAATATGGTATCACAATTTCAAAATGCATACTCTGTCATGCATAATCAGTCAAAATTTTACGTCGCCAGTCGTGTGGAGACATTTTGCGAGGGAATTTTTGGATAACCGAACATCACATCAGCTTGCTTAACACACCCAATACGAATCTGTAGACTGGTATATTCTGACCTAGAATTTCATGCTGAACATGATGGCGCGGGTCCTTTTAGCTTCAATCATTGACGAAGTAGGTAAAAAAGGGTAGCGAAGGTAACAAATTGTACACGGTCAAAATCCAGCTAGATACCCACAGGTTCTCAAGTGGTGCGCCATGATTGTCTTACCGCACCCATGCATCACCGCCAGGAGTTCAGCTTTCTCATAATACTGAGCTTAACCTGTTTTCACAAAAAAGATTGGTTATTTGTTGATTATATTTATTAATTATTTGTGGGGATAGGGATTTTCATAAAATCCTACTCTGACTTTCTTTGTGTTGAGATAATATTTAAAAAACCTTTACACAAAAAGAATAAGCAGAATCTCACGGTTATTTTGACCCTGAATATAGCAATAGTTTTTTTTTATAAAATCGTGGCAAAATAGGCAAAAATAATATATAAGTTGGATCACAAACATCCTATAACTTTTTTCCGATTATGAAATCTTTAATTTTAAGACCGGATTCGTGTTCAGCGTGGACGATTTGCTTATAGAACTAGTTTTAAATTCATGAGTCGCTGTCAAATTTTGAATTCCGCTCAAGACATTAAACACTTGATTTTCAAATTTGAATCTTCATTATCTTGAACAGAATTTGAAATTTGGCAGAGATTTTTGAATTTTAAGACTAGTTTTGTAAAGCCTCCCCCATGCTTCAGCGAAACATGCCCTGTTTCGCGAAATATTTTTATGTTTTGCGGTGTTTCGCGAAGCATTTTTCGCGAAACAGGGTCTTCGAAACACGAAATTAAATGCAAATTTTTAAGGTTTTTTGTTTAATATTATATTATTATTAGAGGCTAAGTAGTATGTTGAGTCACATTTCAATAAAGCATGCAGTACATCACACAACAGATATCCACCTCGATGGCTTTTTACAAAAAATTCTTAAAAAAAGAGATTAAAAATTTTTTAAGCTTATTATTGTGTAAAGATTTGGGTTTCTTAAGACCAAAATTGTGATTTTACCCACTCAAACTCCAATACCTGGGTTAGGTACCTCCTGGACAAATGACTATCCACCTGGATGGCCTGAAAAATTAAAATTTAGTTATTATTAATAAGAAAACTTTTTGTGACTGAGTCGGTTAATACCAAAATTGAGATTTTAGCCACCCGGAGCGAAAAACCTGGGGTAGGTGGATATTCACCTGGCTGCTCGATAAAAATAAACTTAGCCGAAACCAAAAACAACCCATTTTTCTTGCTCTAAAATTGCCTGGCGAAACCAGTTTGTTAAGACCAAAATTGCGATTTTACCCATCCAGGCCCCAAAATCTGGGGTGAAAACCAGCTGGTCAGGTAGATGTCCATCTAAATGGCCTGAAATAAAATTTGAAAAATAAAAAATCAATATTTAAAAAGCCTGTAGAGAATGCAGTTTAATATCACTCACACTGGAACTTTACCTATTCAAATACCAAAACCCGAGGTGGGTGGCAACGTGAGTGGAAATGTGAGTACTCCAGGGTGGTTAACTCAAATTTCAAAAAAGGTGGCGAAATTCCCCCTCAAGGTGGCGTTTTAACTAATCCGCGGATTTTTCGTTGTTGCTACGGGGGCCAGTGTTAGAATTGCGGGTTTCACTAGCAGGAAAAAAATTATTAGAAATTTGTATTATGACTTATACATTCCTTTTGCCCATTTTGTCACGATTTTATGATAAGCTATTACTGTATTTAGTTCCGTTCTTGTGAGATTCCGTTCTCTTTATGTTCAAAGAATTTGGTCAGACATTATTTCTACACAAAGTTATGGCCCTTTTAGTGTCGAAGTTGAGGATTTTCGAAAACTGGCTTTTAGAGGAGAAATAAAAAATTGTCTGTGAAATTTCAGTCACTCTGATACAAGTTTGTGCTCATTAGATAGCCCTGATCAAACTCAGCATTTTGACATGTTACACATCCAGGTGGTAAATGAATTTGAGCGAGTACCAACCATATTTGCTCAAATTTCAGGTATTTGATTATATGTGAAATATACCCATTTTCAAATGCTGTTTTACCCGTTGGAAGCCTTCCTGTTTCCGAAATGTTTTCAGCCATCGTTTTTTCGGCGTGAAATTAAAACTCATCTAATTTTCACATTTGAATGTTTATTGTCTTGAGCGGAATTCAAAATTTGACAGTGACTCATGAATTTAAAACTAGTTCTATAAGCAAATCGTCCACGCTGAACACGAATCCGGTCTTAAAATTAAAGATTTCATAATCGGAAAAAAGTTATAGGATGTTTGTGACCCAACTTATATATTATTTTTGCCTATTTTGCCACGAATTTATAAAAAAAAAACTATTGCTATATTCAGTGTCAAAATAACCGTGAGATTCTGCTTATTCTATTTGTGTGAAGGTTTTTTAAATATTATCTCAACACAAAGAAAGTCAGAGTAGGATTTTATGAAAATCCCTATCCCAACAAATAATTGGTGATTTATACCAATCTTTTTTGTGAAAACAGGTTAAGCTCAGTATTATGAGAAAGCTGAACTCCTGGCGGTGATGCATGGGTGCGGTAAGACAATCATGGCACACCACTTGAAAACCTGTGGGTATCTAGCTGGATTTTGACCGTGTACAATTTGTTACCTTCACTACCCTTTTTTACCTACTTCGTCAATGATTGAAGCTAAAAGGACCCGCGCCATCATGTTCAGCATGA
Organism: Ditylenchus weischeri; assembly: GCA_029231635.1. Lineage (NCBI taxonomy): Eukaryota > Metazoa > Nematoda > Chromadorea > Rhabditida > Anguinidae > Ditylenchus > Ditylenchus weischeri. Next base: position 222,947 of record JAMRYI010000114.1, read on the forward strand.
AATTCTAGGTCAGAATATACCAGTCTACAGATTCGTATTGGGTGTGTTAAGCAAGCTGATGTGATGTTCGGTTATCCAAAAATTCCCTCGCAAAATGTCTCCACACGACTGGCGACGTTACCATCCTAGGGTTAATAAATCATTAGACTTATTATGAAGAGCAAGATAGATTGGGAAGATTCCACAGATTCGGCTTTTAAATCTTCAGAAATCTTAGTTATAAATAGCCACTACAATTTGCGTAAGCGACCTCTGAAACAAAACTATGACTATACTCAAACAGCAGCCTGCAGCAAACTTTTGAAGAATAATTTACCAATGGTCAAAAAATCTAAAAACGCTCTGAAAGTGTGGACGAAACACAAAAATGATAAAATTGTGGGTGAACATTACACCTGTCAGACTTTTATCCATATTTACATTTCAGAAGCATACACAACCGACGAATTCCTTCAAAGATGATTTGGACCAAAAACTTTGTTTTCAAAGAAGCGATCATGCGGAAATGCCAGCCAGCATCATTCACATCCACTTGCTACCCAAACCTGTTATGGTCCGTTCCACCTTTAACAAATACGCACTTTTTTCAGACGAAAATTTAGATAGCCATTTTTGAGTGCATTTCTGAGGCTGAGCGAATAAAATTAGAAAGAGTTTGCCGTCGCTGGTACCATATTTCTAAATACTCTAGCTGGACTACCATGTATAACATACTACCATCAACAGTTTGCACTACCACAATGGGAAGAAGAGAAGTATACCCATGCCATATGCAGAAAGCAAATGTATCTTCTAATAGGGTATTCAAGTTGTAAGAACATTTTCAAGCTCTAAAAATTGTTTTAAGATAAACTCGCTATTAACAAGGGGCGGGCGATATGTAAAAAACATCCACTTAAAACACATGAGCAACTTGGACCACACAATTACCAAATTTTTTTATCGTACTCCTAACCTTCAGTTTTTAAATCTAACAGGTTTTTTCAAAACGATTTCCTGTAAAATTTGTTTATTTTTCAGGCATATCCCTAACTAATTCTTCTCTGAAAACTATTGGCCTACAACTGCCCAATCTTAAAGAGTTAGCTCTTCGGAAATGTTTTAAAAGGGCGCAAGTCGATCGAGGTCTTTCTTTTTTTGCTTAGTAGTTGCCAACGACTAAAGGCAAGTTTTTTTATTGATGAGCCCTAGTCCTACGTTCGACACACACGCTATCGCGCTTTTTGACGCGCACGTCATCAGGTACGCGATTTTAATATTCTGTAAGTTATTCTGGGTCTTTTTTAGAGGCTAGAAAACTATAGTCAAAATTGCATGTTTTTTTGGCTTGTTCTTAGGCACAGAGCAGCCTATATTAAGACGTACTCAAGCATGTTTTTTAACACATTATACTTTAAATCAATACCTTAAAAACAAGATGGGAACCAAGGCAAATAGGATGCATTGAGGATCAGATGTTTTGTTGACTCGAGCGAAAATTGAAATTTGAAAAGGATTTTTTATGTTAATGCAGTTTTACATGTAAATCGACCATGCTGAGCATGTACCGATGTCAGAATCATGGGTTTGCCTAGTGCAAAAAAGTTTTTCGTCAAATCATTGTTCGACATTTTACGAGTTACTAATGTCCCCCTTATCCAAAATGATCAAGCTAAGATTAATATGCCATTTGAAAGAGGAGATGCAAAGCTACAAAATGGTATGAAAAGAGAATAGATATGATTGCAACATTGATAAAATATAAGTCTTAATAAAATATCCCGGATAATTTTTGACCAACCCAATATATCCTAAGTTTAATGTTTAATTGTTTATTTATCTCCTGTGGGTCTCAGTTAAGGGGGAGGTGCGATGTTGTGTGGAAATATTATTCGTAATTATTATTGTCTTGACACGACATCGAGTCTTCTGTTGACTCGTGTCACTCTGTTATCTTAACGTATCTTTCGTTACGTTAAAAAAATCTTTTTGATTTACTCTGCAAACCCTCTCTATCTCTGCTCTCAAGAACACAACAATAGTTTTGTTAACTGGGGCCTATCGCATAAAGAAACTCTGGTATTTATTCATCCAGAGTCGCAAAAGGTATGTGGGTGTACGCATTCAACTCCAAGCCCCCTGCGCCCCCGAAGGGGCGCGCACTCATTTACCTTAGACATAATTCTGAGCAAGACTTATGATCAAAAAAGCATAAAGAAGCCTTTTTTGCAAAGTTCCAGTGACCAAAACGGGGTAAAATACAAAAAAATGACCAAAAACCACAAGGGGACCAAGGCAGTCGAAACAATTTTTTTCTTGAAAAATGTCCTTCCCAAATTTTTTTGCCCTTTTTCAGGGCCTAAAACATACTACCTTGAAAAAACAACGTTTTAGCTCTGGCCAAATAGTGTACTCCTGCCAAAACATGCTTCTTCTAGAGCTTATAAATGTATTTTAGATGCTTGACGTGAGTGAAAATGAACACTTTGTGGCAACCACATCCTTTTCTGAGTTGCCATCTTCTCTTATATACTTAAACATATCTTCGTGCTACCGCATTGGAAGTCTTGCCCTCTCCGCAATTAGAGACAACTGTCCAAACTTAACGGCATTAAACTTAAGCCGGGTGGATATGGTTTCTGCAACGGACTTGAACAGACTTTTTCTAAGGCTGCAAAAGTAAGCTATCATCGAATCATTCTTTTGAAAAAATCACCTTAAGCCTTGAATTTCTACAATTTGCTGATCGTTTCAACGGCTCCTTGACGTCTGAAGAATTAAATATTGGGTGCCTTGAAAAATTAAAAAAATTGGTCGCTTTTCATAACAATAACTTAAAATACAGTTAAGTGCATTTTAGGTGATTTTCGACAACAGCCTTATAACCGATGATGTGGGACCATATTTTTGCACTCTTATCAAAATCATAAAAAAAATTATTTTAGGTATTGAAAGGAATAACGATAGGTTGCAGACAACTAGAATTGTTGGATTTGAAGGGATGCAATCGTCGAGTTACTGACGAAGGATTGCGCGTGTTAGCTAAGCTGCCAAAACTGTATGACCTCAATTTAAGTGGTATGCGTCAAACTTCAGATCAAACAATTCGTGATATATCTTCAAATGGAGTTTTAAAAGTACGACAATTGAAAAATTTCATTGTAAACAGAATGGTTTTAGGTCCTAAAACTACATCGATGTTATAAAGTTACAGATGAATCTATTATTTTCGCGCTTAAAAAGTGCAAGGTAAGACATTTCCGCCGAAATCCATTCATTTCTTTGAGTTTTTCAGAATCTCTTAATTCTTGACATTTCTTACTGCGGGTTGGTCATAAATGTAGTTTTGGAAACAAAAATTACTTTTTCAGAAACTTAACGGATGCAGTTTTGCGACAAGTGTTGGAAAACATAGAAGTAATGAATGGCTGTAGTACTCCGTCTATTGAGAGGAGTGATACTGACAAAAAATTTAAACTGTGGTTAAGACGGTATAATCCTTGAATCTTATGGGAAATACAATTTATACAGATTATAGGTCGGGACTTTCATATCCTTTGCCATCTGGTTTGAAAAGTCCATTCTTGAGAATAATGAGTATGTTGTACCAAATCAGATAATTGTTTAACGATTAGATAACATTCAGATGAGGATCCCCATGATTTTTTGACGGGGCTTTTACTCCACTAAGTTAATTAAGAAATATGAGCTGAACAACTCTAGCATCTTGTCAATTTAGTAACTGAGAAAGTCAGAAAGTAACGAATTTGTCAGTTGCTTGTGTACCATAAAAATAAGGAATCTGATTAAAAGATATCATTAACAAAGAAACTAAACAAACTAGTCTTCAACACGGGAAATCCGAACGGTGAGACCAGCACATTCTGGTGCAGAATTTCATGGAGAATCTGATTTAATTTTTCACTTTGATTTTTTGGTCACTATGACCAGGTCAAAAATGCAATTTTTTAAAATTGTCATTTTCGAATATTTGTTCGACATCAAAGCGTCCATAACTACTACTTTTACAAGACAATGCTAATTGATCTTCCAACCATTTTAAAGTTTATTAAGAGTGCTTTCCAATGATATATTACATTCCTTTATATGTTTCAAAATTTCAAATAAAAACAGAAAGTAGAAAGTACAAAACTTTCCATTTTCTAAAAATCGAACTTTTCACAAATTTTGGCTCGAAAACCTATTTCAGAGGCTATGTAGAAATTAAAAATTTTACGCCATGTGAAAGAGCGCTCAATTTGAGTTCTATAAGTAGCCTTGGTTCAATTTTCATCTGATAAATTACCGCTTAATCGAAGGGCGCCAATTAAAAAAAGGAATTTTTGATATTGATTCTTAATGGACAGCTGGTTTGACTTATTCCCTGTGGATATTACATGAAAAATTGTGTCTACAATATACCAAAAAAATCAGCGTGAAAAATGCAACAGAACTAGTGCAGGGACTCGCAAAATAACTAGACAATTATAAAAATTTTAAGCATAACAATTTCACCCCAAAACCCCCCAAAAAACCAATAATTCTTCCACATAAAATAAGGTGGTTGCACTTTTGTTTTGTAATTTTCTCAGAATTTACAAATCATTTAAAAAAAAGGAACATCTTGTTGTAGCGCGTTCAAAACTGAGATACATGTGACGGATCTAAAGTAAAATAGTGGTTTCCATCTTTTTGGCTCTCTCCTGTTATCGCCAAAAGTGTTATCGCCAAAAATCTTTATAGCCAAAACGGTTACATCTTTAATTTTTTTGTGCTAACTACATGTTCACTTGCTTTAAAAAAATTGTTCTGACTTTCAATGTTTCTTAAACAATCAGTTAAATGTATAGATTTTTTTACTACAATGAAAATATTAAAGATGTAACCGTTTTGGCTATAAAGATTTTCGGCGATAACACTTTTAACGTTAACAGGAGAGAACCTTCAAAAAAGTATAGTTTTAAGCGAAAGAGAACTGTCTTCCGCCAATTCAAGTTTTGCACACGCCGCTGCGCGCGAAAACCATGGTCCTTTAATTTTTTATCAATCTTATCAACCAACATTTCAACCATCAATCGGTTGATGGTCAATATAACAAAACCTTGGGTTTTTAGAAAAAAAACCATCGGCAAAATTGGAACCTTCTTGATTTTAAACTTAGTCGCCACGTTAAACTTCAACCCCTGAAATATTTATCGTTAACTTTAATGTCATGTTTAATACAATAAACTAATTTAATAATTGTTACTTGTTGCATAGTACCATGTACCATGTCATTATCATATCTCTTTTTATTTCAACAAGTTACCGTAAATGGGTAGGAGTAGTGTGGGACAAATCACTTTGGGACAATCCAATTTGTAACAACACCGAATATTGCAATTTGATTTTGGCCCAATTGAATTGTCCCAAAGTGATTTGGCTCACACTATTCCTGCCCCCGTAAATACTCTATAAACGGGACCCCCTACAGTTAACTATTTTCAAATTTGTTTTGCTTTTTTAACCCCAACATGGTTTATTTTTTAAAACGTACTACAAGTCATTTTGTAGATCTTTCCAAACTCTACAAAATGAGTGGTCGCACGTTTTAAAAAATTAAAAATGTTAGGGTTAAAAAAGCAAAACGAATTTGAAAATGGTTAACTGTAGGGGCCCGTTTATAGAGTATTTACGGTATGCCCATATTTGCAATGCTATTTCAGAAGATGTCGTTCTCAGTTCGAAAGATACATTCAATTGCAGATCTAAGCTCCTCTTCTGATGGTTCCACTTCGGACTCTGAGAGCGAAACTAAAACGAAGTCAGGGCATAAGAAAATTAAGCCTACTCTGAAGATCAGCTTTCGTTGTCGACCTAAAATTACTGAGGTATGTCTTTTATTGAAATAACCCATCAATTTTGCTACTTAGGAAAATCCGTGTGAGGATCAATTTTTTTTCGTGGATGCAGCCGGTGGAGACAGCTTCGACTCTGCAAGAGCCAAGGGTTTGGAAATTCAGACAAACACGTCTGAACGAGAACAACTATGGTGCAATCAAAAAGTTAATGAGAATTCAGAGCTGGCCAAGGTGTTTTTACAACCATTTCTTTTTTAATCCGATCTTATATAGTTGAACACAATTTTTACTTGTCTACCATAAAATTTGAACAAAAACTTCAACTTTTTTTAAGATGCTTGCTAACGCGGTAATAAAGCCTAACTTTGAGAAGTTGTCGGTAGAGGAAGCTAATCGAAAGTCAAATACTCGGCTGAAAAAAGATAGAAAGGTAAATGACTTTTATAAAAACTTTAGGGTGATAGTTTTGTATGACCACTCTCTTGTTAATTACTTTTTAATACTCATTTAATATATTTAGATCGAGAGAGAACGCACTAAAGGCAAAGGATGGTCAGATATGCCAGCTACAGAGTTGACGGATGAGCGGCGCCATGATTTGGAGCTTATTCAGATGCGTGATGCCTTAGGTTAGTTCTTAATTAAAGAGAGATTCTTTTGTCGACTGAATATTTTGACTATAGCGCTCGATTCCGCTCTTTAACAGATTCCTTTTTTCATTTATTTCCTACAATCTCTTATCCCCTCTAGACCTAATTTTTCATGAGGAATATGAAAATTTTATTAATTGTTTATAGTTGCCGATTAAAAGTTGGGTTTCTTTTTTTTTAATAAGGAATAATAAACTTCTACAACTACTGTAGCACTGATTTCTCTTGTTCAAGACGCTCAACTTTTAGCCCACTTTTAGCGAACTTATTTTCGAAGTTGGTGTCCTTTGATGTGAAACCGGCCAAAGGCTCGAGGAATATGCAATAAAATTTTGAGGTCAGTCAAGTGAAAAAAATTTTTGAAAAATTCTTGACAAGGAACAATTTTTTTGGCTGAAAAAAAAAATTCGCGTGATCTTATGATTATTTTGCAAAAAGCACAACTTTTAATGGGCAACCATAAAAAGTTAATAAAATTTTCATGTTCCTCACGAAAAATTAGGTCTAGATTGGAACTTATTTACTTGGGGGGCGCATTTTTCACTTATTTGTAAATCATGTTTAAGCGACTCCCAAGTAACTTTTATATGCTGAAAACAATAAGAAAGTTGGTTTCCGTAATTTTTCTACATAAAAAATGGATTTTTTCAACAAAAAAATTTCCCGGAGGGGGCTTGGGGGCTTGAGAGTTAGAGATGCGCGCACAGACATACCTTAGACATGATTCCGAGTAAGACTCGTGATCAAAAAGTCTTTTTGCCCAGCTCCAGTGACCAAAAAGGGGTATAATACCTTTACATAAGGTGGTTTACTTGGTCCCCCAAGGCAAAATGTCAAATTTTTGTCAAAAATTTTTTTTTTTTAAATCCATTTTTTATGTAGAAAAACTACGGAAACCGCCTTTCTTATCATTTTTAGCATATAAAAATTACTTGGGAGTCGTTTAAACATGATTTACAAATAAGTGAAAAATGCGCACCTCCCCAAGTAAATAAGTGCCCTAGAGTTAATACAAGATCGTAAAAAATAAATGAAAAAATGAATCTGTTAAAGAATGGATTCGAGCCTTATAGTCATTTTGACTAAAATATTCAGTCGGCAAAATAATCCCCCCTTTAAAAGGTTATGTTATCGTATTTCACCAGTTTTTAGATCCCAAGACTCACTACCGAAGAGCTGATCGGGATGTGTTGCCAAAATACTTTGAGGTATGTGTATACATATCAAGTAATTAAAACAATTTATATAAATATAGGTAGGAAAAATTGTCGAGGGCAAGGCAGACTACTACTCATCTCGAATGACCAAGAAGGAGCGTAAAAGAACAATTGCTGAGGAATTGATGAACGATCACGAATTGATTGCTAAGAACCGACGCCGATACGAAGAGATAATGAAAATAAAAGCTTTAACACGACGAGGGGCCTTCCAGAAACGTGGATTCATTTCAAAACGAAGCCAGCGCAAGAAGCAAGCGACGAAGAAGTGAAATAAAAAAACAGTTTTTTTTCAATCCAGGTTGTCATTGATGTTGAAAAGCGGATATAAATTGAAAATTTATGTCTATCGAGACGTATGCAACTTTGAAATCAAAGCTTTTACTCAGTCGAAGAAAAAAGAGCCCATCATGCAGTTAAGTCTTCAAAAGTGTTATCTAGGGTTGTGAAATAGAAAGTTTTCTGGAAAACTTTCCGGAATTTTTTCCGGAAAACTTTCCGGACAGAAAAAACGCGGAAAGTTTTCCAAAAAAATGGAAAGAAATAAAAGCAGGAGTACAGAAACTCCCTGTGTGCCGAGCCCATGTTACACCTCATTTTTATGCGTTTTCACTAGGGTTAGGAGACGGTAAGTTACCACGGTTAATTACCGATAACTTACAGCACAGCCTGTATAACTCATCAAATTCGGTAGTTAGAAACAGTTAACCGCAGATAACCTTACAATTAACTATACAGTTAACTGCACAGTTAACTGTATAGCTATATACTACTATATCTACTATATCTCTGTCCGGACAATTTCACAACCCTAGTGTTATCTCCCACCACAATAAAAGTCACAATAAACACGATTAACATCTTAACTCCATCGTGTGTTTGTCTTTATTTTGCGTACAATCAATCTTTATTGTATCAACATATTGACATCAATCACCGACCATATACAATAGGAGACTAAATTCATTGGGGAGATTAGTATATGTAGATTGCTTTCTGAGACTTCAAGATGTATTCACCGATAGTTTGCTAAAAACAAATTTTTATGTTAGGAGAAAGCACCTATAGGGTGTAAAAGGCACTTTTGTTTATCTCCAGACTTCTTCGGAGTAATTACCACTTGTTCAACTATAAATCACATATATCTTTTAGGGAAAGAACCAATAATCCTACCATTTACAGGTTCATACCCACCAATGTCATCGAACTGAGACTTGAGCTTTTGATCGTCTTGAGTGTTTTTATTTTGCCCTAAAAAGGAATCTTCAAACTGCAAAGAGCTATAAAAAAATAGCTGTACCCTCATTCGATGGTTGTGCTTTTTTATCTTCTACCTTTTCTTCTTCTAAAGTCTCAGCAATAGACCAACAAATAAATTCAAATTATTTAGACTCACTCTCAAACGCATTATCAGGTGCCATTCTCAGAGTGGAGTAGTCAGGATCAGCCGCGCTTGCATGAGTGAACACATTCACTGGAGCACGGATTCTCTCAGACCTGACTAAATCACGTCTCCTTCTAAAAGAAACGACAAAAAAGTCTAGATTATACCTTCAAAGTTACACCATAGACGAGCACAATCTAAAATCATAGGTTTTTGTTTTGCAATAATAAGATATAAGCAGGGTCCCTAAAGGTTGTTTAAATCATCATTTCGGGTGAAAATTAGCGAAAATCACTTTAAAGGCTATTCTTTCGTACAGCCTTTAAACATAAATAAACCAGCACTTTGGAGGCTAGCTGAGAAACCAACCAACTTAGAGACCTTGATATAAACGAGGCAATGCTTTTTCTATACTAAATTTACTCTTTCTCGATATTTTTTCGCCTTTGTTTTTCTTTTTGTTCTTCAATTTTCTAACCTTTTTACAAAGTGATAACACCATCGTGTTTAGCCCTGAGCGTCTAGTTTCTAATGAAGTACAATCTTTAGCAAGATATAAATGCGCAGAAAACATAAAAAGTGTGAACCGAATTATTTTTTCATACTTTCTTTTTTTCCTAATTTTTTTTATATTTTGCAAAAAATTACCATAATGCCTCTAATAAGGCCCTCCTTATTTTTCAACCTCCCTCCAGAATGAGGCCTTATTAAAGCATGGGGCGTTATTTTTCAATAGCTCCTTGCCAAAGTCCAACAAATTTTTCGCTAAAATAATGGCATTTTATTCCCACAACATAAAAACAATGATTATTAATTTGCACGTTTTGATGTTTCGTCTTGACAATATTAAGCTCATCATTTTTAAAGTGCAGTGATTTTACGCTCACATAGCCATTTACATCGTCTTCTTGCTTGTGCACTTAATCGATCCGAGACACTTTTCAAATCAAAGAGAGCGCTACCCTCAGTAGCACCCTCTTTGGCAATCAAAGCGTTGCGAATCAAAGTTGGTCACAGCGGAATAAGTCAGTTGTTCTTGAACAAATGAACCTGACTATCTTTAGTTGCGTTGTAAAAAATCAGAAGCAAAATCAAAAGCAGAATAAAACTTGATTAGTACGGAAAACAAAGACTTGCCAATGTCTTCTGCTGGCAAAAAATTCTAGGCGGCCATGATCTACTGTGTAAGAATTCCCCACAAAAATGCCTCGAAAAAATTTTCTATGCTCAAAAAGCTGACAAAAACTTGCAAATTAAAAAGACATTGACAGTGACATACTTTCCAGTTCTTTCCTTTCACCTTAACAAAAATTTTAATAGGTAAAAAAGCTTTAACGATTTTTAAAAAACAGTACATGGGGCCTTATTTTTCAGCCTACCCCCTAGTATGGGGCCTTATTAGAGCATGGGGCGTTATGGGTTAATACGGTATACCTCTTTAGAAACTAGATACTTAGAGCTACATGATGGTGCTATTACCTTGTAAATAAAAGAAGAGAAAACCACAGAGAACGAAACGAAAGAAAAGTTTGGTATAACAAAAAGACAATTAGATACAAAAAAGTTTTCCCCATACAAAAGTATACCTTCCCGTTCAGCTTTTAGATCATCTAGCGAAGAGTTGTTGAGTGCAGCGATCTTGCTCAGAAATTCATCTGAAAGCTGGCGCTCGGCAAGCCTAAAAATCATAGTGGACACCAATGTAAAAAAAATTACGCTCGACTAATATGCAAAATTTATTGATAAAAAGTGTACCTGTCACCAATAAACTGAATCTAAAAGTAAAAAATACCATTATAAAATCTGACAATCTTTTGTAAAGCAACTCACATGAGCGTTGAACCTTTTCAACTGCAGAATTGATTTGAACTCCAGAAAGTAGCCTAAATTTCTTTTACAAAAAAATTAATTTCGAGAGAAAATTTGTTTCTATACCAGCAACCACCGAGAGGCTAAATTGGTAAAACAGATTAAATTAAAACACAAACTTAAAAAGTACCAAGTGATCAGAATAGCAGTAATTATGGCAATGCTCAACGATATAGAAATTTCCGTGTCGACCATGGCAGCTTCTGAATGTAAACAATATTTTGAAAAGTAAAATATTGATAAGCGACCATTTTGGTTCACGGGTTCACATGTTAAAGGCGAGAAACGGGCAGTAAGTGACTTTTGAAATTTGACTATAAAAAGAGAGCAAAACATTGGTGCTGGCAATTTTTTGATAGGAGCGAGCAAGTGGTGAATGGTAAGCAAGCAATTGTTGTGACCTGCAAGTTCTGTCCGGCTCATTATGGTGGGAATGCAACAGATATGGCGTATCATCTAGCGGTACACATTTGATCGTTATAACTAAAAATAGCAAAAATCTGAGCTTTCATTAAAAAAATTGGAAAAATGAATCAAGGCAAGCAAACGATTATAAGTCTTTTAAGAAAAAAAGTCAATTGACATGTTAATTGACACAATTTACATGGGCCATTGACTAGAACCATAAAATTATTCCAATCGCAAAAAATGATTTTTTTCACTATTGAATAGAGTTGTCGACACGACATGTCGATTTCGACATTTCCTGTCGATATGTCGACATTTTTCGACATTCAACTCGACATGTCGAAAATTTTCGACTCGGTTCGACATTTCGACTCGAAATGTCGAAAGTTTCGACATGTTGACAACCCTACTATTTAACTGTATTTTTGTCCTGAAATTTTTTACATACATTAAGCTCGATTAGATTTTGCAGCTGATCAAAAGCAATGGTTGTCAAAAGCTCCAAAAAGAGTCGAAATCAGTTAAAATTTTTGACGCACTTTTTGAAATTCAATTTTTACAGTTCAGTCGAAAATCGTCAAAAAGCGTTAAAATATCAGTCGAAAATTTTGAAATTTTTAAAAAATTCCAAATTCAAGTAACGTTCGACTTTTAAACTCTTGGTCGCTCAGAATCTTAAAAGCCACTAAAAACCGGGTTTTTCGGGGTTTGTTAAAAGGGGCTGAACTTTTTGCGAAAAAGCAATTAAGCGGATCAGAGTTTCAGTTCGATACGCTTAACCGGTGAGAATCGCATTCTGAACCATTTCAGACCATATCAAACTACTCAAAATTATTCTAATCACTGGAATTATTTACTTTTATTTATTATTTATTTTCAAGCATCCATCACGTGATTCTTGCTTCTAAGCTGAGTACGTGATATTCACCTTAGGAATAATGAAATAAAAGTAAATAATACCAGTGATTAGAATAATTTTGAGTAGTTTGAAGCGGTTCAAAATGATTCATCAGGGATTCTCAGCGATTAAACGTATCAAATAGAATTATGTTCCGCTCAATCGCTTTTTTGGAAAAAGTTAAACCCAACCCACCTCCCGACAACCAACCCACCCCCCCACCTCAAAAAAACCATTTTTAGTGGCTTAAGGCCAATTCGGAGTGAGATTCTGAGCGATCAAATACACTTTCGGTATTTAAAATTTGAATTCCCACCGAAATTGGGCAATTTTTAAATCCAAATTGGTCAGTTAAAAAACGTCAAAATATTAGTCAAGAATTTTGACTGAAGTTTTTCGATGATTTTTGTGTGTACCGTCAAATTTTAATTTCAAACAGCGCGCCAAAAATTGTAACTTATTTTGACTTTTTTGACGGATCGACAATAAAAGAACATTTCATTAAATCATTGTAACAGTCGAAATAATTAAGTTTCATCAGCGGTAAAACTGAAACGACGGTCATAATTGCTGACGATCAGAATTGTGACGATAAAAATATTTTAACGGTAAAAATTGTGACAGTCAATCAGCCTGTGCCCGCGGAAGTACAATACCGCATTTTATTTTCAGATTTTGCCTCTACAAAAAGTGAAAATGTCTGAAAAAAACGACGGTATAATTTGTTTCTGTTAACCTTCATTGAATGTTTTTATAAAAATAGATTTTCCAGATAGCTATGTCTCTAAATCAGAATATGATGAGAGCTGAAATGACAACGAGAGCGGAAGCAATAACAAAGAAGAAAATGTGGAGGAATGCGGGGGGCGATAACAGCGGAGAAACCGATAGCCTGAGTGAGAACGGAGATGGTATGTTTTGAGTTAAAAAATATTTTGTGCCTTTTGAATTGTTTTCACTGATTGTTTTCACTGATCACTGAAAATAAATAATTATATGTATTTGTATTACAGTTGTTAACCCACCAATTTTTATATTTTATAGGCAGCTATCCAGATGTGAACGAAGAAGACGTTCACGATGAAGAGTACGGAGAGGATGAAAAAGACCAGGAAGACGTAGACCGAGATGATGATGATAGCGGGGCGATGAGAGCAAACAAGTCAGTGCATGCAGCGGGGGCGAAGAGGCTGGTAAGCCATTTTAAATTGTTTGGGAATAAATATCAAATGTTATCGCATGTATCTTCAGAACCGTATCCCTATCTCCGACGACTCAACCGTGACTTTAATAGCGGTGTTTCCCTGTCTGAATCAATCAAAAGACGAAGTCTCCCTCCGGAGGGTGCAGGATGCTTCAATGCTGTTGAAGGTAGAACATAAAAATTAGATTATCTTAAAGTTCAATTTTATGCGTTTATAGGCCAGTGCCGTCATTGTGGTAGAGTTGGTCACAATGCCCGTCATTGCTCTTACGGAGTGACAACCCGTCACTGCTTATGTTATTGTGCTTCGTAAACTTATTCGGGACGGAAAAGACATTGAAAAAGATTATCCATCAATGCCTAAAGTTGACTTTGCTGCAATTGAGAAATAAGAGAGCAGATTGACAATTCGAAACACGCAAAAATTGCTTCTGAAATGGAAGGCAAAATGAACAAAGAGCAATTATGTATTTATAGCAAAATTAAAAGTTTACTGCAAGCTTCACGAAATACGGACAATAATTGCTTTTTTATCAATGGGCCGGGAGGTACCGGGAAAACATTTGTTTACAAGGCTGTTTATCATTTGGCAATTTCCTTGGGTAAAAACATTGAAAACACTGCTTTTTCTGGGGTAGCAGCTACGTTATCACCAAAAGGCAGAACAAACCATAACTTATTTAAATTGCCTGTTCCCTTAAATTCACATTCGACATCGAGAATCGAAGTGAATTCAGCTGAAGCAAAACAACTTCGTGAGACAGATATTATAGTGTGGGATGAGGCTCCTATGGCTCTGAAATATGCATCAGAACTGTGTGACAAAAAATTACGAGAAATCATGAAACTAGACAAACCATTTGGTGGAAAAATAATGTTGCTAGGAGGTGATTTCAGGCAAGTTCTCCCGATAAAAGAAAAAGCCATTAGACCTGAAGAAATTATCGAGCTTTGCATCAAATACTCTTTTTTATGGCAACACTTTGAAGTTATTGAATTGACTGAAAATAAGAGACCAGATCCGAAAGCTAAAAGTTTTTCAAAAGACATATTAGACATTGGAAATGGTACGAAAAATGATGAGGACGATATGGTAGAACTTCCACAAGCATGCATCACCAAAGAATCTCTTGCTGAAACAATATTTGATGAATGCATAAGAAGAAAGAAAGCAATACAAAGAAATGGCCGAGAAAATTATTTTGGCAGCAAAAAATTTTGATGTGAATAGTCATAACACGGCCGTACTTAATATGTTACCAGGTGAAGAAAAGGAATACATCAGCGTTGACTCTGCTGAAAATTGGAAAGGGCCACCTTTAGCACCCGAAGTACTTCACCGATTTATTGACTCCAATTTTTCACAGCCAAAGCTCAAATTAAAAGAAATGCAATTGTCATATTGCTCCGTAACCTCAACATTGACAAAGGTCTTTGTAATGGTACAAGAATGAGGATACTTAAAATGGGTGAGAGACTGTTGACTTGCGAAATAATCACTGGAGATAAGAAGGGAAAAATTGTTCTCATTCCAAAAATAACTTTAATCGATGACACACATTTTTCTTGTGAACTTCACAGATAACAGTTTCCTGTAAAACTGGCTTTTGCTATGACCATAAAAAAAATCTCAGGGTCAAACCTTTCAACAACTTGGCATTGACCTGACCCATGACGTGTTTAGCCACGGTCAGATGTACGTTGCAGTTTCTCGAGGTCCTTGCTGGGAATGCATTAAAATTTGCCTTCCAAAAAGCAACACTGACAATAAAGTGAAAAATAGTGTATGGAAAAGTGTTCTTCAATGAAAGACACATGAATTTTTTTGAATTGTCTACAAAATTAAATCCCGTTCCATGGTGAAGATGAATGAAAAACCTTCCGATATAATGAAAGCGGGGGCGAAGCATCGATCCTTCATTTCAGTGATGGCTAACTCATAGTAGCGGGGGCGATATTTGCACTGGAATTGAGCGGGGGCGACAACTTGCCGGAATCTCTTTTATCGAATTTTCGTTCCTCATCCAGTTTATGTTTTGTTGAACCGTCATTAATAAAACATTCTTCTTCATAGCTTTTTCGATAAAATTTCATCTTATTTTCTATAGAATCATTAAAAAGGCCTGATTAATGCAATTCGGTAATTCTGTATTGGCGCAACTCAATTTCAACGCAATTCGCATTCGCCCAATCTGAATTCACGCAATTTTAATCAAACGCCATGTGAATTCGCGCAATCTGAATTGGCGCAATTTTATGCTGACAAAATTTTTTCACTTATTCGAGGCTCCGTGGGGGGGGTCCAGGCCGTTTCGTCGCCACAATTTTCGTCGCCACTATATTTTCGTCCCCACAATTTTCGTCGCCACAATTTTCGTCGCCCATAATTTTAGTCGCTACAATTTTCGTCGCCGGCATATTTTCGTCGCCGGTATATTTTAGTCGCCAGAATATATTTCAGGTATATTTTAGTCGCGACGAAAATATACCGGCGACAAAAATTGTGACGACCGAAATTGTGGTGACAAAAATATACTGGCGATGAAAATTGTGGGCGACGAAAATTGTGGCGACGAAAATATACTGGCGACGAAAATTGTGGCGACGAAGCGGCCTGGACCCTCCGTGAGCTGGTTCATCTAATGATACTTATTAAAAAAAACGTCGAACGGTCACAAAAAATGTTTGGCATGTTCCGCTTATCGGATTGGAATTCTGATTACACCAATCGACGCGGCATGGAGGTTTACTTTAGTAAAAAACTCTCAAAAATTGGGTGTGTCCGAGCCAAAAAAATGGCCTTTTTAAAGTTTGGTCCAAAACCACAGGGGGACCAAGGCATTTTAAGTGGATTTTGATTTCCTTTCAGGACCAAGGCATGGTTACAGGTTCAAATCCTGGTGGTAGCATGCAACTTTTTTAACGCGTGTACCCTACGCAGGTCCTCGGCGCCAGCGATAGTGCCGCATCGCGGCATCCCCAAATTCTAGTTTTCTACTAAAAGAGGTACTTATGCACAAAAAGGGGCACTTTTTTACAATAAGAACACTTTTGGCTGTTTGGGGTGTTTTGGGTGGTTTTGGGTTGTTCAGACACAATTTAAAAAATTTCGAAAAAACGTAAAAAACTGCCTTGGTCGCCCTTGTTGATTCCATGGCCAAATATCGTTTTGCCAAATCTCCCCTAGCCTAATAAATGCTGTGTTTGTCAGTTTCTTTAAAAAGAGAAACCCTCCAGCATGTTGTATGTATTGTATCATGTAGATACCATCCAGCGTGTTTAAAAAATGCTCACTTGACTGAACCACGTCTGCCTGCCCATTTTAAATCCACAGTTTTTAAATCCCAACATTCTTCATTTTTACTTTCATTTTGGAGATATCTCTTTTTATCCTTTTTCGTGTACTCATTATGTTAAAAAATGAAAACACTTTCGTCAATAAATTATTTTGTTAAGATATTCAATTTACTCAAGATGAATGTTTTCAAGTTTCTTTCATATCACCCTTTAGTTTGATTGGTGTATGAAACACACAGGCAAAACTTTTAGTGCCAACCATCCATTTAAAATTACAGAAAAGACATTTCGACCCTAGTATAGAGTACCACCCACCCCCCTCCCCAAACTTATGCCTTCTAAAACTTTAGTAAAGATGGTATTCTATACTAGCGCCGACATTTCAAACTTCAACAGATCAAAAAGCACAATAGACATTTATTTTGGCAAAAGCTTTTGCAATATCACATGTTTGCCTCTCCTTCCTTCATAAATTTAAGTATGTCTTTTTTGGTTATTATCCCGAGTAGTCTTCCGTGTTTTGTAACTAGAACCTGGCGTAGACCCAACTTTCGGAACATATCAATGACCTAAAATAAGCGCATAAGGATCCAAAAAGTTATAATATCAAAATATTAACCGTTTCCATAGGTGTTTGGTCAGTTACCTTTAAGGAGTAAAAGAATACGGGAAAAATTATCAAAATATTAAAATTTACTGTGATAGGTGCCGTATCCATGATTTTCTTGATTCTCAACGGTGCTGGTGCGCTTGTAGACGGCTCAAACTCGGGAAATTTGTTGGAGAAATACACCTTTGAATTTGTGGTCACGTAGGGATGAGTTTTCCTAGCGTTACTTAGTGCTCCACGCAAATCTCTCCTATAAAATTTTATTTGTTTGCTTTTGAAGGTTGATTAACCCAAATACCTTGTACAGAAGCCGATAACAAACATTTCTTCCTCACCGACTACTACGGGAAAACCATTGTAGTTGGTGTCGCGAAGCAAAGATTCTAGCTCGCCAATTGTCATCTGGTCTTGATGGATTATTTTGAAGGCTGACTTGTCTGTTCCTGGTCTCATCACTAAAAGGTTATAATTTAGTTGAGATTTTTTATCGTGTTAACAGTTTCACCTTGTGAAGCTACCGTCGAGAATGGGTACTCGCCTTTGTTATCCAAGAAGGGGTAGCCATTTAATCTTAAACAGTTAATTATCAATTATAAAAAAGGTATTAAAAGAGGTTTTTTGTAGCTTTGAACCACATTTTGTTACCTCAATTTTTTTGACCCCAATTTTTTATGCCTATCATGTAGAAAAGATTGTTTTAGACAGGGTTTTACGGTTATAGGACATTTCGCGCCCTAGGACAAATGGCGCCCAATCTTTTTGTCTTGCGAAGAACTCCTATCATTTAAAAGGTTTTCCTATAATCCAACAAAATCAGTTCTACTAGATGATTGATGCACCAACCAAACCAAGTGGTCGTTCATTTGGTGTAATTTTTTTTTGCGGTTTTTGGGTTACAAACCCCCTTTTTACAATAATTCGAGCATTCTAAAGAAGGTTTAATGATAGTAAAATACCATTTTGTAGTGTATTTTTTAGTTTTAGTAAAATAGATGAAATGACAGTTTGCCACCTACAAAGTATCTTTAGATTACTGGAATTAGTGCATGGAAAAGCTTTTTGAAGCTGAAAAATAAGAACTTTTTTTTGCCCCAGGTGGTCATTCAGATTCACCACTTGTACCGGATATGGATGGAGTAGACCAAACAGTTGAAGTCCTTTCAACATTTATGCCCGGGTATCCATTCACCAGAGGTATTCATTCATCTAAAAATGACTCCATCTACATAAACTGAGCATTGGGTACATTGGGTATAAGAAACGATTCTGGATATGGTAATAAGCAAAACCAGAAGAAGTGAAAGTGTAAACGTATTAAGACTTCCGGGGTTGGAATATGTACAAAAAGCCCCTTTTTCTCAAGTCTCTAGAAATTTTCAGCAGTCAATGCTTTTTACCTAAGTATGCTTTTTACCCTGAGGCTTACTGGTCATACAAAATAATAAGGTCTTTTTGGCTTCTATACAAGAAAAAAAGTTTCTGCTAACACCAGGATTTAAATCTGTAACCTCAGATCGGGCGACATAGACAGACCCAAACGCGGGCATTTTTCCGTTTTAACCCTTTTTTGCAAACATGAGGTTCTGACACCGAATTCGTGTCCAGCGTAGTCGATTTGCATGTGAAACTTCTCTTGGAGTTGTAAAGTACTTGTCAAATTTCAAATCCGCTCGAGACAAACATTTAAATAAAAAAAATTTCAAGATTTTTTTGGAATGAAATGTTTGTTTGTCTCGAACGGATTTGAAATTTGACAAGTACTTTACGTCAAAATGTTATTTGAGAAAATGTTGAAATGTGATCTTCATTTGGCTGCAACTTTCTGTTGCATCCTCTTTTTTCGGCTCGTTTAATTGAATCTGACATAGAAAAAGCAGGGCTTTCTGATAGAGTATTTTAAATTTTTGGGAAGGGCAAGCGACTGGTAAAAAGACGACAAAATATGCCAAATTTTACCAACCGAAAAATAACTATTTTACTTTTTTTTTTCAAAATTTTTCTCTTGTTTCAGAGAATTTTTTTCTGCAAGGTGAAAGAGCGTCTCTTCTCGCGTCGAACGACGTATCATTTTGTATGCATACTCTCAATAATTGCTGTGAAATAACTAAAAACAAAAAGAGAGTAAATTTTGCCAGTCTGTCCTTACCAGCGAGCAGTGATCTTTGAAAGATGGACTTTTTCCGTCACCTTATCCGTAAAACACTGCCTAAAACAACCTTCTTCACACCATAGGGCTAAAGTACGAAGTGGATTTTCACCGCTTTTTCGAACGTTTCAGGTCGTAATTAGTGCGAAAAACACGTTTTTACGATTGGGAAACACGTTTAGGAAAAAACATTTTTTGACCAAAAAGTTGACTTTTCGGTCAAAAACCCTTGTTGCCATACCTGCGCTACTATGTACACATAATTCCACACGAAAGTACTAAAAAATATAAGTCCTTTTTTATATAAGCCAGCATGTGGTTTGTTATGGTATAGCACGTTTTTAGTCTTTAGGTTTACTTTTGGTCAAAAAGCCGAAAATTTTTATACTTTATTTTTTAGGCGACCGTCCATGTTTCCTTTCATTTTTATTCGTCCTGATTTTCCACAAAAATTTTCAAAAAAGTCTGTCAAATTAGGACGGCCTCATTTATTGAAAAAAATGAAAGGAAACATGGACGGTCGCATAAAAATGTTAGGGCGCCGTAGTCATTATGACCCCTACTGGGGATCGAACCTGCGACATCTAAAATGAAAAACGAATCACACCCAACGCGCCACTCATTCACATGGGGATAAGCTGCAATACTTGGCAATATTCTACACGAAAAAATATCTTATTTTTAAGATTGATTTTTTCATCGTAGGCGCGTCGGCAGAAAAATCGGAGAGATGGGCTGTGATAGGCTTGCTACGAGCTTTCGATTGGTATATAAAGTTTGCCTAAACACCACCTCACGTATGTGCACTTCCCGTATTAGTTAAGAAAAGCTAAAAAAGAAGTACTTGTTGAATTGATACTCTCAAATCTAAACATATTATATATCTGTCTTTGTTTGCAAAAAGCGCTTTTTTAAAATATAGACTGAGATCCGAGACATTCCACCTTTAAAAACGGAATGATTGTTAGAAAGACCCCTGATGTCAGGATTGCGTTTTGACACCTTCATTGTAGCCATTTACAAGAAAATTTCCAAAAATATTTTCTTAAAAATTAGCATTTTTCAAACAAAATTTTTTTCAAAAAAATTCCTTACTCAATATGAGCGTCATAGATACCCTGAAATCAAGATGTAAGTTGCGATAAAGATCCAAACATTTAATCACGCAAGTCCTTACTAGCTTGAGAATAGCATCTCCCACCCATTTGGCAAACATGACTGCGACCATTGTTGGCACTATGAACTCCAAACTTCCTGTTAATTCAAACATTATCACTACCAGGGACACAGTCATCCTGCAAAGTAGAACTTTCTTGTGATTTGTAACATTTTGAATCAATTTAAATAATTATAAAATTTAAAAATTTGTACATTGAGAATTTGACTCGTCAGATTTTAGTCTGGTCACAATGAAAAGCGGTAAAAATAGGTCAGAATTTTGTTGTTTTTTAAAGTTTGTCGTAAATTTAATTGGTCTATAATTTAACCTTTTGATGAAGTGTTTTGCCCGAGCGAAATCTCGTCTCAAAAATCTCGCTTGTACCTGAATCTCGGCTCGTCTTCTCACTCGATAATTTTGAAAATATCGATGGAATATTTTAAAATCGGTCGTGCTCCAATTTTGACACTAAACTATAAAATTTAGAGACATATCTGACCTAGTAACTCCACCAAGCACAGCGGCAGCGCCAACCATAGCATACAAGCCAGGCATTACACAATCCTTTCCTATTTGACAGCTCCAAAACTCACTGTATTCGGAACTTTGCTAAACTTTTACCAATATGTAAATGTGAACTACATGCTTAAAAATATACTTGAAGAGCATAGGTGATACCCTCCACTTTGATTCCCAGGAGTCGACCAGCAATAGCACCCATTGCCTAAATATACTGCTATAAACAAGTAGATATTTAACATAAACAAAGATTACAAGAGACGGTACAAACAAACCCGATGGTACTTTAACACCAAAAGTAAAGATTGTAAAGAGTAGTTTTGCTATCAGAGCAAGCACTAATTGAAGAAAAGCCGTCTGTAAAAACTGAGGTTTAGATTTCTGCAAGATGCAATTAAGGAATTGGGGATGACCATATAATGTCTGTTATTAGACTCCAATCTAACAATAGACCCGTCTCTTTAGGGGGTTAGAATTAATAGACCAGTCCGATCCCCTTAAAACTATTTGAAAAATCTTGGATGGGGGCATCACCAAACAGATTAGTTTATCTGATTTAAAAAGCAAAATTAATATATCTGATTTGTACAGCTAACCCCTTCTCTAAACACAGCTTACATGAACACCGGATCCAAAATTTCCTGTGTGATAGTTGTCATCAACTTTGTCAATTTGTGTACCATCAGAAATATTTTTGTTGTAGTCACACAAATCCATCATATAATCTGAAAAACAAAATAAGTGGAATAATTGATCAAAGTCAAGTATTTTACAAAAAAAAAATTCGGCAACCAGACATTTAGCACAATTTGTATAATTAGTCCGGGGACATTTAGCAGAATTTTGAATGAAATTCGGGCGAAAATAACAGAATTTCATTTTAAATTCTGCTAATTGTCCGCGGACTAATTTCACAAATTCTGCTGAATTTCCGGTTTCCTATTTTTTCGAATACCGTATTCCTCTAATATTAATTAACGCGCCCCCTCCAATGAACGAAAATAAACCAAAAAATAAACGCGCCGGCGCGTTTTTCTTAGAGGAAATACGGTACTCTAGTTTTCCCAACAGGACACCTTTTTCGGATCAATTTTTTAATTGTTAAAGTGACTAAGGCTTAAAAGGGTTCTTAAATCTGTGCTGTATTTTTCGGACACTAGTTTTTACATATAGGTGTTAGATGAAACAGGAACACAACTTGTTTCAGAAAACAGAAATTACCCTCTGGTCCACATCGATCAAACAACTGTAAACAAATAAATTTTAAAAAATAATAAAAAAAAGTTGATACCTGCTTAATTAATGCACTCGCAGATTTTCTTGTGTAAGGATTGAAGAAAGCCATAGAAGAAGTGACTAGAGTTACAGTAAGTACTTCATAAATAGGGTTTTGTCCAAGCATCCGGCTATTTTTTCGGTACGAGGACCACCTTATGTTGGCCCTGAAAATCGAATCCGAATATTTAAAACTTATATTCCCATCTATTTCATACCATATGAACAAACTGCCGAGGACACCTCCGAAAATTCCGAGCAAGGCAAAAGGAAATAGTTCCATAAAAGTCCACTTCATGCTGTAGTCTAAAAAGTCAAATAATAAGTCCTGACCGAGTGCCAAACAAATCCAAATTTTGCTGTGTTTTGTGAAAACTCTTGCATAGTCTTGGTATCTACAAATTCGGCTCTTACTCGGGAACTGAATGCAAAAAAGTCCCAAAGTCGAAAGCATTTTTCCGGCAAAAGTTATGGCAAAATGAGTGTCAAACACAGTTGTGTCAAACAAGAGATGTGAATGTTAATTAAATGTTAATACTAATTAGGCGTGCAAATTTAATTTGATCCATCAAAACATCGTCTACCCAAAACCCTAAAACTGCTCAATCCAATGTACAAATCTTATTTTCGTCCAGTTTACTCACCTACCGTATTTCCTCTAATTACCGCCCCCCCTCGACTTTGAGGGTCTGTATTTCAGAGCAGGAATTTTTTTTCGAGCAACTTTTTTTTGCGTTTTCTTAGTTCCCGCGAGCTCTGCCGATTCTGCTTTTTTGATTTTGGATTTCCACCCGAAAATTTCAAAATGACTCTAATAAGCGCCCCCTCTAGAGGTCGATCGAAAAATAAGCGCCCCGGGGCGGTAATTAGAGGAAATACGGTATATACCATTCAAAAAACAAATTCCTTTTTCCCAAAATTCCCAACTTCCTGGTCCACCCACCTACCTACATGGAAGAGGGAGGTCTAAACAAAGATATTTTATACATAGTGGACAGATTAAATTTTTTCAATGAATACCTGATCACTTCCAAAAGGATTTACCTAAATAAGATGATTATGTTGGAGACACATACGTAGTTAACTGTATAACTTACAAATCTAAGTACAACTCCGGCAACTAGAGCACAAAAAAAGCTCCTCCACATAGTTTTCAATGGAAAGTAGTAACTCGCTTCCTCTAAGCTATAAATAAATAAATAATGTGAAATGACTTCTATTACTGCCATTTTAGTCACATTACCTGAACATAACACCTCCTAGAAATAATTAAAACGTAAAAAAAATTCTGTCAAAACTTTTTTCTAATCTGCGGTGGATGTCCTGTTCTACAAAACTTTTTTAAAAAATTTGAATTTTTTAATAGAAATTCTTCCTAACTCAATTACGTCATAATTACGCAACAGAATTAATTAAAAACAAGCCGAACAGGCGCCTTAACAGGCGCCAAAATAAACTAAAAATGAAAAAAAAAAAAATTGGGGTCACAGGTTCGAAGATCCCCTTGAGCATAACTAGCTTATTGCTTTATTCCACACGAAGACTGATCTGAACACAGACGTCAGATCCTTATATACTGATACAATGATAAATCGTCGTGAGATGGAATGGAAGTGATATGGAAATTTTGGTGAAAAAGTATTTTTTTAGCAGGTAATTGCAGTTTCCAACCGAAAGTCAACACAACCTATGCGATATCAAATGACCTTTTCCGATACGACTTATATTTAAGAAATCCATATTTTAAAAACACCTTTAACTTAAATTTAAATTTCCACGAGCACACACCATCGATTCGAAAAACTACTACGAAGGATCTGACAAGGGCTGCCATCGACACGAAGACCCTAACGTCAAAATAACCACGGAAGTCAGACTCCAGTAAAAGCCTTTATTCAGAACACACTGACAATTATAGCAAAAGCATAAAGAAATCGATGAGAGAACCGTAACAGAGTGAACATTTGCATGACAATGGAGGCTAGTGATCAACAACGCTCTTCTTTTCCATCCTCTGACAAACCCACACCTTTTTTTTGTTTACTCTGACCAGAAGTGCTCTTTGACAGCAGGAACTTGTAAACATTTGCGTCCGAACTTTGATCTAAGTAATCCAAATCATTTAAAAAGATTTATTGGAACAAATACACCAACCTTGTGCAGTAGCTAGCTTTGCGATAAATCCATACAGCTCTTCGTCTTCTTGGATGGTCAGCTTCAAATGTTGAGCAGTGACGACTTCTTCTTTCTGTTCTTTGCACATGATTCCCACTAGTTGCATCAGTTCAGCAGCTAAGCACTGAAAATAAAGGCAATCTTTCTGAATCTAATAGATTTGACTAACCTCAAGCACAGGAGAAAAGTAAGTAGCAGCAGGAGCTCCGGCACGACCGCTGATACAGCTTTCTTGAACGATGTACTTTTCCAGCAGGGAAAATGAGATCAGCAAGCACACCTTGGAGGATTCGGTTTGAGTTCGGCTCCTTGCCAGAATACGTCACGGCTCGACCATTGTCTACCATAGGGAGATCACTCACGCTTCGATTTGTTGCGATTGAGCACATTTATCGAGTTAAAAGCAAAAAGCATTATATAAGTAATAGCAACACAATAAATGATAAAGAATCTTCAAGGTGGTAAATAAAACAGGGTAAAAGAGCTCACGGAGACTGATCCTTGTTGCGGCCTATGCTCGGTCTGCAGACTCTGCTTTTGCTTGCCTTTTCGTCTGCACCACACGATTTAATGTTTCTCTTGCTGAAACCTGCTGCTTTTTGGCCGGTTGTCTGATTTTTTCCTGATCTTGGTCCTGCTCCTTGCTTTTTTGTAGCTTAATTTGCTAGTCCTCATTATACCTGGAAATCACACTAAATTTCAGTCCGTCAAAAAATCTAAAAAAATCGTTGTTTTTAGGGCGTCTCATATACCAAAAGGTAGCCCTGACATTCAGCTACTCGAAAAGTTGAGTTGGGTGAAATTTTGAAAACGAGAGACCAATCAAAGCAAACAACTGGCATTATTCCGAGTAAAAATAGGGGTTTTTTGCGTTTTTTATTTAACTTTTGCATGAAGCACCATGAATTTGCATATTTCCTTGGTACCAACATGCAGAAAATTTATTCCTCTATTAGGCCTCCAGTTTAGTTTTTTGATGATATGAGAGAATATGGTCGTGGCAAATCCTATGGTACCCATCCTATAGTATGGTACCTAGGTGGTAATACCCAGATAGTTGTACCCAGCTGATAGTCATTAAATGCTGAAATGCAAGTATCAGTATTTAAATGGTGGTATGCAGGTGCTAGTTGGGTACTCACATGTTGGTACCGAGACAGTGGTACTAAATTTTAATAAAAACTCGATAGAACAGCTATACTACTTAAACAGCTATACTAGTTCCAGCTATACTAGTTAAATAAACCTCGATATAGCATAGTTATCTACAACATAACCTCGCTATAACATAATTTTTAGCCGGTCCCTTGAGTTATGTTATAGCGAGGTTCGACTGTAGCTAATGGTGCATACATCTCAGTCGTAGTTGGATCGCCGCCGCCGCCGGCGGCAAAAAATAAAGTGCTGCCGGCAGTGGCGGCGGCGGTGGTGGCGGTGGCGGCGGCGGCGGTGGCGGCGGCGGCGGTGGCGGCGGCCAGTAGCGCAATATTGGCATAGGTCCTGACTTTGAGAATTTTTCATTTTTCAAAATTAACTGTATAAAATGAAATAAATAGCTGAAAAAACAATAAATTTACGAAATACAAAGTTATTGTCTATAATATTGTCTTTTTCTCTTGTAGTTCCTTTCGCATTTGGCTTAGATATAGGTCAATAGATTACCGGCCCTACTCGCTTTTAGGGGGCAACATTTTTGCCTTGGTCCCCCTGTTGTTTTTTCTTGGAAACTGCTTTGGTCCCCACTGTTGTTTTGAAGGTGGTCATGTTTAAGGGTGATCATGTTAACTATAATCACCATGATCAGCATAATCACAATATTAAAATAACTCTAATGGACAAGGGGACCAAGGCAATTTTTAAGAAAAAAACAACAGGGTGGACCAAGGCAAAAATGTTGCCCCCTAAAAGTGAATAGAGCCGATTCTTTTGCAATGCAGTTGATCTCTCCAACAGTAAAGGGAATCGTGCGGGAAGGAACACTTTCATGAATATAAACGGCTGCCGCATCTTGAGCATTTTTTCCCAAATTTTTCGACCCAGTTGTTCCAACAGCGCCAGCATCGTGTTCCTTGAGGTAATTGCTGAGATTCTCAGCAACTGAGAATTTTTAAAAAATTCTGTCACATAAATTAGATTTCTGAGATGTTTTTGCCTACAGAAAAATTATCGAAAATATAGGATTTTTATTCAAAAGTTCGAAAATTTTCAAAAAGTTCTCAAGAACTGGCAGTACACACTATTCCGCCACCCCAAATAGCTGGTTTTAAATGAATGCCTGCTTGTGTAAGTACACTCATTTTTGAAAGTACTTACCCCTACCCCGTATTAAATGACCACACCTGCATTTTGAGGGTAAGCACTCTCGCTTTTGGGGGCACGCTTACCTTCAGACATTTAAAGGTGTAGGGTACATGCCCTAGAGTATGTATCCCGGAGGTATGGGGGTAGGGGTACTTACCCCCATTCATTTTATAATGCCCAATGACGTAAGAAAATAAGACGACCCTATGAAGAATTGTGCTTGTATGGGGTGACGGAAGGAGAAAAAAATAAATAAAAAGTAAACCTATAGGAGCACCGAAGGCAACTGAAACACCTGCAGCAGCCGATGCACTCAATATTTCTCTCTTTTTGGCTTCGTTAAGGCCATATTTTGGAAATATGTAAGAGAAAATGTTTCCAATACTGCAAAGATGAAATTTAAGTTGTGAAAAAATGGGCGTTACCCATTTTTTTTGGCGTTACCCAGTTTCATTAATTAGAAAGTGCAATAAAGTACTGTTTCGAAAAAGTCAAACTTCGCCAAAAAATGAGTTCGCCAAAAACAGGTTTTAACAAAGCGCATTTCTGACAACAATGTATTTGAGCAACATTTGACAAATATATGTTTGATAAAGGAACTGCTTCAAAAAAATTGATAGTGGGTATAATGCCCCATACTGGGTTAGATGTCCTGAAAGTAGGTATGAAATCCCAGGCTGGGTCAGATGTTTTAAAGTCGGGTATAATACCTCATGCTGGGTTAGATGTCCTGAAAGTGGGTGTAATACCCCAGGCTGGGTATGACTCCAAACCACTTGAAATACTGCAAATCGCCCAAAACCACCCAAATCAGTATAAACCACAGCGATAACTAGGTATACTATTTACATATATTATTGACAGATCAAAACTAATGTCTGCCATACCTATATCTTAGTGTTATATATGGGTTAGATTACGATTATTTCTATAAGATCTACACGTGTAGCGCAGTGGGTTGGCTTCCTACTTTTTACGTTACAACACTTAGCACCGAGGATTCTGGACCTGAAGGAGGGAACTACACCAGTTTCCATGGTATTAACAAGTTAAAACTAGGTTTTGCTTTTTACAAACTGTCTTTGGCACGTACTTTTATTAAAAGTAGCATAATTTTTTTGACCATTCAGGATGGGGTCGAACACGCTGGAGTGGGTAGCCCCAGGGTATTAGACTCAGCACAGTCAAAACAGCATTTTACATTATACATTTTTCAGCACTTAGTTTTTAGTTAAATAGTATGGCTCGTTTGGCCCTTGGAGATAATTGAACTGAACGTGAACCGAATTGAACATGGACGAATTGACCGCACACCATTCGGTCTCTCTCATTAAAAATATTAAATTAAATTAATAGGGAGGCCCAGGCCTGTGCACGGGCCCACTTTTTCACGGCCCGGCCCGGACATTTTTTTCTGGGCCCGGCCCGAAATTTAAATTTTTATTTGGGCCCGGCCCGGGCCGGGCTGGGCAGGCCCGTCAGTAAAGTCAACTGTAAGTGCAATGCCAAACATATCTAGAGAATCAAGGATCCTGCAATTGGAACAGCGAACGAATTTTGTTTGTTCTGATTTCTCTTCATCTCTATTTGCTTCGTACTCCACCAGCTCAAACAGCTCATCTTTTGGATTCAGGAGTATCAGGAGTTCATCTTTATCATCTTTATCAGGAGTTCATCTTTAGTAAGATCGAGTGCAGACTTGCTAACTAAACTGAACGTTGAACGAATAACACGTTAACTAACTGAAATACTACCTTCCAAATGGATTCGAAATTGTGGTCCTATTAACAAAGAAATTATTTTCCAGCAATAAAGAGCGGGAAATTCTTGCTATGAGTGAAAATCTTAAAGGCGAAAATTTTAAAATGGCGGGGATTTTGAGGTGTATTTAGACCCAGAATTTCCGGGCCGGCCCGGCCCGGAAACTTTTGAGCCCGGCCCGAGAAGAATTTTTAAAGTTGGGCCCGGCCCGGGCTTTCAAAAGGCCCGGGCCGGGCCGGCCCGTGCACAGGCCTGGGGAGGCCCACCCAATTATTTCAAATTTTTGTTGTATTTTGAACACGCTGCGCGCGTTGTATTGGTGCTAGATGGCCGCTAATGCGGCCAGAATTTTACAACAAAACTACAAATGTTGAGATGTTTTATAAACTTTCTAGAAAATAAAATTGTGTCTGATCTCAAAAAAAGAAAATTTAACCCATAACAAAAATTTAACCGAAAACAGAAACATTATAACTTAACTTGAAGACGTCAAACTCAGCTCACAGCCAACTAACCCAGCCTGGGATCTCTCACCCACTTCTAGGCCATCCTGAATGGTCAAAAAAATTATGCTACTTTTAATAAAAGTACGTGCCAAAGACAGTTTGTAAAAAGCAAAACCTAGTTTTAACTTGTTAATACCATGGAAACTGGTGTAGTTCCCTCCTTCAGGTCCAGAATCCTTGGTCTAAGTGTTGTAACGTAAAAAGTAGGAAGCCAACCCACTGCGCTACACGTGTAGATCTTATAGAAATAATCGTAATCTAACCCATATATAACACTAAGATATAGGTATGGCAGACATTAGTTTTGATCTGTCAATAATATATGTAAATAGTATACCTAGTTATCGCTGTGGTTCATACTGATTTGGGTGGTTTTGGGCGATTTGCAGTATTTCAAGTGGTTTGGAGTCAAATTAGGTGGTTCGAGGTGGTTTGGTGTGATTTGGGTTTTTCGGGCTGTTTACCGTATAAAAATTGATTTTAGGTGATTTGGATGGCTTGGGGTGAAATGGGGTGGTTTGTATTGAAATAAGGTAGTTTGGCGTGATCTGGTTGGTTCGGAATGATTTGGGTTGTTTTGGAGTGGCTTGGAGTGAAATCGAGTGGTTTGGGGTGATAAATGATGACGATAGATATTGGAATGAATTTAAAATTTGTTTTTTGAAAACTCTGACTTAAAAAAATTTTGAGCCTTTTAGTAGGCATTAAATTACCATGTTTCAAAGCCCCTGTTTCACGAATCCCGCGAAACAGGGGCTTTGAAACATGGTAATGTAATGCCTACTAAAAGGCTCAAAGCTTTTTTAGGATCCTTGTTGTGTAATTTTACGCGAAAAAAGAAGGCCTAAATGCTAGGATGCATTTATATTATATTCAATCATATTCAAAGCAACTTTTCAATTTTTTCATTTATCCAAATAAGCCATTGAGTCATTCACTGTCCTTAAATACAAACTATGACTTTTTACTTCCTAACTTAATTTGAAAAATATCCAATGGATTAACATAAACTCTATTTCAAAAACGAACAATGACCGGAAATAATATCAAAATTCGTCAACTGTGTTTTCTTGAATCGATCCTTCTGGGTCAGTCACCTCTTTGAAATCGCTGTGAATCGTGGTAATGCTTATCGAAAAATTAGCAAAGCATTTGCTTGCGAGATGTCTATTATCGAAAATACGTTTTGTTAAAAACCGTTTTTGGCGAACTTTGACTTTTTCGAAACAGTATTTTATTGTACTTTCTAATTAATGAAACTGGATAGCGCCGAAAAATGCATAACTGCGACGAAAAATGCATAATAATAGTTACCAGCAAGCCAAATGAACCATAGGACCTTCTTTCCCAAGGCTGAGCCCTGAACACATCTTTATTATCTTTATAAAATATATTGGCGCTACCGGAGTATAACCCCCCACCCCAAATAAAATTTTTTTTGAACTTTTTCAAAACACCATTTTAACCACTTTTAAGCATTTCCTACACGTCAAACACGATAAAAAGGGTGTTTTCACCTACTTTTTTCAATAAAAAGTCGATTTTTTTTTAAATCTTGAATTTTGGTATTTTTAGTTGATTTCTGTTTATTATAACTTAGTAAATCAGATGTTGAGGGTACCTTGGCCCCAAAAAGATGGAATTTGAACATAGTTTTGTTAACTGGGGCCTACCGCATAAAGAAACTCTGGTATGCATACATTTTTATGCATCCAGAGTCACTTTCGAGTGATTTGCGTCTAAGGTATGTGGGTGTGCGCATCCCAACCGCAAGCAACCAAGCCCCCTGCGCCCCCGAAGAAGAAAAATCTCTAACCTAAGTTGGTTAGAGATGCGCGCACTCACTTACCTTAGACATAATTCCGAGCAAGACTCTTGATCAAAAATGCATTTAGAGGCTCTTTTTGCCCAGCTCCAGTGACCAAAACATGGTAAAACAGCCAAATGGTCGAAATTTCAAAATGCCCAAAACTCAATTTTTTATTGACCAGAACACAAAAATAATGTCTTTTTTGAACTTCTGAGGTGATTTTAGGTTGATATAGGGTGGTTGGAAACACTTTTAAAAAAATTTCATTTGGGGAAGGGGAGGGAGTCCGGTAGGGTCAAAATATTCTATACACAATTACCTGAAGCAGAAGCAAGTATAAGACCGACGGATTTGATCAGAAAGGTCCATTTTCCTAAGTAGCCTCTAATCACAAAGCCAGATAGAATACTTAAATAAAAAATTAGGCAATTTAACACAAAAATTCGAGACTGTAACGTCGGACTATCTGGGGGTTTTAGAACCTGCCAAGCACGACTATCGCAAAATCAGGCGCGAAAACTTTGATGCAAAGCCCTTAATTTTCGCAATTTTCACAGCGACTCTTTGAAAAATGGATAGTTTTTTCTTCAGGCTGGTGAGCAGTGAATTTATCTAGCTCAGCATTTTCTTTTATACTCATAAGAAAGCCCGACCCTATTAGCATATATACATATATTCATTAGTCACAACTTCCATACGCTGGCCTACCTCTGAGCCTAAGGGCTTAGCCTAAACTTGTTGTTCCAAAGGGTAGTTACAGCGATTTTAAGAAGGTTAGGTTTATTGGGGGGCTTATTCGCTACTAGCGTCGGAAGCCCTTTGTTTTGGGCTTTATAATAGTGTGTCATTTGTCTATATTCAACAAATTAAAAAAAATCGAAAAAGGCCGTTTTGAAAAATTTACAATTTTACTAAAAACATGGGAAAATTTGCACAGAGGCCGTTTAGTTGTAAAACAGTCTCCAGATTCAAAATCAGCAAGAAAAATGGCATCTGACAGTCCTTCAAAGGTTACATAAAAAAGGCTTTTGGACTGTTAATGCGCATTCACAATGAGGATTCTGTTTGCGGATGCTAAAACAGACTATTCACTAAGAATCTCCGAAATAGAATCCTCGCTTTTTTTATTTTTTCCCCAAAATTATCCAGTTGGTGTGGTTTTTTATTTTCCAGTTGCTTATGTAGCTTCTCACATCATATAGTTGCGGGCGGCCTATGTGCAAATTTTCCCATGTTTTTAGTAAAATTGTAAATTTTTCAAAACGGCCTTTTTCGATTTTTTTAATTTGTTGAATATAGACAAATGACACACTATTATAAAGCCCAAAACAAAGGGCTTCCGACGCTAGTAGCGAATAAGCCCCCCCAATAAACCTAACCTTCTTAAAATCGCTGTAACTACCCTTTGGAACAACAAGTTTAGGCTAAGCCCTTAGGCTCAGAGGTAGGCCAGCGTATGGAAGTTGTGACTAATGAATATATGTATATATGCTAATAGGGTCGGGCTTTCTTATGAGTATAAAAGAAAATGCTGAGCTAGATAAATTCACTGCTCACCAGCCTGAAGAAAAAACTATCCATTTTTCAAAGAGTCGCTGTGAAAATTGCGAAAATTAAGGGCTTTGCATCAAAGTTTTCGCGCCTGATTTTGCGATAGTCGTGCTCGGCAAGTTCTAAAACCCCCAGAAAACCACTACAGTCAGGAATTTTCGTGTTAAGAGACATAATCTGTAATTTTGGAGGTTTTTTTGGAGGTCCATTTTTCGACTTTTTTTCTACCGCACATGTTATATACCATTCGACGCCAAATATATCGTTGAGCAATATGTTTAGTGGTTAAAAAAAATAGATCACTAAAAAAGGCCATAACTCAAAATTTTCAGCAAAACTCGAGGTCGATACTTGAAAAAATATTGCTCAGCGATAAATTTAGCGTCGAATGGTATGTAACATTTCCGGTAGAAAAAAGTCGAAAAAATGGCTGTGCAAAATTCTATTAAAAAACCTCCAAAATTACAGATTATGTCTCTTAAAACACATGAGAAATGAATAAATCCTACCATTTAATTTCAGGTATTCCAGACCCGCAAGCATATGGCGCAAATGTTTTTACCAAAGTTACAGCTAAGCCAGCCATCAAGACTGTAAAACAACATTTTTGATTTATGTAATTTTTTTTAAAGTGCAATGTTACCTGACCAGGACACATACGAAATAAAGTCAAAAAAAGTACAAAGGTAGTCTTTTTCATAATAATGCAACATTTCTGCAAATGGGGTTTTTATGAATTTAAAGTATTCAAGGATACTTACCCGGCCATGTTGTCCAACTGCTACA
The DNA here is from genome assembly GCA_029231635.1 of Ditylenchus weischeri. Classification (NCBI taxonomy): domain Eukaryota; kingdom Metazoa; phylum Nematoda; class Chromadorea; order Rhabditida; family Anguinidae; genus Ditylenchus; species Ditylenchus weischeri. Next base: position 256,292 of record JAMRYI010000114.1, read on the forward strand.
GTCATTGTCTTTGTAAGCGGTGTCATGAGCTGACCAGCAGCAATGTTCTCTTTAATGTAATTGGTTAATTAATTTAGGTTGATATATACAGTTAAAATTTTATGAAATAACCGCTCTGCAAGCTCAATAAGTTTAGTATGGTAAGACGAGTTCATTTAAACGACCCATATTTGGAAAAATTTAAGGATAATATTTCTTTTTGCCCATAGAATACTCGTTTTTGCCCATAGAATATTTTTTTTTGCCCATAGATTTTGAATGCCCATAGAATACTTGTTTTTGCCCATAGAATACTCTTTTTTGCCCATAGAATACTTGTTTTTGCCCATAGAATACTCTTTTTTGCCCATAGAATACTTGTTTTTGCATGGATTCTACTACTCATGGATTCTACTACAACTATACTCGTTTTTTGGCAGGCTGAGGCTGATATGGAGACATGGATTGTTGAAAGATTTAAGGAACATATACCGTATTTCCTCTATTAAATACTCATGGAAAGTTACTTTCAACCCCTGTAAAATTTTGAACTCGTGAATCAAAATGGTCCTTAATCTGAAATCCTAGTCGAAAAACGAAAGGTGGAGGTTATTATAGCATAGGGAGTTAATAGAAGAAGCACGGTATTGAACATAGACATCAAAATCTATTGACAAAAGCGAGTATACTATAAGCATTGGAATCCATGTGCGAAAAGAAAATTCTACGGGCAAAAACGAGTATTCTACGGGCATTTTAAATTCTATGGGCAAAAAAGAGTATTCTATGGGCAAAAACAAGTATTCTATGGGCATTCAAAATCTATGGGCAAAAAAAAATATTCTATGGGCAAAAACGAGTATTCTATGGGCAAAAAGAATTACCACCCAAAATTTAAACGTTCTTTTAAACGATATTAAGGAATAGGTAAAATAATTTTTTAACACTTCGATCCTCGTGCGTGACTTTTGCTTATTCTCAGGCAGAATTAATGGTGAAAATGACGGTGTTTTCAAATTTCAAATTGGAAAAGACCTTCAAATTAGCCTTTAAAGGATGTGACCCTTAGGGCACTAAAAGTTGGATAATGCTATTACTTTTTTCCAAAATCTAATTTTAATTTGTTTTAAAAACCATAAATATGGGCGGTTGCCCCCCAAAAGCTAAATGAGTTTTGCAAAAACCTTTTTAGAGGTAAACGGATTTCCCAGATTAAGCGAACAAATCCTAGCCTATTTAGCCAGATAACCTCCGAATTTCTTTTAATGTGTAAAAACGTAATTTTCGAAAAAATGGATTATGGGGATGTGGTCTTTTTTAAATCTAACCTGTCCAGCCAAAACCTGTCAGCACATATTCCGTCCTTTAAATCACTCATCCACCTAGCACCAATATCAATAACTCCGGCAACTGCACCAGCAGCTAATCCAACAAGTAACACGCATATCCAGCCACTTCCAGCATCCCAAACAGCATTTAGCAGCCCCCTGTAACCCAAGAGTGTTACTAACTAGCCCGAAAATATTAAAAGAAAACTTCAGACCATGGAAAGTCTTGCTTCTGGTTAGCTATAAACTTGTGCCTCATTCTGTCTCTAGCTAAATCTCTGGGCCAATCAATCGTATGAAAATCTCCATATTTGCTGAAGTTGGTAAAATGCATATGTGGACTAATCAAGCTAAAACAGCTTACTATCTTGAGAGCAGTTCGGCTTTTTCATTAGTTGTCATTCCTTAAAAAATACAAAAAGTAAAAAATCTCTCTGTAACCAGACAGACCCTCAGGCATGACATCATCATCAGTCACATTTCCGACCAATTCTGCCTCAGGGACCATTTCAAATGTGTACTTATTTGATAGTTCAGAAATAAGCTAAAAATCGGAAGTAAGTAAAATAGGATTTTTGAACTATACAAAACAGAGGTGGGCAAAGACCAGACCGAGATCAGACCATATCAGACCAGACCGCGGAATACCAGACCAGACCGAGATCAGACCATATCAGACCAGACCGCGGAATACCAGACCAGATCAGACTGGTCTGATATGGTCCGGACTAGGGTTGGTGGTTTTCCGGGAAAATTCAAACACGGAAAAATTCCCGAAGTTGGAAAAAGATCGGGAAAATTTGATAAAGAATTTCATACAGATAAACATAACAACTCAATCAAAATCATGCATAAATAGATCAAATTCATCTTCAAATGCGTTAGTTTCTTCAATAATTTCTTCATTTGGTTCTTTCATCGCTTACCCTACTTCCTGTTCTTCTGCGGTCGACTTGAAGAGATGAGTGTACTCCAGCACCAGATTGTGTTTGATGAACGTCACCTGAGAGGCCGTTTCCACCGCTATTCCGAAATCAACCAATGTAACTTGATTAAAACCTCAAAACAAACCTATAGCAAAGCTTGGTATGGATTTCACCACGAAGAGACCAGTTCCTTTCTGTGGGTGCAGCAGAGATCGGCACTTTGTGGAGCATTTGCACGACTTTGGACAGGAGAGTGTGGCCAAACCAGGCCGTTCACCACGTCAGCGCATACGTCTTGTCATCGAGCGCCTCGCTGATCCTTCGACATGCTCGAAAACCATTGTTTGATTGATCCAGAACCGGCTTGATACGAGACTTCCGTGGATTCTGACAACTTGACTTTCTTCAAAACTTCGACTTCGGCGTTGACGAATGCAGACGAATGGTTTCTTCAGCAGACGATCAATTTACTTCCTTGCCTCGGCTACGACTTTATTGCATCTTTAAAATCAAATAGTAAACACGAAAGCAATCAACAATTACCTTCAAGTGATTCTCCATCTTTGTGGCATTGTTCACATAACGACCAGTCTTTGCGCCTTCCTTGTAGCAGAACTTGCAGTAATCGACCGGCACCCATTTTCCATTGAGATCCTCTTCTTGCTTGTTAAAGTATTCCTAACTCCACGATATTTTTCTACCAGCGGAAATTGAAAATCTATAAGTAAGGTATAATAAGCGGAAACACGAGCAAAAACAACAAGAGAAAGTGGATATTATTGTAAGTTGTAAAATTTTTTGAATTTTACCGATTTTTCATGAATTTCCCCGCTTCAAACTTTCCCGCGAAATTCCCGAATTTTCCCGGGAATTTTTCCGAAAAAATTCCCGTCTCCCAACCCGGACAAAATTTGCCTGCGCCAAAATTTGACGGGCTTTAAAAGCGGCCAAAATTTGCCCGGGCCTTAAAAAAGTCCAAAATTTGCCCGGAACTAAAACTTTTTGAGTTTTGGTAAAATTGCCCAAATGCCCAATCTAAAGGCTGAAACAACTGTACTATTCAACTAACTCACTATTCAACCCAAAATCGTGTGCTGAAAACGGTTTTTGTTAAGACCAAAACATTGTTTCTCAATACTTTCCCAGAATCTCAATACTCTGGCCACATACCCACTCCGAGGTGAACGACCCAAAATCTAAGCGAATTTTTCTGAATGAGCAAATAATCATTTCTATCTTGACTAACTTGTCCTGAATACATTAATTTATATATTAAAAAGTTTTTCTGTCGCCAAATTTTTAGGTTGTAGTCAATTCTCCAGCTGGACGTCCACCTGCAGGGGCCTCCAAATTTTCGAGGTTACAAGTTCGAATCCCGGTGGTAGCAGACATTATATTTTCTTGAAGAACAGTACCCACCCCGAGGTAGACGATCCCAAATAATAAGTCGAAGGTCGACCAGTAAGCTCCAGGGTAGGTGGGAAAACCACCTGGTACCTTCCATATATGAGTACACCTCCAGAATCCGAAATTTTGGATTTAGCTGTAAGTAATTTAAAATCAATGTACCTTATCCGAAATTGTGTCCTGATGATGGTTTTATAATGCTAAAGCAGCGATTTGAGTTGCTATAACCCCAGTTTTGTAGTAGTTTTGTGCTCCTTAGGGCGTCCAGGTGGTGCTCAGATTGTTGTACCTAGGTAGAGGTATTAAGGTGTTAGACCGTTTACGAATTGACTGTGGACGGATTGACCTATGGATGAATTGACCTGCGAATGAATTTACCGTGTACGAATTGACCGCACGCTTAATCGAAAAATTTTTACCTCTGATAAACAAATTTCCGGTGGCTTTTGGCCACTCTGCACTGAAATTATGACCCATTTATGAATTTTTTTAGACCAGAAGATTTGAATTCCCGCAAAATTTCTCTTATTTAAACTAAAATATTTGTAATTTGGTCAAGACCGGATCAGACCGGTCTGATCCGGTCCGGTCTGGTCTGGTTTTCCGCGGCCCGATCGTTTGGTCTTGGTCTCTGCCCACCTCTGGTACAAAAAAATAGCAATTCTAATGATATTTTCGACGTGCTTAATTGTTATCTAATTGCCAATAAAAAAGCAATTTCTACCGAAAAAAATATCATTATTAGCATGAATTATCTTGAAAATATTCTTACCGATAAATAACCCAAAACTACGCAAAATTACCTCTTTAGCATGGGATGAAATAGTTTGTCGAATAATAAGAATTACACGATTAGCATTTGATTCAAGTAGCTTTTCAGTGACTTCATTTATAAAGTTGACATTGACTCGAGCTTCTTGTGTAAAAAAAACAAAAATCCGATCTACAAAAAAGACTATAAATAAAAACAATTTCGAAAAAATAAAATTGCCTTCAGGGTCACTTCCATTCGCCAATTGAATTGTAAGGTCCTTCCTAAAGTTGTAAAAAATATTGATACTTTAAAAGTTATGTGTATGATCGACAGTTTAAGGCTCTCCCACAATGCAAGTTCAATCCTCAACATTGGCGAAGTGCTTTTTGAATTTTTCATCGGAATAGCTATGAGATTTTTTTGCCAATTTGGTGTCATATTGAAGCTGAGATCCAGGAGTATCGATTGACACCAAACTTGCAGAGGACAAAAACAAAAATTATGGATAAAAGTTGGTAATCTTCAATATAATCCTCAACATGATCCTCAATCCTCAATGTGCCTCAATCCTCAATGTTGAGGATAATATTGAAGATTACCAACTTTTATCCATAATTTTATTTTTGTCCTCTGCAAGTTTGGTGTCAAACGATAGCCCTGGATCTCAGCTAAATTGGCAAAATTGGCAAAAAAATCTCATAGCTATTCCGATGAAAAATTCAAAAAGCACTTCGCCAATGTTGAGGATTGAGGATGCATTGTGAAACAGGCCTTAGAGCTGGAAATTTATGAAAAACGGCATATAGATTTCATTTTTACCTGGATGGTCTGTCTCCAAACATATATTTAAAAGCAGTAAGTGATTGATTTAATTCGTCGTGTGAAACCGAGTAACCTCTATCATAGCACATCTAAACCCAATAAAATCTTAATGACGCACAGTCAAGAACAACTATAAAGCGCACCTGCAAAGCAGTTGTGCGAAGTCTCCATAAGCGAAAACAGTCACAGTCTTCTACGTCTATCATCATTTTTGTGAATCTGGATAGATGTGAAGTGACCACAAAATGTTTTTATTTTAAGCAATAGATTCAAAATTAGACGGAAAAATCATTTCTAACTATTCTTTCTTCCAAATTTATTTATAACATGTCTTGCTTTAGAACATTATGCCAATTAACAAATTAATGGCGCAACATCGAAATAGCCAAACAGACGGCTTCCAATGTAAATTTGCCCTAATTTACGGAAGACCGGTAAACATTTCAAACTTACAGTAATCAGTATCTCATCCATTACACTTCTCAAGACATTGACCAAACACCAGATGGCAATTTTTCGAGATTCATATTGCTGATAAGCAGGCAGCTCGAGCAGGTAGACTAGCATTGGTAGCACATTTGCTTGACGCACACATTGTCGACCTAGGAAAAGATTCGATTAGAAGTTTGCATAGACAAAGCCATACATCTTTGGCAGTCGGCAGCCAAATTTCCAAGATCCCAAACGGCTTGATATCGAATTTCTCCAGTCGATTTTTCCGCCAATGATTTGAGAGCCGTGATACCACCCTTTAAAATGCTTAAAATGTTTGACCCTAAAGCCCTTTGACCCTAACCCTCACATATAACTTCACGTTTCAGGGTGCATTGATTTCGAAGAAAAACGAAGAGATTATAACACATAGCGGCTACCAGTTTTGGAAGCAAGATGAGTACAAGGAGAAGGTTTACTGGCAATGTTGGAAGGTGAAAAGTTGATGGTTGCCGTGCTCGTTTACATACGAACAAGACATCCGGAGAAGTGATCAAAGTGGTTGGAACTCACAGCTGCACCAGATCATCAACTGCTATTCCTCTTCGTCAAATCAGCCAACGGGTCAAGGAGGCAGCAGCCGCCAATAATGAGGTCGGATATTGTAGATTATACTGTTGCTTGTACGTATCTTAGTTTTTCTACACTCTACTTCAGCATCCTTCGAGTATCTTCAACAGCGTTCTCAATGGCGTGCCGGAAGCTATCCAAGCCAAGATGGACAAATCAGCTGTCAGGAAGGTGGTGCAGAGGAAGCGCAAAGGAATCAATGGCGAGCCAGAAACCCCGAATGGAATCAATTTTGCGATCCCCGGAACCTAGATTCCAGATTCGGGTTGAACGATGAGGAGCCGTTTCTTCTGGGGGACTCGGTAGATGCTGATGGCAACAGGTGTGACTAAATATGCTTTGGTGAATTTGTCCAGAATTTATTGGTTTTCTTCTAGAATCCTAAGCCTAAGCAACAAGAATTGGAGTGCACAAATGAAGGCGGTCTTTATGGACGGGACCTTTAAAATCACGCCATCTCCGTTCTACCAGGTATTTTCATGCCTTAGCTTTGAAGTGCATGTTGATTTTATTATGGTAGTTATTCAAGTGTATGTCATTCTTGCTGAGCGTGGAGGCTACGTGCTCCCGGTATTGAATGCCTTGTTGCTAAATAAGACACAAGCAACCTACGAGCGCCTTTTTGAGATGACCAAGGGAATGTGGCCGGAATCCTCTCCTACAAGCATTTCCATGGACTTTGAAATGGCGGTGATCAACGCGATTGAAGTGTGCTTTCTTGATTCCGATGTGTGGGGCTGTCTCTTCCCTGTTTTATGTCACAGTTCAGTGTTAGTGCGTTGTTTTACAGGGATGATTACTGCCATGGCTTTTGTTCCCCCTGACGATGTGATGCCGGTGTTCGAAGAACTGTGGGATATGTTGCCTCTTGAGTTTGAGCCAATTTTGCTGTGGATGCAAAAGAACTACATTGGTAATTTATTTATTTTTTAGTTTTCCTACTTTCATCTCCCAAATTCCGAAAGGAAAACGTACCAAATATGTGGAAGCAGATCGTCGAATCCTCACGATCGTCCAGGATTAGAGTAAAAACTGATAACACGAGTAAATTTCAGAGTGCTAAATCGATTGCGGTTTTCGCTATGGATGTCCTTTCTGTTCCGGCTACAAGTGCGCCAATCGAACGGGTATTCTCTCAAACAGGGCTGAAACCGAACTTCCTTCAATTTGCTCAACGCCTAGCTAATTGTTTACTGTAATATGTATCTGGAAATCGTAGAATAAAATTCGGTAAATCAAAAAAGTTGTTGTTTTAGTGAGCAGAATAAGGCTGTTAAGAAACTTTTTTAATTCCTCTAATTAGATCGTTGACATGATGAACTGTAACTCATGATAGTACTAAATTTTTTGAAAAGTCAAAACCAATGACGAAAGTCAAACGCTGAAGTCAAACTCAAACGTTAAAGTCAAACTCAAACGCTAAACTCAAGGTCAAACTTAAACTCAAGCTAAAGTCAAAAAAAGTTTGAGTTTAGCTAAAGTCAAACTCAAACTTTTTTTTAGTTTGAGTTTTGCTTGAGTTTGACCTTGAGTTTGAGGGTCAAACTTTTTGAGCTTGAGTTTTGAAAACACTGGTAACAACCCTAGTTATAATCAATTAGTGTTATAATCAATTGGGGTTTGCGCCAATCTATGTGTTGCCTCTTGAGTTTGAGTTATAATCTATTAGTGTTGTATTTAATTAGTGTTATAATCAATTTGTGTTAATTTCTGGGAGTGCCGATTTTTTTCTTGGATCAGAAGTCAAATATAAATAAAGTCAAAATTAATTAAATATAAGAACTACAAGTCAGTTTAATATTAAACATCATAACCTTTAAGATATGACCGCTGAAAAACCGCTAGGCATTATTAGAGCTCAAAGTGGACGTTCTTATGAAATATTGGAATGCATTGGACGTGGTGGATTCGGTTAGCTTGTTCAGGCCTTTTCCTCAATATGTAGAAATACTTCAGGTACCGTTCATAAAGCCAAGATTTACAGTTACGAAGTGCCTAAACGTGTACAGAAAATTCTTATGTGCGATATATCCGAAGATCCTACTCAGAGCTCAGAAAGTAATTCCAGTGATGAATCCATTCTCTTACCAGAAACTGTAACACTTGGGGATATAAAGTCACGAAGATTCGCAATGAAGGTCTATCTTAAAGCTAAATTTATATACCATATGCCGTATCCTGGGAGCCTCCGGGGCTGTATTTCAACCCTCTAAAAATCAGGAAAAGCTTGTGTCAATCTCGATATTTTGGGACGTAAAACAAGAATCGGAAAAGCGGACTCGGCAGAGCTTGTGGTAGTAAAAAAACGCAATATTAGCTTTAAAAATATCGACTCTGTTATGAGGTATAGACCTTGAAAGATGACAGGGACTCTGTTATAGATGAGGGCATGGGCGTAGCCGTGGGGCTGAGGGGTCCGTAAACCACCCCCCCCCCGTCAGATTTTTCTGGCTACGCCTTTAGATGAGGGCTCTATTATAGCCCTCCCTCAATGGGAATGACGATGTCGAAGTAAAGGGACGTCTATGTCTCACGTTTTTTATTGAAAAATGCCAAATCTGATATAGATGACCCACACCCCAAATCAGAAAGTAGATGTAGGTCATCTATATCAGATTTGGCATTTTAATGAAAAACGCTAGATCTAGACACCACTTTACTTCGACATCGTCATTCCCATTGTGGGAAGGCTATTGAAGGAACTACAGTGAGTTTGTTTAAGGTCGAAGAGACAAACGCCTTGTTGTTAGAGGTTTTTTCAATGCCACTTTAAAAAGTTTTTAGCTGTTTCTATAGCTGCACTTTTTCAGATAGCAGTCCTGTGTGCATCGAAAAAAGCTGAGGAGCGAGTACATTTTTGTGACCTGGTTTTGTTTGGGGTTTTGATCTTCAACTATGACGAAATGTTCAGGTCGACGTGGGAATTGAAGCAAAAACCGGAATTCATTTCATGGTAAGAGAAAATTAAGTTTAAGCCCTCATAAAATGCCTTTTTAGGTTATGACGCTGTTGGTATGTTATCAGGTTGCTCGTTGGCAAAATTATGGGGTATTCAGGGGCCTTCTCTATCGGAAATGAGGCACGCTCTGACTGCTCGCAAATTTTCACTGTCTACAGTTATTCGTGTAGCAATGCAGGTATTTTCTTATTTTAGTTGTTGGATCCAGTATCCGTATTTCAGGCTCTTCATGCAGTGCAGCAGCTTCACTCAATTGGTTTCATCCAGAGAGATGTCAAGCCCAGCAATTATGCAGTTGGGTTACTTGAAGAAAAAAAGCACAAACTCATACATTTGCTTGATTTTGGGATTTCAAGGTTCTACATGGACTGCGACTTAAATCACCTTCCACCTAGAAGATCACCTGGTTGGCGAGGGACTAGTCGATATTGTTCATGTGGGTAAATTATTTTTGGTTAGTGAAATGCATCAGTTGAAATTTAGACAATAATCATTTGGGTTTGTGGGTCATATTAGACGAGCCTTGATGTACATGTTATATTGCTGCTTCAGGATCTGTCACGAAAGGATGACTTGGAGTCGTGGTTTTATGCGATTGTGGAGATGACTTCAGGAGCTCTGCCTTGGTAGTAACCTACGTCAACTTGATTTAAAGTTCTTATTTACGGTTCCTAGGTACTCGAGAGGATTCCAAAGTAAAGATTGTGTAGGAGAGATGAAGCGTCTTGCTCGAACATTAGGTTTAAACTTTTTAAAATCCTTTACTTATTGTTCGATAATTTTAGGACGTCGTGAATTTCTCAGCGGGTGTCCTCGCCAATACGAAACGATTTTGCAAGGTTTTTTAGAGTGGTAGCTTAAAGATTCTTTAATTTCTTATTAAGCGATCGATCAATGGGGTTACTTTACGGTTCCAGATTATAATGGGGTTAGTGCACCGCTACTTTAGAATATTTTGATAGTTATAGTTTCAGTTATACGTATACCTTATGAGATCAATGAAGGAAATCGATGTCAGTTGGAATGATCCTTATGACTGGGAAAGAACTCCGAAATTACTGAAGGCGAAGAAAGTCCATCGTGCAGAAGAAGTTTTGTCGAACAATAATGCAGATTGCCCCCTGAACGCTGATCGAGTTTTTGTCGCGTCTGTATTCGGCCGTCAACGACTGAATCCGACTTACTGGGGTGGCGACCAATAAGGTCACTAAACGTCATATTATTTGTCTTGTAAAAACTTTGTCACAGTATGTCGATGTATATCTGTTGTCTTGTAAAATATAAATATATACAACGGTGAAAAGGAAAGTGTTTTTTTATTAGATCGCAAAGGATTGGGATGTGAGGCGGTAAGAAATCTGTTCCATTATTGACATATAATCGTAAGATGTGAATATCGTAAGATATAAGTATATAAATATAACCGTTTCTTCAAAACATCCATACTTGTTTTTTCAACCCCTAGTTAAACGGGCTGCTACAGTCAACCTTCGCCAAAGTGGCCCCCGAATGTAGGAAATTTATTCGTAAATAGCAATAAATTTATTAGAAAACCCCAAGTTTACTGGTTAGATAAAGACCGACTTGTCAAGAGCTGATTTACCGGTCTTCCGTAAATTAGGGCAAATTTACATTGAATGCCGTCTGTTTGGCTATTTCGATGTTGCGTCATTAATTTGTCAATTGGCATGATGTTCTAAAGCAAGATATGTTATAAATAAATTTGGAAGAAAGAATAGTTAGAAATGATTTTTCCGTTTAATTTTGAATCTATTGCTTAAAATAAAAAATTGCTTAAAATAAAAATTCGGGAGTATCTACGTGGTTTGGGTACCCGCTGGTGGTTCGGGCACCCGCTAGTGGTTCTGGAGGAACTCCTTCGAAATGCTGATCCCCTACTTTTTTCGATTTTTTTCGAAATTTTTTTGGGACGCACGAGGCGCACTTTTCCAGCAATTCCTTCTGGAGTTTTTGTGGATGAAGAGGTTTGGCTGTGAGGACGGTTTTTATTATTTCTGTAAGCAAGTAAGAGAAGTTTATGGAATTTTACGAACAAGTAATTGGACGAGGGTCAACTCGCGAAGGGTTCAACTCGCGAAGGTCAACTCGCGAAGGGTTCAACTCGCGAAGGTCAACTCGCGCAGGGTTCAACTCGCGAAGGTCAACTCGCGAAGGGTTCAACTCGCGAAGGTCAACTCGCGAAGGGTTCAACTCGCGAAGGTCAACTCGCGAAGTTTTTCAAGAATTTGCCCTTATAGATTTTTTGCTCTTACTCTCTTGCTAGCCGCCTCAAAAAGATATCAAACCTTTCGGCTTTTCAAATTTTGACTGTAGTTTTACCAAAGGTGACCGTTGACACTCATTTGGGCAAAGCTCATTTGGGCCCCATTCATTTGGGCCCCACCTTATTTGGGTCCCGTAGGTAAATATTGGATTTTTAAACATTACGTATCCTTTAAGCAGTTTCGTATCCCGTAGGGTATTCAGGTGGTAGCATGGAGGTGATGGTACCGAGAAAGTGGTACTCAAGTGGTACTTTTTCGAGTTCCAAAACCTGTTTTACGGACTAATTCGGGCATGCTGAAGATGGTTTGATAGTAATAAAATACAGTTTTGTTAAGTATTTTTTGAGTTTTGGCAAAATCGAGTTTTGGTGAAATCAATTATTTCCCAATACTCAAAAAGTACCATACATAACCTTATTTTACTATTATCAAACCATCTTCAGCGGGCCTGAATTAGTCCATACACCAGGTTTTGATACCCGAAAAAGTAAAAAATTTTTGAAATAAACCCTGACACAAAACCCACCCTGAAGGCCTTTTTCTGTCTCTAGTGTGGATCAATTCGCTTAACGCCCTGTCAAACCATCTTTAGAATAGTCTAATTAGTGCAGAAAACAAAAACGACAAAAAATCCAATATTTACCTACGGGCTACGCCAAAATGAGTGGGGCCCAAATGAGGGGCCTAAATGAGTTTTGCCCAAATGAGTAGTAACCAAGGTGACGGCCTTGGGACGACGGTCTATCGAGTGGGACGGTTTATCAAAGGTTTATTTACCAAATTACACAGTATAAACTTAAAGTGAGGTTTTTCGCAGAAAATTTTCCTGTAGCACTTACCGTGTTGTGAACACACCTCTCATGGTAAGCATTTTATGGGTGGTCAGCCCAAAGAGATTTCAACCCGTTTTAATGACCGTTAAATTATAACAAGGATGTTGTAAAGTGAAATAGATTCGACAAGGATGTTGGAAAAATTAAATAAATTTGACAACAATGTTGAAATGAACACGAGTTCCTTGAACAAAGGTTTTTATGTTAACAAGGATGTTGGAAGACCACTAAACAATAGATCAAATAGTAACGAGAAATGGAGTAACAACGAAGTTGGAAGATTGTTGGTGAAGAATCATTCAATCGCTACGTCGAAGTGCTCCCCGAACATCGTCGAAGTATACCTGATCATCACGGATTGCGCATCCACCTTGAAAGGAGTATCGACCTAAAAGATAATAATTCATGTCAATAAACAAACCAATCTAATGATAGTTGCTAACCGCCTCAAAATTTCGATGTGTCCTCCTCGTAGCTTGTGAGGGCCATCCTTTGTTTCAATGCGCTGTGAGTGTATGAATTCCATTTGGTTAGCGATCTCAAGAGAAATAAAATTTATTTAGGATAGCGGAAGTCACTTATTGTCAAATGATCCGAAAAGAAGAGCGAAGATAGAAAATACGAAACAATACTTTACGATAATTATTTTATATATCTATAAGGGCAAATTCTTGAAAAACTTCGCGAGTTGACCTTCGCGAGTTAAATCCTTCGCGAGTTGATATTTTACCCAAGTAATTGTCTGTTCCATTGTATATGATATGTAAATAAATCATACTTTGTGCTTGTATTTATTAAGAGCTAAAAGTAGGGGATGACCTTCCGAAGAAGCACCCTCATGGAACACCATTTTCGGTCTCCTCTCAATCCACTGGTTTTAGATTTGTGGTTTTTTCAATAACAAAATTTTAAAAAATTTTTTGAAAGTAATTTTTTTGGTCTAAATTTTCGAAAAAATCGAAAAAAGTAGGGGATGAGCATTCCGAAGGAGTTCCCTTCTGGAGTATCCACGTGGTTCGGCTACCTGCTGGTGGTTCAGGAGTATCCACGTGGTTCGGGCACACGCTGTGGTTCGCAATCGCCAGGTTCGAGTATCCACGTGGTTCGGGTACCCCCTTGGGGTTCGGGAGTATCCACGTGGTTCGGGTACCCCCTGGTGTTTCGGAGTATCCACGTGGTTCGGTTCCATCCTGGTATTTAGGGCCCGATCCTGGTTGTATTGGGCCTACCCACTTACCGTATTTCCTCTAATAAGCGCCCACCCTAACTTTGAAGACTTGTATTTTACAAATATTTTGCAAAGCTGTTTAATGCATTTTCTACCACGTGGATACTCCCAACCACCAGCGGGTACCCGAACCACGTGGATACTCCCAAACCACCAGCGGTACCCGAACCAGGTGGACACCCAGACCACCAGCGAAAATTTTAACCACCAGCGGGTACCCGAACCACGCGGATACTCAGTCCACCTGCGGGCACCCGAACCACGTGGATACTCCGAACCACCAGCGGGTACCCGAACCAGGTGGACACTCCCAGACCACCAGCGAGTACCCGAACCACCAGCGGGTACCCGAACCACGCGGATACTCCCAAACCACCTGCGGGTACCCGAACCACGTGGATACTCCCGAACCACCAGCGGGTACCCGAACCACGTGGATACTTTCGAACCACCAGCGGGTACCCGAACCACGTGGATACTCCCAAACCACCAGCGGGTACCCGAACCAGGTGGACACTCCCACACCACCAGCGGGTACCCGAACACTTGGATACACGGGTATTTGTTACCATTGTACATTTAGACCATGGTTTACATAAAAATACTGGGCCATATCTATACCAAACAAACCACCCATGACCTTTCGTCATCGCTCATTTATAGTCAGTTGGCCGTGGTTGGTCTACCGAAACAACTGACTTATGCAGACTGCAGAGTTTGCTGATGGTGAGCGCCAGATTGGGCCCTACAAATTTGATGGCTATGTACAAAGACATTCACCAGCTGAACGACCATCGGGTATCAAAATCAACGGCTGTGTTTGGCATGGCCATAAACTCTGCTTTCCAGACGATCAAATGCTAATACAAGCTGAAGGCATGACAGCAGGAAAACTGCGTGAGAAGGACGCACAACGTTTAGCCTATTTGAGCGCCAGAGTTGATTTACTCGTCGACAGATACAAAAGCGAGCCCACAAATGAAGACATAACTATCAATACTATGCTTGATACAAGACCAATCAAGATCAGTCGGCTGTCGAACTGAAGCCATACGGCTGCACTTGAAGGCTGAAGAGGACGAGACAATCAAATATTTGGACTTCAACTCACTCTATCCCTATACAAATTTCATAACCTCCTACCCGGTCGGTCATCCCCGTTCTATTGACTTTAACGATGATAGTGGCAAGCAGACAGCAGCCGGCCAAAACCCATACACTGGTCTGCTAAAAGTACTCATCGAACTACCACAAAGGGGGTCGCTGGAAAATCAAACTCTGACACCTCATTATGCTTGCTGACCGATATCTTCTCTATCTGAAGCATCCCATCCAAGGCAAAATGGTTGATACTGCTAGCGCGGTTGCTGAGTGTTATGGCCATTTTAGTGTCGAGAACAAGGATATACAGAAACTGGATCTTTGAGGGAAAATCATAAATTCTCTGAGAAACTATGATCACTCTGCTGCAAATTTGAGCGCAATATATAGATCTGATCAAGTTCACAATTTTGAGATCTTATTTGCTCAGCTGGAATACTAATATACGAGAGAACCACCTGAAAAAAGTTGAAAATTCAATGATCTGGAATGTCACGTTTTCACCAATTTTAAATTGATATGCTCTCTTTTAGTTCTAATTTTTAAAACTAATTACACCATCGTGTTCAGCGTAAAATTCTGAGTTAGAAGAAATTACAATCAACCGTTTTCGTGTTAAATTCTCAGAAATTGGACGAAAAAATAGGTGGCACAACCTTGTATATTTTGGGGCAGATTTTTTATGTCTTTTAAAACTGCAAGAGAAATTCGATCAAAAATTTGGGGCTTTTTATCTTGTATGTTTTCCACATTATATTTTTTCTTTCAAACCAGAGAACACTTCAACTTTTATTGCAATTCACATAAATTGTTTAGCATTCACTGTTTTCGGAAAAATATTCTTTGTGCTTCTTTCCACTCAACAATTAACTTTGATAAAAAGTAAAATACAGCTTTCAAATTCTCTAGCTACGTTTGTTTAGAAGTATCTTTGTTATTACTCTTTGCGGTCTCTCCTTGGTGCATCCTAAAATTGACGAAAATGATAACAACTTGCATAGACTTTGTCCCCTTTTCGGTTTTTTTCTCAATCCACTAATGATTTTCACGTGCTCTGCTATGGTATACTCAACTTCTATAATCTAGTGTAATGCAGAGAACAAAGGGCGCAGACTTGCAATGCTTTTCACTGCGCTAAACAAGGCAAACAAGTTATTGGGAGTGTATGCTCTCTCTGTGGTTTCAACACTAAAACAAAACCAACTTTATTAATATAATTGTTGATAGTAAAAAAAAGAGCAAGACGGAGCAGTAATTTATTGATTTCGCTCAAATCAATTAAGTTTAAATGTTTTTTTGTAAAGCATGCAATTGCCTTCCAGCCGTTCCTTGACTAACTTGCAGCAACCATCAAAGGAGTGTGCGATCCACAAGGTGATTAAAAAATTCCACCACCAAACTTCACCAACCTTTTTTTGTTGACAATCAAACTTCTTGCATTTTTTCAAATCATTTGCGTTAGTGAGACTTTAAAATCTGATATTATCAACAAAAAATCGGGGTTGCCGCATGATTTGTCATTGAAATCTTTTGGCATCACCATGAACAATGTCGGTCTTCTCTTTCTGTCAACCTAATCTAATCTGTCACTTCAATTCAACAATCGTGTTGTAGTTGGACTCAATGATTAGGTCTCATTTTTTGAGATGGACTTTGAAGTCGACGACAAGAAAGAGCGAAAAACGGGTTGGCAACATTTTCGGCTATCTTTTCAATCAGTCGCCTATACTGCTTTTTATTTGACAAATTTTTTGCGGTTGCATCTAACTTTTGCCCACTGTAAAAAAACCAGGAATTATTATTTTTGAGTGGAGAAGGTCCAAAGTATCACTACATTAGAAGAATGGATAGCAGACAGCAGAAAGAGCAAACAAAACCTACTCTATCAGTTCAATTTAAACCCTACTGTGGTGCAAATGTAATATTTCTTGTGTTGTGTGCAGTGATGAGTCCGTCCCGTTCCGGGGCGCCCCAAATGTGCCTCTCACTGCTCCGGTGCGTGGGGCGGTTGCCTGGTTAGCCGCAGCGCGTGAGGCGGTGCCGGGGCGCGAATAAAAATAGTCCGGGCGCGGGGCGATGCGAAGGCAAAATTTTGGGCTGGGGCGGGGTATGGGGCGCCTCGGAGCCGGTTTATTTGTCACAAACTGTGCAAGAAAGCTTCAATTTTTCAAATTTCAACTAAAATTGGCCTTATGAACTGTCTAAAGCATGATGACAACTTAAAAAAACCACCGGCAATGCTTTATTACCCGGTGCGGTGCGTCCCGAGGCGCCCCGGTTCCAGGACGATAATCTGGCCACGCCCCGGGCCGTGGGGCGGTGGTCTAAAAATCACTGGGGCGTGGGGCGGTGCTGGAGCGAAAATCGCCTGCTTACCCATCACTGGTTGTGTGCAGAAAAAGAGCAGCAGAACAGAATCATATTGTATGCCGGGAGTCGGCGGAAAGTTAATGTAAAAGTCATGTGTGGCAAATGAGTTAAAAGCGGTTTTTGTAATTTTGGACCACACCTTGTTACCTTGATTTCTGACCCTTAGATTTTTACGCCTATCGTGGGCAGGAGTACTTAATATCGCGTCCTCTCAAAAGTGGATTTTGACCACTTTTTCGAACGTTTCAGGTCGTAATTAGTGCGAAAAACATGTTTTCATAATTGGGAAACACATTTGGGAATTTTTTCGGCTTTTTGACCAAAAGTAAACCTAAAGACTAAAAACGTGCTATACCATAACAAACCACATGCTGGCTTATATAAAAAGGACTTATATTTTTAGTACTTTCGTATGGAATTATGATGAGAAAACCACTGCACTACTTTTTATGTTTGGCCGCTTCGCGGCCAAAACCCCACTTGCTCCTCATTGCAAGGGATAAGGGGAGGGTGTACATAGTAGCGCAGGTATGGCAACAAGGGTTTTTGACCAAAAAGTCAACTTTTTGGTCAAAAAATATTTTTCCCAAACATGTTTCCCAATCGTAAAAACGTGTTTTTCGCACTAATTACGACCTGAAACGTTCGAAAAAGCGGTCAAAATTCACTTCTGAGAGGACGCGATATAACGTACTTCAGCCCTATGGTGTAAAGAAGGTTGTTTTAGGCAGTGTTTTACGGATAAGGTGACGGAAAAAGTCCATCTTTCAAAGATCACTGCTCGCTGGTAAGGACAGACTGGCAAAATTCACTCTCTTTTTGCTTTTAGTTATTTCACTGCAATTTTTGAGAGTATGCATACAAAATGATACGTCGTTTGACGCGAGAAGAGACGCTCTTTCACCTTGCAGAAAAAAATTCTCTGAAACAAGAGAAAAATTTTGAAAAAAAGTAACGGGCGACAAATAAGTTCCCGGACACTTTACAAACTCTTTTTTTATCTTTTTTTAAATCAATTTTCTAACGCATAATATACCATTTTGTTGCCCTGAATATCCTCTACAAAATGAGCTATCATACTCTACTCTATAAAAAAAATTGTTTGTCAGAAAGCATCATAAAGATTTTAAGTACCTGAGAGATTTTGCAGGGCAATTCAAAAACTGTGTGGTCTGCTCTGGGCCGCTTTGCGCGTAATTCAGACATGTTTGATAGGGGTTTATAGACGAATGATATGTCAAACTAGAGAGGAGGCTTAGGACTACCATATCATAAGATAACTACCACAAGAGTTAAGTTATCAAAACGCTTTAAGATAACAATCGGCTATGGCCCAGAGCAGACCACACATTTTTTGAATTGCCCTGCGAAATCTCTCAGGTACTTAAAATCTTTATGATGCTTTCTGACAAACAATTTTTTTTATAGAATAGAGTATGATAGCTTATTTTGTAGAGGATATTCAGGGCAACAAAATGGTATATTATGCGTTAGAAAATTGATTTAAAAAAGATAACAAAAAAGAGTTTGTAAAGTCTGCGGGAACTTATTTGTCACCCGTTAAAATAGTTATTCTTCGGTGGGTAAAATTTGGCATATTTTGTCGACTTTTTACCAGTCGCTTGCCCTTCCCAAAAATCTAAAATACTCTATCAGAAAGTCCTGCTTTTTCTATGTCAGATTCAATTAAACGAGCCGAAAAAAGAGGATGCGACAGAAAGTTGCAGCCAAATGAAGATCACACTTCACCATTTTCTCAAACAACATTTTTCCGTTTTAACCATTTTTTTCGCTAAGCAAACATGAGGTTCTGACACCGAATTCGTGTTCAGCACAGTCGATTTGCATGTGAAACTGCTCTTGAAGTTAAAAAGTACTTGTCAAATTTCAAATCCGCTCGAGACAAACAAACATTTTATTCCAAAAAAATCTTGAAATTTTTTTCATTTAAATGTTTGTTTGTCTCGAGCGAATTTGAAATTTGACAAGTACTTTTCAACTCCAAGAGCAGTTTCACATGCAAATCGACTGTGCTGAACACGAATTCGGTGTCAGAACCTCATGTTTGCTTGGCAAAAATGCGAAAATGAAAAATGCCCGCGTTTGGCGAAAAAGTGCCCGCTTTATGTGAAAAAGTACCCGCTTTTTCGAAAATGGGCACGTTTTTATGAAAAGTGCCCACTTTTGTGAAAAGTGCCCGCTTCTTGATGAATCCTGTTATATTCATTATGTTTTATACAAAGCGTAATTCTTGAAGCTGAAACCGCAGTATTTTGCAGTAAATGGATGGCATATTATATGGTCGCCAAAAATGCCGACTCAGTCCTTTTTATTGAGGGGTTACAAAAAGCGGGCACATTTTCGCTTTTTTGACTAGAACGAAAAAAAGCGGGTACTATTCCTACAATGGTTTATACCTTTATTTGCTACCTTCATAGGGTCTTGAGAACCTTTGAGGTTTTATATAGAGTTTAAGGCATATTGACACAAATATCAGCAGTAATAGACCCCTCAAACTGTTCTGTGAAGGTAGCAAATAAAGGAAAAAACAATGTCAAAAGTTAGCAGTAATGTCTCCCTCTTTAACTAATCGATTTATATTTTTTCAATATTAGGGATTTTCCGAATCATTGGCGTAAAGTGATGTAAGTTAGCGTAAAGTGATGTAAGAATTACGTGGGTTTTCATGTGAAAATATCCTTTTCTATTTTGTCTCTAGCGCTAAACTTCGATTTTTCTCCACTGCTTAATTAATCATACAACTCATTGGTTCAGCAGCCAACAGACTGCATTACCAGCACTATCGTGATCTAGCCACTTAAAAGCTAAACAATTGTTTTGCTTCAAGTCTGCTAACATTTTGATTAATTGTTTTTGAGGTCTGAGGACAATACGGCTGCTATTGCTATTGTTTTGGATGCACTCATACATTTCTGCTATTTCCTTGCTTCTGTGTTATCTTTTCCACTGTTCTTTTCTCCTCTATCTATATAAACCACATGTGTGGGGCAAAAACTTCACGTGCACATCAATAAAAGTTAATGATTGGATATGATAGCAAGCGGAGAGGAGTACTGTTGTGGGGAGGGTGTGCAAAGTCCGTGTGTATTCAAAAGATTTGAGTGTGCCTTGAGTACTGCTGTTGGGAAGCAGGGCATCAGCAGAAGCGACAATAATAATAACCACCAAAGAAGATGGATAGGAGGGTCAAAAGACCAGAGCAGAGACCATGTTTACGTATTGGACATTTGGGGGTGGATGCAATCAATATATGCATATATTTATCTGTCCTATGCAAATATGAGTGCACATAGCTCTGCCTACATTGACACAACTGCTGCTTTCACGTGCACAACAGTGGGGACATCTAAATAAGGCGGACTTTGGATCTAGTTTTGATTGACTCAGAGATACTGTCGAACTTTACTATATAAATTTAGGTCTTTGAAGTTTTAGAGCTTCGTTTTGTGTTCCTGTTTTGCGTCTTACTAAAATATCCGCTTCAAAAAAATGTCCACATTTTATTTTCACCATAGACAACATGTTAAAGTTTATGAAAAAATTTAGATTTGCCTATAAATTGTAATTTCTTAACCCAAAATTTTTAGCAAAAGTTCAATGGTTAGGAAAAAAATTGAATTCCCGGGCACCACCTCTTATTAGCGTGGGCATGACCCTTTAATCAACAATTGGCAAAATAGGAATCCTTGTGATTTTTCAGACTAGGTTGGCCAAAAACAACTGCCAAAGGCCTGAAAAATTTAGGCTGAAAAAGTGTCAGACTCTAGATGGGAACGAACTTGAGGGGATGACATTATATTGAGGGTTTATTGTAGGGTGGTGCGGTTACGGTTAATTTATTACTACCCGGTTTTCGGTTAATCGCATTTTGGCGTATCCGGTTTTCGGTTACGGTTTTTTAGTTTCGCTTCGGTGTGTTAACCGGAAAAAACTCGGTTTCGGTTATTTTTGTCGTAAATTAACCGGAATTTTGTTGTACCCGGTTTTAGGTTAACCGCATTTTGGCGTACCCGGTTTTCGGTTTCGATTAATTGGGCAAAATGGTCCGGTTCGGTTAACCGACCGTGCACCACCCTAGTTTACTGTACCAAAATAAAATTGGTGAATGGGTTTTGAGTAAGCAAACTTATTTATTTTTTGCTTCCTCGAAATACCGTATACAATTTCAAGAAAAATCAGGTTTCAAGTTAAAATTTCAATTCTGTACATTCATCAGTTTATTTTCGGAGAGTTGATTGTTTCCGTGTTTTTTTCAAAACGCACTTTGTGTTGACCTCTTATGTGACTATTGACTTTGGAAAATATTGGCGGAAAAACACATGAATAAAAGAAGGTTTGCTGTGTGCACTACTTCCTCTAAATGTCTAGCTTTTTGAATTTTTATGCGAGATAAAAAAGGTTTTGATATTCAACAGTTTTTATACTGTAATTGATCTGTTAAGTCTTAGTAATGCCGGTCGTTATAAATGTGTCTGTGACGTTGTGGTCTTTTGTGCGGATCACCAATCCTGTCTGCTGCTGTTTCTTAATTATGTCTGAGTGTTCAGTGAGCCAACAAATTACAAAGAATGTTACAAAGTACGTGACCAAACATGGGAATGATTTTAAAAAAATGATTACAATATAAATAGTTCTCCACAGTCGATTCTGCTACAAGGTACACCCATGGGATTAGCTAGTTTTACAACTTAAACCTGGTGTATTTTATAGCGGTGCAAAGTCTTAGTCATTGTAGCAGTTTCTCGACTATGTAGAGTTTGTTTTCATACTACAGCAACCCTATAATCAAGCCAAAGTTAAGAACGCCTAAAATATATACATATACTATTAGAAAAAGCACGTGGATTCGCTTTAATTTTCAAAGTGCATCATTTCGCACATTTGACAATGATGTCTCTACGTGTCATATACCATTTTGTAGCCCGTTCTCTGTTCTTTGAAATGTGATATTGAACAATTCTTTGTTATTAAAAAATAGGATCAAAAATAGGAAAATAAAAAATGTGCATAAATTTACCAAACTTGAGAAATTATTTGTTTTTTTATTTTTGGTCCAATTTTGTTATAACAAAGAGCCGGTTAATACGACATTCAAAAGAGGAAAGAACGGGCTACAAATGGTATATGACACGTAGAGACATCATTGTCAAATGTGCGAAATGATGCACTTTGAAAATTAAAGCGAATCCACGTGCTTTTTCTCAAAACTTATTGGACGACCTAATATAATTTTGTAGGACAATAAACGTCGCTAGTGTCAATACAAATTACCTCCCCCCAACCCTAGTGTCGTATATCACCAAACCCCCTCATACTTAGTCTTCTTCTTGCTCGAAATTCAACCATGCTGGTGATTGAATGTTGCACACTTGACTATTTATCCAGTTCAACGAAAAAAATCGCAGGGAATCAAGTCAGGCTAGTACAATTGCTAAGCAAACGAGATAGGTGAAGTCAGAGTCTCTCGACCCATCCAGAAAGTTTTTGAAGAACCAGTTAAAAGCCCTTAGATACTAAAACGAAGGAGCGCCGTCTTTCATGACAATATATTGCGCTAACCTGAAACTTTCACGCTGAAAGTCAACATTGATTTACAGTCGAGTCTCGTTTATCCGACACCCCCTCAAGTTCCACCTGATTTTTAAAAAGAGGTGTCGGATAACCGAGACCCGCGGGTCTTTACTGCAACCTGAAAGGATTTTGGAAAAACGATCGGCAAAATCAGTATCCTTGCGATATTTGGGACTAGACTGGCGAATCACATTTGGCAAAAGACTTCGAAAATAGAGCTAAAAGTGTCGGACCCTAGGCGGGAAGGAGCTTGAGGGGGTGTCGGATAAACGAGACTCCACTGTAATAAAATCAAATAAAAACATAGTCTTGGATCTGATGCACCAATTCCATACGCTGTTATTGTCCTTGTCTACGGGGAAATTTTTGAAATTACACTATGACTTCACCTCAGTACATGTATTTAAAAGCGTAGGTTGGGCATCCTGCTATATTTGATTATCTCGAAATAATTTAATTTTCTGCCCCAATCCTATGTTTTACAAAGGCAAGTGCTGAACACGTGCTTTTGAAATGGACAAGATCGCTGTTTTCGTGACCCGTTGTTTACTCCCAATAGCTTTTTTCTAGAAACTAAAGCCAGCAGGAGTCAACAGCACCTGTATTGCTCAACCTTATTTCGCCAACCCTTTCCACAAACGTGGAAAAGTGAACTCTCACAGTTTGGACGACGACCTTTTTGGGTGTTCTGTGCTCTGGCTGTGTGTTTGCTCTCCTTGTATGTGTATGAGATAGAGTACTCACTCTTATCTTAGCGTCTAATTAATTAGAGAAGGAGAAGAGGGAGTCCCGCCCTCCTTTTAAGTACTTTGTGTGTATGTGTGGCTCTGTTTCCGAGTATAAAAGCACTATCAGCTGCCACTCCTTTCCCATCTCCTCCTCCCCCTCTCATCGGCCCAATAATTACTTATTTATTTATAAAGGCAGGGGAGTAGATGGCGATCGGCCTCTCTCCCACACATAAATGGGGAGCCGGCACTGGGCGAGAAGAAGATCTTTAAAATACTTGTTCATTTTTTGCGAATAAATGCTTTTTCGAGCTTTTGCATGGCTTTCTACAAAAATAATTTTTAAAAAGGTTTTTAAAATTTCTTTTAACATTTTGAGGATATATTTTGCGTATGTGCGTTATATGGAGCGTGTATATAACCATAAATTTTGTTTTTATAAAAAATACCAATTTTTTTATTTCCAGATTCATTGTTGTCAGGCTAAATTGCTCTGAACTAAAACTACTACTACTTTCATCTTCATTTGTATCTTTTGACTTGATGTGCAGAATGGCTTCCACAGATGTGCTCCTGCCATCTTGTTCGTCCACTTACGGGGCTCCCATCGCCCCATCCCAACAACCTGCTGCTGCACCCCAAACCCATTACCGTCGTTCCTCCAGCTCTTCTCGACGCAGCAGTGCCAACCGTCAGAAGTATGAGACTATGTTTGTGCAGAACACCGTCGCTCTGGCTGTCATCCATCGACTCCATCAGGTAATTCGACAAATTAATGTTTTAGAGGCAGATTTCAATTGGTTGATTGATTTTAGTGGTGCTGCCAACTATTCTGGTTAACCATAGTGTGTGTAATTGGATGTTGTGGAGAGTTGCAGGGTTCCAAGAGTGAAACATTGGCAGATGTCCGCAGAAGTATTGCTGCCAATGGCAGTCAACGGCGCTGCAAGACTGTGACCGATCTGGAAATGCAGGTAAATCGATTTTTCATTTATTTCTTAAATTGGTTAAGAGAATTAGCAAAAGTGTTTGCTTTTAAAATCTCTCTTCCGAAATCTAGGCGAGCAAAACTCATAATTCATATTGATGGATGCGATTTTCTGAAGGGGTGGTGAAAATATAACGGCAATCAAGATCATCGACTTTTACGGTGGGGCTGCTGCTCTAATAACAAAAAATAGTAAACGCACAGCCCACCACATTGGGGGAAGACTAGTTGGCCTTGCAAACCTGATTGATTGTTTGTCGTTTTGGATGTGGAAATAAAATTGAAGAGAACTCCAAAAAAGTAATTTATATTAATTGCTTCCTGCTTGCAGTTGCTGCGTCACTTGACCTGCCCACAAACAGCGATTCTGAGGCCACTGAGACAACAATCCTCCAGGTCCATCAAGAAGCGTCAGCACCTTTCTCGCCCACCCAGCCCTCAACTCTTCGACATTTTTGAAGAGGAAGCCGAGAGCCAATGAGTGGTGGTCACTTCTAGTCAACTGGTCTGGCTGTCGCTGTGTTTTAGCTGGTTGTAGACTGAGTGTTTGTTAGCCATGTTCCTCACAAATCTGCCTCTAATTACTACTGCTTCCACTGTTAGTTATTGTTATTGTAATTGTGCCTTGCCATTCTTGTGTATGTAAGCTAGTGAATACTGGCAAGCCATAGCTTGTTGTATTTTGGGTAGAATGAATTTGCTAAAGGTATCTCATATTCGGGTCTCTTTGCCAATCCAAATATTTATGTTATATATTTTTGTCTTTTTGATATTGTTCACTTGATGTTCCAAGGAGTTTCGTTTGTGGATGTTAGGAAATCAGATTTTTCACAAAAAAATTCAAAAAAAAATTAGCTGTATTTTTTAAATTTAGTAAAAAATTGAATTATAGGGGAGGAGAAAGATGGCCTATTTCAAATTGGGCCAATGCTAATTGGGCCATATTTTTGAGTCAAGCAACACGGGTACCAAGGCAATGTTTTTTTACCAGACTTTCACCTTTTTTGCTAAACTTGAGTGCTTTTTAAAATTTCACATTTTGATGCTTTTTTACTTCATTCCTTGTACTACATTCTATATAAAGCCACATCTTGTGACCGACTTTTGGTGGCGTTTTACCGCGAAGGCATTATACAAAATTGTAGACTGTACCCATTCGAGAAAATGCAATTCGCTTTCAATACAGAAGGATGAATTTTTTGTTAGGTTTTTTTTCTGGTCAACATTAGTTACTATTTCCGTATCTCTCTAATAAACGCCCCCTTTTCAGACATAGATTGAAAAAATCAATACACGCCTTCCCCAGAACTAATTTATGCACTCGTCTCACACACAACGGTAACAAGCAAACAGATTTTTAACAATTTCTTTGGTACTTTTCCAAATGAGCAGCGAGATAAAACGACTCCATTGGCATAGTTAAGAGTCAGCTGCTGGATCTGTTTTCCTGAATAAATTGCTAAAAAATGTGGCCCAATTTGCATTGGCCCAATTTGAAATGGACCATTTTTTCCTCCCCGAATTATATGTTCTTGCTACAAAATGACTTTACTTATGTGTCTTAACTTATAAATTATTGACTTATTGAAGAACCAAATAGAAGATTTTATTTAATATTGTTAAGTATCAGCAACAACATCATTATTATTATTGGTGCACTCTGTGTGTGGTGGACCAAAATTAGTAGCAGTACTCAAGGAGTAGGGGAAAGTTGAACCGAGGAATATATGGTTGTTGTTATCAGGCAATCAATGGAAAGGTCCCTTCACTCCCATAGTCCTTCACCCACCTCAACACATTAACGATAACAAGGGCTACTACCTTTACTAGCATACCCCCTTATTTTTTGCTGAATTAGCACAAAGGCTAACTGTCATTTATTCAAAGAGCTACCTTTTTATTATTCCGTTGCTATGTTATCAAGCTGCGTAAGAAATGAAAAAATTAAAAAAGGACACATTCCACTAAAGGCACAAGGAAATAATATTTTGAGAAAAGGGAATTCTGATTAGTCAGCAAAGTATACAGAAAAGAGCAATAAATAGTAATAGAACAAATTTTTTGCTGTATAGGCATTATGTTATTAGCAATCAGATTGATTTCATTAGCATGCTAAGAATATGCCCTTATAGATTCTTTAGGTTTCTGTACTATTTCTCTCAACTAACCAACTCTTCGAAGATATCATTTTTTGCCATTAAAATTTGTTTATGGTGGTCCTGTTATAAAAATGGCATAGTGCCATCTTTTCAATGTAAAATCCTCTAATTAAGACGAGTATTGTATTTGACCCACTTTTTGAAGAATGCTTTATGCAAATACCACCTATTTTGTAGCTCATTTCACTGGCTACAAAATGGGTGGTAATTTGCATAACATTCTTCAAAAGTGGGTCAAAAATACAATGCCAAGAACGAATCAAAGTCTTACGGTAAGCCCATTCGATGCAGGCCAAGCTAAGAGCCAGCGTAAGTCCAATATATTTTGGTGTTACTGATGTCAGATGTCTGAGATTGAGAGACTTTTTTAACTTTTGTATTTTATATAATCTTCTCGGTATGTTGCCCTGCATCTCAGTTTTCTAACTTTAGATACCGAACACTTTTAAAATATTTCCAAATAAAAGATATTTAAATGTTTGAATGAAGTGATTCATTAAAAAATATATCCAAAAAGCTTTAATATTTTATAGTTTGCGAAAATTAATAAAAAGTAAGTAAGTAAAATAAAAAGTAATAAATTTTATTGTTATTTATGCTGTTGAAATGACAGTTCTCAATGGCCTCACATAGCTCTTGAAATTGAAATACACTATTTTTTCGGCCATTTGTGGCACAATTTTGGTTACAGCCCCTGTGATTTTCAATTGCTCCTAATAGTTTTTGGTGTCAAAATGAGGCCCTGTCTTGGAAGAATACAATGCATACTCCAACTTTGTTTTATCTTAAAGAAATGTGTTGCATTTAAGCACAGTTCAGAAAGCAAAATTTGCATTTCAGTTTATTTAAAATTGAAATGTAAATGTAATTTGCCGAAATCTCAAACATTGTTCAATCACAATACAAAAGTTGAGTATTCTTTAGATTTGTCTGTTTTCGGGCTTTATTTTGAGACCAAGAAGTCTTTAAGTCTTTCTTTAACGTAATATAAATATAAGCAAAAGTATACAAAAAGAGCAACATTTCAATTTCAGCGAACTATGAGCGAGGCCAATAAAATATAAACAGTCGCCTCTCGATATAACGGACCCCCAAAAAGTTCCCGCCTAGTGTTCGACACTTTTTGAGCCCGATCTTTGAAGTCTTTGGCTAGTTGTCTTTGGCTGGTCTAGTCCAAAACATCGCAAGGATACCGATTTCACCAATCGCTTCTGAAAATCCCAATAGTTTTGCCGAAAAGACCCTCGCTTTGACTCGCTAACTTCTTTGAAAATAGAAAATATCTAACAAATTGTCGGCCTCCATTTTAATTTTGTTGACAAGCATGATTTGTATTACATTCAAATACGATTTATCAAAATTAGCTTGATCAAAAAAATTCAATTGAGTTTTTCTATTTACAGAAAATACATGCTCACCCATTCACTCATTTGTCATTGACATTTTTTTATTTTTGTTTTCGTCCTTTTCTTTCTTCAATTAAGTGGACGGTGAAAAAGTTGTTTTTGAAAAGAGGAACGTAAGAGCAACGGTCAAATTTCTGAAACAGTTTTGTTTAAACTAAAGATTACACTCAAACCTCCCCCTTATCACTGTGCAACTAAATTGTGGAGTCTGCTCCAAAATAAGAAAACACATCAGAGCAAAAAATTGTTTCAATGCCCCCGACCACATTGCATTTGCGTGCAAATTAGTGAATGCAGAAGGTGATTATTCATTGAAATCAAACAGAACAATTTGCTGGCCATAAACACGCCTAATTCTCCCAACCGGATTTTTTTGCTTTTTCCGCTGCAAAAACAGTTCTAAGGGCGAAAAGGGACTTTTGGATAGGAGCTCGAAGGTTTATCAAGGTTGGTTTTACGAATTCACTCCATCTTCTATTATCTTCTTTGATGGCCTTTTGATTAGGAGTACGGGAGGCGGTTTCTTGTTTTTTTCATCCTCTCTCTCCTGTCATTTAATTTTTGCTAAAAAACATAACAAGTCAAAAACAAAATTCATTGGGCATTCTCCTTGCCTCTGTGTGTTCCTTGCTATACTAGTTCAAAACAAAAATAAGATGGGCCGACGACGAAAATCCTCCACTTCATACTCCATTATTCCAAATACCGACAAAGTAATGTCCAGCCAAGTTGTTGATGTTGCCCCGAAAAGAGGACTAATCAGAACTTGTTCCTTGCTTTTCGCCACTACAGTGTGTTTGCCGAGAGTAGTGCTCTACGCCTTGCTATTCAGAATTACAGCTTTAATCCGGCATTTGATTAGCGTGATCCGCAGAAAGATTTTGGATTTGCTGTTAGTACAAAGTGTGGTCACACTTATTCACGCAATTAAACTAAAAAGATCTGATCATCAAAGGCGAGCTATACAACCGGCCATTGGACAGCTGCCAGGTAAAGTGCAAACAAATTTAGTACACTGCGTAGATTTTTTTTTGCAAATTCAAAACAAGGAAGAAACTTTCGATTAGTAAGACCGCCGTATTTTTATCTGCCCACCACATCTTGTCAAAGTTTCTAATTTTTACAGTTTGGCTACTTGACAGCCGTTAGTAACAATACCGTGATAGAAATTTGATTACATTCTCGATTAAGTATTACCAGCAAAACGTTATGATGAAATCTAGAACAAAATTAAAGAGTCAGACATATTTTTAAGGCAGTAGTTTTTTTTATCACAACATCATTAGGTTGTCCGAAAAGTTTGCGGAATTTGCCTTGGTCCCTATATCGAGTTTTATTACATTTCTTAAATTTTTTGTTGATTTCCTTTTGGTTTTTTTCTTCCAAGCTGGCTGTGTTTTTTTAAGGGGATACCCCGTTTACAAAAAGATTTAAGCCAAAACAAAGTCAACAACAAATTTTAAAAATGCGACAAAACACAAAATGGGGGACGAAGGCGAAATTCCGCGTATTTTTGGAACAACCTGAAATCTTCAGAAAAAAACCTAATTTAAACTCATGATAGAACAGTTTTATTTTGTTAGGAATAACAAACACATAGTTTCGCCCATTTCTTTGTGCCCTTTGTTAACTGATAGATGAAGCATGAAGATATGTATCTCACATTGTTATCATCACCCTGATTCCACTTGCCAAGGACCATAACCGAGTGCCCCGAGGCATCGTCTTCTGCTCTTTTTTTCTTGTGCTGCACCAAAAGCAATGCTGCAGCATAATCTTATTTTATGGAGAGAGGAATGAGAACAGAGGGTATGGGGTGTAGTAAACAGGTGAGAGGGCAAAGAATACTGCTAGTGCTGTTTTGTAACGAGTGTAACAGGGTCGCCTTGCTTTGTTTTTCACAAGCTCAAAACAGATGAGTGCACGTGCACAGGACATGCAGTGTGTTTACCCACTACCAGTTGCAACTCTTGCAAGCTTGGTGGTTTTGTTGTTGACTATTATCTATCTACGTTTGCTTAATCAATTGAAAAGATAATATCTATAAGTATTGCCATTCCCAGTGCTGTTTTTGTGTGTGCACAAAGGTTGTTTTTGTTTTCACGTGAAGACTCGGTTAAGATTCTCTTTTTGTGTTGCTAATTAACCAAAACAAGGCGGTTTCAACTACCTCTTTGTCTTTTGAAAGAACTGGGTACTTTGCGTCGCTTTTTTCTTATCAATTTTATGGTCGCAGTCAGAAAAACAATTGAGAAACTTTTGAAGAATGTAATTGTGGGAGTCGGCGAAAACAAGCATTGCTTAAGTTTCTTAAGTAAAGAAAGAAACAATATTGAAGCTTTCAAAAATCAAGAGGTTTCATTGTGAGCTTTAACAGGGGTATACAATTTAATGCTTTTGAGGGTTCTAGTAGAGAGTCTGGTGCCAAAAAACAGCTTGGTCCCCCTGTTGTTTTTTTGAAAAACTTATGAAAAAATCAACAGGGGGGACCAAGCTGTTTTTTGGCACCGGACTCTCTACTAGATCCGTTTTGAGAAACATATGCTGTTTACAGACTGCATTATTGTTAAACTTCTTAGTTTAAGCTTTTATCGTTTTGACTATGCCTTTCAATTAGAGAAATACAATCGAGTGTTAACTTAACGTACACCCAATTATACTTTACTTACCGAGACTTTTTTGTTAAAATAAATTACTTCAGTGTTGACCGAATTTATGTGTCGCCAGAAATTTTGAAAAAGGTATAGCGTGACAAAAGATTGTTGACTTAGTCAACAAACATCGTTTTTCTAAAAAAAAATCAACTCTTTCAATTATCCACTTTCAACTATACAATAAAATGAAAACAATCAAAAAATCAACGCTTTATCAGGAAATAAAATTTTGGTCCAAAGATAGCTGGAACAATCGGGATTATTGCTTTTGTGTGCTGGAAAATAGAAACTTGCAAATGTACTGCCAAATTTATCGGCTGCCGGCCCTAGTTTTGCTGAATTTCTGTTAAAGAATTTTAGGATCTATTACTAGAATCTTTTATTCGACAATGTTTTTCATGAATGTTTTTCAATGCTATTTTTCATGTTTTTCAGTTGTAAAATGGTCAAAAAGGGTACTTTTAGGTGGCCTCAAAACTCAATTTTTTATAGACCAGAATTCAAAAAAATGTCTTTTTTGAGCTTCCAAGGTGATTTTAAGTCGATATAGGGTGTTTGGAAACACTTTAAACAAGTTGATTTGAGGGGAGAGGCTTAAATCCAAGTAGCGCCAACATTTGTTCATAAATTATATATTCATATACAGTGTGCGGTTTTCAAAACAAGTGCTTTTGGAAACTGTTATTGTATTGAGCATCGAGTAGCGGCTGAAAAAACAAATAAAGATATTATGTGCTTGGAAGGGATAAAAATGGGAATATTTTCACGTGTACACCATGAATGCAGTGGTGATTGCAGGAGGATGCATACATACATGCGCAATGGACTTCGTACTCCGGTATTAGTAGTAGTGTTCTCTGTGTGACAAGCATTTCATGCCCTTGCTTCTGTCTTTCCTCCTCCTAATTAGAGTAATTTGGAAGCACTTCTATTGCATTAGTTTACGAATTTTTTGTGTTTGATAACAAAAAATAGTATATTTTGCTTTTTTTACATCATACTTATTGCATCATCACTAGCTCTTTTATCGAATAACATAAAATGCAACAAATTGTATGGTAAAATGGCCATTTGACCGGTCATCTATTAACAAATAACCGTCTTATATATTTGGTCACTTAAGAATGTTAAATTTTGTCGATTTTTCGTTAAAAAATTGGTTTTCTTAAACAAATTCACCAAAATTTTGACTACAAAGTCGAAATTTTGTAGTCAAAACATCAAAAATATATTTTATATTTATGGTTTGAAATTTAGTTTGTGTCTTTTACCTGTTTGAAGTAATAAAACCTAGTTAACTTCATTCCAATAACCGACTTTTAGTCATTTTACTAAATTACTAAATTTTAAACACCGTATTCACGGGCACCCCCTTCGTTCAAAATCGTTTTCTTGGCATTGTGATTTTGACACATGTTTGAAGACTTCTCAGGTAAGTAACCACTCATTTTGTAGCCACTGAGATGATCTACAAAATAAGAGGTAACTTGCTTGAGAGAAGTCTTCAAAAAGTGGGTCAAAAACACAATGCCACAAACACGCTTTTTGAATTAGGGGGTGCTCGTTTATTGGAGTGAATACGGTAAACGGTCATTTTAGAATATTTGAGTCCTCCTATGCATTTTTACCTGTTTCAAACGTACACACTCATTTCATCACAACTCATTTGATCCCAACTTTTTTGAGCTCAAACTCGGGTTTTTAGGCTGAGGCAAGGGTAGTATGTTAGGACGGGATTAAACGTGTTTTTGACTTGATTTAGAGCTAGTTCAAGTTGAATTAAAATTTTTAGTTGGGATGAAATGATTTGTGATGAAATGAGTAAGAACCGTTTAAAATAGTTTTTAAAATGCCATTCTAACACAAAATTATTTCAATGTGTCTTTTGAAAAAAAAAATTAAATTTTTTTATTTTTTCGGAATAAAAAAATTAAAAATAAATTATTCGTAGGAGATGTTAAGCATTGGTCGAAAACCTCCAAACTGGTCGGAAGGAGCAATGTTCTAACCTAAGCCTATTTTACTCAAAAAAGATTGTTTCCAACCAAAAATATTGTTTTTGATATTTATTTGTGGAGCTGAGGCTTATTACCCCTTTTTCATTTGTTTTTATCTGTGAGTGATCTTGTTGTGCACAAGAAGGCTTTTTTCTATTTTCGTTTCTTTCTCTCCTTTCTCTATATAAGATCATAATTGTTGATTGCATTGGTTTGAAAGATGCAAGTTGCAACTAAAACATTTTGTTTTTATTAACTTAAAAAGCCAGACCTGTAATATGTCACCAAATATGCTGGAGTCCTAAAATACCCATTTTTACTGAAATTTTAATACAATTTCACCTAAAGCATCAGTTAAGTACTGTCATTCTCTTTATTTATCTCTTCACATTGTAGTATTTTTTTAAATCTCTTTAGGTGGTTTTCAATATTCTTGTGAATTTGGATAATCTTATAAATAGACATTAAATACAACTATTTGAAATTGAAGAGAATATCATTTGCTTTTTATTTTATTTTTTATCATTTGTTCAATTAAGTATTTTCACATTCGTTTTGAATAAAATTGAGCAGTAGTTGGAGCAAAAAATTTAAAACTTTGACTAAATAATGGTTTTTAGTTGTATCAGAGATGTCGTCAATGACAGCAGCTAGTGCTGTAGATGCTACTTCTACTGACTCATACAAAACAGTGACTTTAAAAGCCCGAGTGGACGATCTGGAGCAAATGGAGTGTGCTTTATTCAAACTGACTGAGAGTATCGGATACTTAAGAAGTAGGATTTTGCAAACATTCAGCCATACATACGGACCCCAATTAAACGACACATTGATTCGACAGCTGATACCACAGATATTTCTAACTCAGTATTGCCAGAATTAAATATTTTTCGGAAAATGTCGACCTTTATTCCGTAAGTGTCGTTCCTATGGTAAAATTACTGTGAAGATGTGTTTTAAAGATAGATTTTATTTACAATTTAGCACAAATAGTGCATGTTTTTCTCTTTTAAGCGCCGCCTAATCATAATTCTGTGAAATCTTGATATTTTATCAAAAAAGTTTATCTTTTGACTACATTTTTACAATAAACCCAGCTCTTTATAAATAAAATACTCTTTGAAACGTCATTTTTGGTATGAAAATAAAAAATGAAAAATTTTCGGGGAATAAAGAGAAAAGCAAAGCACTTTTTTACCAATTTGGTACACAGTGCCACAAATTGGTTAAATCGAGGTTTGACTGTATTTAGCTTTTAGCCGTGTGGTTTTGCCCACATTTTGTATAGAAATTCTTTTAGTTGGTTGTAAACAACGCAGAAATTTTAATCCTGACTTTTGACAGTTTCACTCAACGAGAAAATCGACTAAAAATATATATTATTTTTTTAAATTTATAACAGTTTGAGTCATTGCATAAATTCTGTGCATATTTTCCTAAATCTAGGTATTTACCGTGTTCTCTCTAATAGAACGCCATGGTGTTCTATTTTTCAACCTTCGAAACTTTTTGTTTACTTTGTGTCAAAAATGCAACAAAACGTGGTTTGACTTGGTTACCTATGTTGAACCTAAAAAGACGGAATTTGGACATAGTTTTGTTAACTGGGGCCTACCGCATAAAGAAACTCTGGTATGCATGCTTTTTTATGCATTCAGAGTCACTTTCGAATGATTTGTGCTTAAGGTTCCCCTTCGGAGGTGCAGGGGGCTTGGGGTTGAGATGCGCACACCCACATACCTTAGACATGATTCCGAGCAAGACTCTTGATCAAAAATGCATATAGAGGCTCTTTTTGCCCACCCTCAGTCCCCAAAACGGTGTAAAATACCAAAAATGACCAAAAACCACAGGGGGACCAAGGCAGTCGAAAATCTTTTTTTCGAAAAATGGCCTTCCCACACTTTTTTTCGCCGTTTTTATCGTTTTCACGGACTAAAAAATACTTACCGTATTACCTCTAATAAGCCGACATGTTCTAATAAGCCGATACCCCTAACTTTGAGGACCTATATCTCAGCCTAGAGTAAATATTTTGCATATCTGTTTTCCATGAGCTCTACCTATTCCACTTTTCAGATTTTGGATTTTCACTCAAAAATCTCGAGATCGACCAAAAATTTTCTGATTTTTGGAGGTTTAAAAAATAAGCCGACATGTCGACTTATTAGAGGAAATACGGTAGACCTTGAAAACGCACTTTTGGCTCTGGCCAAATAGTGTACTTTTGCCATTGAGTTACGTCAGTTATAGACTGTCGAAAAATTAGAAAAGATAAACATTTATTCCTATTTAAGCTTCCGAAGATATTTACTTTGATGTGCCTTATGGCCAAATGAAGCTAAGAATCAACAGTCCTGGACAGGTGTGTATTTTTTACCACAAGTTTTTTGAAACCTTTTTATCGTCAATGTTCAGGACCATGGGGAGCTAATATCTTACAAACAGACCAACAATGTTGGACCTAATTTCAGTCAGTCACGAGTCACTGAAGTGAGTCATGGAGTCCAACGTCTTAGAGTCAGTTTTGTTATTTTGCACACAGTAACAATAGGGGTAAACTAGCAGCAGCAGCAGTTGTTGTCTGATCAACCTTCACAGTTCTGCAAACAATTGTCTTATCAAAATTAGTTGTTAGACTAAAATAAAAGACTATTGCTTATCTTTGCTGCTCTCATTGTGTTTTTTGTGCCCATAACTAGTTTGATGCCTCTTTATTCTCTGTCTTTTAGCAAAGAAAAATGAAAATTATCATGACCAAAAAATGTTGCAAAACAAAACTAAGATAACACTGCGAAATTTTTACATTAATTTTTTTGCAGAATACCTTGGCGCTGTCACTCACCGAGCTAGGCACTATTTTCAAAAAGCGGAGAGTCTTTTACAAGGACAGCATTTGCATATACTTGGATGAAGTGGAAAAGCTAGGCGTATTTGTAGATATTGATGTAAGTGAAGAAAAATAAATTACTCTTGAACGCCAAATTTATCCTCCGCTGCTCTACTTTTGAGTTACTGAAGCCACCAAGAATGTTTTTCATTACTTATTCTTAGAAAAAAGTTCGAAATTTTGAATTTCAAAATAATTATTTTTCAAATTTACCTGGTACCCGTCTTTTCCAAATTAAAAATAATTCCCATTGGCGACGGGCATGACCCTTTAAAGGACCATGGCCACCTGTTTTAAATTGTCCCCCGCCAATTCAAAAATTTTCGCCTAATCATTGGACTTCTGTACGGATTTTTCAACTTGGTTTCTAACAAAACAAGGCCTAGAATTTAATTTTAGGTAAAGTCTTGTTAAAAACCAAGTTAAAAAATCCGTACATAAGTTCAATGATTAGGAAAATTTTTTGAATTGGCGGGGGAAAACCGTTGTCGTAGGCAATGGGGGACAATGGTGGCCGTAGATGGGCATGGCCCTTTAAAAACAACTAAAATAAATAAAATTTAGTCTCTGCATAGACAATTTTTTATCTTATCGCTTCTAAAGGAAGAGATCACTTTTATTTAATTCGAAAATATGTTTAGAGCTTCCATTTTACTATTTCCCGCAGGCCCAGGAGAGCCTGAAAAAAATTAGTGGGATGGGCACTGAGAAATTGGGTCCGTGCTTACCCCCGTTTGTGGCATCGTCTTTCTAACCTAGATTTTATTGAAATTTTATTGAAAACGTTACATTCCAATATATAACTCAAACTCTTAGCCACATTTTGGTTTACAGTATACTCTCTTTATGACATACACTCCATATAATCTCCCAAAGGGCAGATTATACACGTAATTGGCTGCGACGTACATTATACGAACCCTTCTCTATAACGTAGCCTTGAGGTTGTTCGTTAGGGGGTAGGTTATAGACAGAGACGACTTTATATCTAACATGCACACAAAATATAGGTTAAAAATACAATGTCGTTTTTCAACTTAGGGGATGGGCTTTTATGAGAATAAATACGGTATATTGCAATATTAAAAAAAATCTATTCATATTTTAGATCCATGCAAATGATACAAAAGCATCTACCGAAGAACTGTTAAAACAAGCGGAAAAAGTGCAGAAAGCCTTGGCCATAGTTGATACCCAACTAGTACCATTTTCCTACCTTGAACTTTATCTAAAAGCCAAGTCTTGTGATAGTGGCTTTGATGAAGAGTCAACCAGTGATGTGTCTTTTTAAAATGTTCGTTGTTGCATGTTTGTGATGCGGGTCTGCCACTTTACTGTGTATTAAATATGTGCCTTATTGCCAGTGTTGCTGAGATTAGCCTAGACTTTTTTATTGTCAGTTTTTTTATTGTTTGTCCACCTCATGGTACATGTCATTTATTGTAGGTATTACTTTTAGACAAATGTACAGTAAAATAAATATTTATTAAAACTAGTGAGATCATTCAATGACATAGACTGACTACTGCAAACACATGTGGCTATGCAGCTTCAGCTGCTGACATCATGCCGTTCCTTCTCCATTCATGCACATTTACTGCATAATGCACTTTGTTCAAGTTACACCTCAAAGTGTAGAGAAGTAACAGGCAGTTGTCAGTAAAGCACATCACTAACACAACATAATAGAACAGCTGAAATTTATTGTACAATATGATTTTATTTATTCATTTTTATTTATTCACTAGCTTTTCTCTAAAGTAACCCAAAAAGGAGTCTTGCCACCACTTCTTTTCTAACTGGAGGTCCAAAAGTTCGGAATATTATTTGGCCCCCTTGTCTATTCTATTCTAAAGCATTTCAGATAAACTTTATATACCGCTTGAAAGAAGAAGAGAAGGGCTACAAACCCATATGTTTTCAATCTCCCTGTTGAATAAATTTTGTGCCTGAACAAGGGGGCCGAATAATATTCCGAACTTCTGGACCACCAGTTATTAAAGGCAAGTTTTTTAAATATGAATGCCTTGCATAGAAAACCAGTGATGTCTGCAAATCGAAACGGTGTGCTATCCCACTAATGTGCAAAATCATACCTCTTAGAATAACACGAGAATCTATTTTATTCCCTCAATTAGTTGTTTGATATTTAAATTAAGGGCGCTACTAGCGAATACCCACAACCTCCCGTAACAATTGTTTCAATTTTAGGATCTTTTTATCCATTAAAGGCTTGACGATTTTTATTAACAAAAGGTTAGTTTATTTTACGCACTTAGTTAAAGCCAAAATGCAAAAATGCTAAAAGGTCGATTTGACCACATTTCAGTAGTCTAAATGTTTCGAAGTTAGCTTGCTGTAAACAGGCTATAAACAAATTCTTACTTGATTAACAAATACTGGAGAAGCAGTGGATGTTTCGTCCAAATTCGCGAGCAAAAAACGCAGTATTGAGAGCATTGAGATGGTAAAAATATGGATTATGCACTGAAAATATTTAATCTAATTACTGAATGTTGGTGTGTCTTTAACACGACAACGGATGGTGGTGACAAGTGTTGATAGCGATGCAGAATTTAATGCCCTACGCGATGGTGCCATTAGTTTTCAAAGTAAATTGTGAAAATTTTGAGATCCAGACATTTTAAAATTTGCAAGAAACTGTGCTACAGACCATTGAAGTGTTTGCTTCTTTTTTGTGGTTATTACGTATATCTCTATTACAACTAGTCAAGTAATGTCTCAAAATGGTGGGCATACATCAGGCTTTCTAACAGCTATAAACATTGTAGAATTTGCAAAAAATAATGTCATAAAAATGTTAGTTATTTTTGTGTAAATAGGTTATCGAAAGCGTGATCCCTTTCACAAAATAGTGTCAAACTTTTTCCAGAAACGCGATCAAGCCAAACGGTTTGTTGTATTTCGTAGCATATTGGCAGGGCTACACAAGTATCTCTATAACGCTAGACTTTACCCGAGGTGGCCTTGTGTTCTCTATCAAAAACAAAGCAGAATGACGTCGGCACACTCCGGCAACCGCAGAGACTTTCTTCGCCAACTCAGCAAACAACTGCGCAAAATGCAAATGGAAAGCAGGACTCCTTTGTCTTTGGCTTCTCAGTGAAACAAAGAAAATTGAGGAACTGAAAAAAGGATACAACAAAAGTCAATGGGCGAAGCAAAATTCGAGCTTTATCGGAGCCAAATTGGTCAGCACAGCGTCAAGCACGATGTTATCCTGACCTGCGAGGTTTGTTAATTGCACCACTATGGTTTATATTAATAGACATAAATTTAGAAATGTGGAAGAAAAACGTGTGAAAAGCATTCCGTGCTGAAGCGAATCTGCGATGACTGCAACAAGTCGTGCTCTCCAGAGCAGAAAAGATCTCGAGAAGAAGTCCAGCAAGAAAAGCGAATCACTCGAGCGCATCCAGCA
The DNA here is from genome assembly GCA_029231635.1 of Ditylenchus weischeri. Lineage (NCBI taxonomy): Eukaryota > Metazoa > Nematoda > Chromadorea > Rhabditida > Anguinidae > Ditylenchus > Ditylenchus weischeri. The sequence continues at coordinate 295,202 of JAMRYI010000114.1, forward strand.
ACGCCAATCAAAGGAAGGTGCGAAATATGCCAGAAGAATACACTTCTCTTATATTGTAGTATCTGCTCTGAAAAGATATGTATCCAGCATCAAGCTCAAGGTAATCCAGTTGTCTGCACTCATTGTTATAATAAATTGAATATTTGATGTGCTTGTTCATTCGTCTTTAATTCATGTTTATACCCATTTTGGAGCGCTGTTCTTGCGCTTTAAGGTATAAAAATTGTATTTTTAGATCACATCCCTGGAAAAAATTATAAGTGTTTCGCACAGTAATTTGAATTTTCGGGAATCTTTTTCTAAATGAAGAAATCAAATTTTCAATAATTCTCAGCACAAAAACGTAATACTTGGAGAAAGAAGATAGAAAGCCTGATGCATGACCACCATTTTGAGACATTACTTGACTAGTTGTAATAGAGATATACGTGATAACCACAAAAAAAGCAAACACATCAATGGTCTGGGAACACAGTTCCTTGCAAAATTTAAAATGCCTGGATCTCAAAATTTTTACAATTTACTTTAAAAACTAATGGCACCATCGCGTAGGGCATTAAATTCTGCATCGCTATCAACACTTTTCACCACCGTCCGTTTTCGTGTTAAAGGGGCATGCCCGTCCGTTACACGGAGATAAGTCGGCAACCAGCAGTTATTAGGTTGTCTCAAAAGTTCGCACCGTTTCACAGTCAAACGTTCAAATAAAGCAAAATTTCGAATTTTATTCAAAACAAAGCATAACAATTAATCAACAAAATAATCTTCATCAAATTCCACAACTTTCTCCCAGCGTTCTTGAAGACGACTGATTCCCTTGACATAAAATCCGGCTGGCTTTGAAGAAAAGAAACGATCCCAGAATAAGCCCAGAATCAAACAAAAACAACATAACGTGGCGAATATGATTGCTATCCATCTAAAAACAATAAACAATATGAGCTGAGCAAAAAAATAAACGAAAAACTGAAAAACATTGTAAAATAAACACAGAGAACTTTTCAAACTGTACAAAATTTTCAACAGGGGGGACCAAGGCAACGCGGTGCAAACTTTTGAGACAACCTAATATTTTCTTTCTCGAAAATCTAGATTTTTAATTTTTCTGCCTAGCTTTTAAAAGTAGTATAAGGTCATCAATATCAGATTTATTCAAAACGAGTGAAAAATGGAATAATTCGAAAAAATTTTCTGGCCCCAACTCGATTTTTTGAAACGCACGGGAATGCTCCTTTAAACTGAATTACCATAAGTCTATTGCCACTCTTCCAAAAAGCGTGATTCAGACGAATCAGTTCATAATTGTCCAGATTTCTGTCCTGAACGCAAATCACAAATTGTGTTAGCAGATTGGTGAGCAATAAACACAGCGAGTACTCGCCAGAGTAGAAATAGAATGCCAACTGAAGCACCAACAACGTCTATAATACATTTCTTAAGGGTCATTGTGGGGTATAAAACATTTTTCGGTCGACATTTTTCGGTGGTCATCTTTTGGCTGTACTTTTTTTCTTTATTGAGAAAAAAATTCTATTAATATCGTTTTGTAGCTAAGAATCAGGGCTTCAAAATGAGCTATTCATAATCAACGTCTGAATACAAAATTTTTGATAAAAATGCCAAATAACACTGAGTCTTTAATTTTGGCCGAAAAATGTCTAACTTCCTTTTTAGTGTAATACTGGGCATTTTTATCCAAAATTTTGCGATCAGACATTGATTGTCAATGGCTCATTTTGAAGCCCTGAATCTTAGCTACAAAACGATATTAATAGAATTTTTTTCTCAATGAAGAAAAAAAGTACAGCCAAAAGATGACCACCGAAAAATTTTGACCGAAAAATGTCGAAGTTCCTTATTGTGGGTACTTTAAAAAAATTATCCAAATTTTTCCTATTTTTGTAACTTTAAATAAAAAAATTTTCGCTAAAAGTGGCGATAAGTACTAGATCAAACATCCTACATTATTTAAAATAGTCAGAATGAACTTTTTTCAAAAATTGCTAGCAAAAGCACCTAATTAATTATCTTAAGATAACCATTTAAGAAAAAATAAAAAACTTAAAAAACTTACTATGGATGCTCTTTTGAGTGTTAGAAGAAAGAAAATAAATCTTTTAGAATTATTATAAAACATTATAATGTTTCGAACTGCAAATAAATCTAATTTACACTTGCATAGCCCAACAACCGACGTAAACAATTAGTTAATAAGGAGTAGTAAGATGCGCGCATACACACACAAAATAAATCAATAAAAGAAGCCAGAAGAAAAACAAAAATGCACGCAGTCTGTGTGCGACATCAAAAAGCAAAAAGAAAAATCCTTTTCTTTAGCGCTTCAGTGATTGTGTGGCTCGTCTCTGACAGTGTTTTGTTGAAAGTGGAACGGGGGTGGAGGTTAGAGAATGGGTTTACAATCACTGCAAACTTCTTTTTGTTCTCCCTAACAAAGCATTGTTCACAACAGCAACAACAAACAGCCCCAACTTATTAGAAAACCGTCCGAACTGTAAAATCTAAACACCTTAAATTTTTATTTGATCTTAACATTTTTATGTTTTCGATGCGCTAAACAAGTAAAATACGCCTGTAGCCATCCCTGACATCGATCACAAAAATTTATTTTTGATGCCTTGGTCCCCCAAGCTGGTTTTCGAAGAAAAAAAAATCAGCTTGGGGGACCAAGGCATCTGGAAAAATAAAATTTAGATAGCTATTTGCATGTTTTTCGTGTTCAGCAAATCGAAAAACATGGAAAAATGCTAAGAGCAACATTTTTTTTGGAAAAATTAGATTTTACAGTTTGCGCGGTTTCCTTCGTTAATTCACAAACGAAGAGAAAATAATAGCAGTAAATAAAAAATATTTTATTGAAGCAGTATAAAAAACAATTCTCAGAGAGCATCAGCAGTTGTTTTGTTCAGAAAACGAGCAGGAATTGTCGGCCTTGCCTGCAATAGAGTTAGAGTAATCTTGGGTGTCAGAGAGAAAGTGCTAACCTGGAATATATAGAGCACTGGCATGACTCTCTCGAAAACAAGGATAATTACAACGACGATGATCACAATGAAGATAACAAAACAGACTAGTTCTCGCCCTCTTAGTGTATGTGTCAGTTCAGGGCGGTTGAAGGGGTCGAGGTGGTACGCAACGCTTTCTACATTATTCATTGATTTGTAAGGCTGGTACAATATTAACACTTTTTATTTGATTGAGCAGGTGTATTTCTTTATGAAAATTTAAAGTTTTATTAGAAATATACCCTTTGAACGAGTCCTCAATTTATTGTCAGTCACCAGTTCAGCACCACTGGAGTCGGACATTATTTTAGAGAATAAACTAGAAAAAATTAGTTTAGATTATATCATACAAAAAGCTACCAAAATATCGCATTTTATTAAAAATTGTTTCAATTGTTGTCAAGACGGCTAACAACGAAATGAATGCAAACTCTCCCTTGATCCACTTTTGCGGCTTTTTAAATTTTTTCTATACTTTAAACGTAACTTGATAGGCCGGATTCAATTAAATGCATTATCAGTTTGAGCTCCGTGGTTGTTTGGTATCCTTCAAACCTCCTGTGCTCTTTCTAGGAATGTCCCCGCTGTGAAAACTTGGGTCTTGGACTGTAGATAGCGTCTGGATGGGAAAGGCCAAATCACAGCGGGGACACAGCGGAAATCGTGTTTTTGACATTATATACCAAACAAAACCGAAGCTCAAACTGAGTAGATCTGCGTTTATAGAATTTTGGAATCCGGCCTATAAAAAAGTTACGGCTGTTTAAAAGTGTCAGAAATTATAGGACCACCCTGTAGTTTTGATGTTGCTTTGTCTGGTTGCCCCTACATTCCTAGAAAGAGCACAGGAGGTTTGAAGGATCCGCAGGATTGAAAAACATCCCACAACAATTATGATAAAAATTTCGAAAGTGAATAATGACCCACTCATTTAATTAAGTTATATAAGGACTCTCTAAGCCTTACATCAAGGTGTCCTTTTTATAGTGGTTGGAATGTATAGAAAACAAAAAAATCAAGACATAACCAATCTTTATTCGCATCGGATCCTTACAGATTTCGTGCTGTCGAATCAGATTCTCTTTATCAGGTACATAAAGAGCTATAACAACGCAATTAATTAAACAAAAGCAAGAGCAAAAAACAAGTGCACGACCAAAAAAACACAAAAACTAAAAAAATGAAAATTTTGGTCAAATTTAGGCAAAAAATTATCAAAAAATAAACAGTGAAAGCCAAAACAATTTTTTTGAAGCAAGTAAACATGTAGCTACCACAAAAAATTAGAGATATAACCGTTTTTGGCTACAGCGACTACCTTTACTTAACCCAGGGACCGGCCTCAGGGTGGCGGATTAACGGGGTGGCGGATTAACGAGGGTTGACTGTATAAGGATTTTCGGCTATAACAATTGAGGCTAGAACAAGGGAGAGCCAATTTAAAATAAACTGCTAAATCTAAATTCCTCTTGAAACAAAAATGATTTTTTGGAGTAGAAAGAAAATCACAGTAGAAAGAAAATGGGTGAATGGGTGCCAAACAAGAAGTTTAGCGGGTGGACAAGGTGGAGCCAGACAGCAGCTGGCCCAATGGTTAAAAATGTGGCCGATCGAATTTGATTCGTAAGAACCAAAACAAACAACCAGAGCTTTATAAATAAAAATCCGGTTCTTGCAGAACCGAATACAAAACCCCAACAATTAGGTCAGCTGATTTCTCAGCGACACAAAAGTTCTTTTAAATGTGTGTTACCAAATGTGAAACTTGTGCATTTTCGGCTGCCAACCAGCTCATTGTTGGTTCGTTTTTAACAGGAAGTGGGAGACTGGACGAAGCAACTCGTCTAGGGGGAAATTTTCTTTTTAGGGGTAGCACCAATATTGGCAGTTGAAAACCGAACGTTTTCACTTTTCTCAGGCTCTTCACTATCTGGGTGAATCAGCTGTAATGCCCGGGAGATTTCTTCTTCTTCTTGGACTATTTGCCTCAGTTTCTGTCGAAAACGGGTCATAGTCCAAGGAGAGGTGGCGGACGTGGATCGCTTCTCCTTCATTATGAGCCTAATTAGAGGGAGTGTCAATTTATCTTGTAAATTGGCCAAAAGTGAGCGATAATTCGAATTCTCGCCATCCCTCTTTAATTGGGCGCAAATAAGGTCGATTTCGTCGACAAAACGGCGCAAATAACTAATCTCCTTCACTTTAGGCACCGATTGTAGACGGTGGTAAGTGACTGGTTGCCGAACTCTGCTCGGAGTTTAGCAATTGCCTCAGGATACGACCCACCTTCAGTAGGAAGCCCAGCCACTAAACTATGAGCCCGACAGGCAAGACATTCTAGTAAATAAATGAATTTGGCTACCAGTGAGACCTCATTCTCGGGCCTATCAGGATTGGAATACGAGAAACGATCCCAAAAATCACCGTTAAAGGTAGGTAGACTTATTTGGGGCAGACTGGGCTGTACGTTGGGTGTATGCACGATTACCTAGGGTGTCCCTTGAATAGGCATTCCACCCACAATAGGGTCTGTCTAAGCATGACTAACCCTGCCGGTTAATGTGCCGGAACTGGGGGGTTAGATGATTTCCCACCCTCTTTTTGCCCTCTCCATAGATTTTAGGTGAGTACGAGAATCCTCTAGAAGCGAAGGGACTGGGTGATCCTCAAGGAATTGCTCCAATTCTCTCATTCACCCCCATCCGAAGCCTAAGCTCGCGCCAATCACTATAGCCCGTGAGGACCTGTTGGTAGAGTGGCAACATGTCCTCATGGGTATCTTCTAACTGAGTAATGCGGGCCCTAGCTTCTTCAACACCTCCTTCCGGGAGCGTTTGAGGTACCGTGGTGTCTAGCCGGTTATTTGCCTCGAGGAAAACTTCAACTTACTGAATAGCAATTACGTCTCGTATGTTACGAGACATGATGATCTATTTAAGAAGCGTTCCAAGATATATTCTCTTGCTGGGGCGTTGTCGAGGGACAAATGAAACAGTTTAGACCTTGTTCGGTCTCGTAGAGGCCTTTCTATAAAGACCTTCGGAAGAGGTGTTTATAGGGGGGGGGGGCCAAATCAGAAATTTGAAAAACCAATAAAGGTTTCCAGAAGTCCACTGAGGAGACTATGGGCAACAAAATTTTAAAGTGCATTTTTAGAAAATAAAAATATCAAGTAATAGAGCGCAAAAACTGCATCAGACACAAGTGTCAGATCACAGGTGAGCCGGTGTTTTCCCTCTTTTTTTGAGATCATTCAAGATGTAGGCTGGCAGCCTGGCCACTGGCTTAATTTTACTGAGTTAGAAAGCAACACAATTATTATAAAATTTAAAATCCGTTAGGATAAAAATACTCAAATTCTTGGCTATCTTCTGGTATAAAACTTCCACAAACATTTTGTTTAAATACTGATTTCAAGGAGGTATTAAAGGGCTACCCACCCTGCCCAGCGACATTACTTTATGGCGAATAAAAACGCAACGCCTGTTCAGCAATACTTTGTTTAAAATTTAAAAAAAGCTGTATATATATTCGTATTATAGAATTTGGAAAATGATTTATCTCGAAAAGATTCGTATTGGCGAAATAGCAGGAGATTTGACGAGAGCTTTTTGGCAACCCACACACGAGCAAGACGAATTTTGTCCCTTAGGATCTTTTGTGGTCTTTGGAAGACTCTTTTATGTTCAAAAGTTCTTTCAGAGGCTCGGCCCACCATTTGACACGAAGCTCATAACCATTTGGAGACAATCATCTTGAGTAGTGGACTTGGCCAAATCCTGGAAGGTAAGCGGAAGATGACGAAGATTCGCTCGGAGCTGATATTGAATGGCATCCTCACTTGCTTGCAGAGCACCAATGATGACTTCCTCTGCTTCCGGAGCTTGTTTGTAGATGAGACTTGATAGAGCATCAGCTTGACCAAATTCTGTTGTTCGCTGATACTCAATTTTGAAGTCATAAGCAAACAGAATTATGGGCCACCTTTGAAGACGATTTGCGGCATAGACAGGCACTCCCTTTTTGCTAGAAGCTGCTGATGATCTGTTTGGAGAGTGAAGCGACGGCGATAGATCATTTTGTTGAACTTCTTGACGGCGAAGACCAAGGCAAGACCTTCTTTCTCAATTTGGCTGCAGTTCTTTTCGGTAGGATAAAGGCTTCTTGAGGCATGGACCACAGCTTTCATTGATCCACTTGGCGATGTAGCAAGACGGCACCAATTCCCAAGTTTGAGGCATCCGCAGCAACGATAATTGGCAGCTTCGGATCATAGTGAATGAGTAGCAGATCAGAGGCAAGTACTTTTTTGAATTTTCTCGAAGGCATTTTGGCAGAGGTTGTTCTACTTCCACGCAGCATCCTTTCTGAGCAGATTGTCCAACGGCTGACGAATAGATTGAAGCACTTGCACATACGGCTGGTAGAAGTTGACCATCCCCAGATAGCTTCGAAGCGAAGGCAGATCAGTTGGGTTTGGCATTTTGACCACGGCTTCGATTTTATTTGGATCTGGGCGGCGGCCTTCTTTGCTGATTATCCAGGTCCAAGTTCTTATAATACGAATATATATATACAGCTTTTTTTTAATTTTAAACAAAGTATTGCTGAACAGGCGTTGCGTTTTTATTCGCCATAAAGTAATGTCGCTGGGCAAGGGTGGGTAGCCCTTTAAGACCTCCTTGAAATCAGTATTCAAACAAAATGTTTGTGCAAGTTTTATATCAGAAGATAGCCAAGAATTTGGCGAGTATTTTTATCCTAACGGATTTTAAATTCCTGCGAGACTCCACCACCAGTAGACGCAACTTGCTGAACCACCTTTCATTTTCGGCCGAGGAAGCAGGTATGGAGAGGATTCTTCGCGCCACCTTTGCCAAACGGGAAAAACTCTTCGGTGTTGCATCTCCAGAGCTCGCCGAGATTCTTCGGAATATTGGAGAACTTTTTCATCAGCGGTCGTCCTCATCCTCGGACGTAGTCTCTTCCTCTTCTTGCAAAAACAGCGCATCAACAGATGATGGTGGCTCGAGGATGCTAGAGCTTGTGGCATTGGAAGGCGGGTCTTGAACATCATCCATCATGTCGCGAAGATTTCGAAGCACCTGCAAATAGATAAATTCATATTGAAGTCAAAATATTATTGTATCATACCTCATTCTTCTCCTGCTCTTCCAAGTTGAGACCCGAGAAATTCCGATTCGGGTTGGGTGGTTTTGGCGGGAACTATAATGAGAAATTTAACCGGACTTCATGGCCGGGCCCAGCCCGGCCCGCAGCAGGTACGGCCCTGCTCGGCCCAAAGCCCGGCGGGCGGGGCCGGCCAGTGTCCACCCCTGGCCACCACCACGATTTTTTGTGGTGGTGAATTTCCATCATTTGAGCCAATGCTGCCAATTGCTGAGCCACCAGAGTTTTGGGTTCATTGACATCCATGTTGACTGCACCGCTGTTGTATCCTAGAGTTTGAGGAAGGAGAGAGAGCGAGAGCACACGACTAGCTTAATGCTTTATTCCACACAAAGACTGACCTGAACCCATACGTTCAGGTCCTGATATATTGTTACAATAATAAATCGTCGTGAGACAATAGACGATTTATACAACAATACAGCACTGCAGAATATTGCGGTTTTGGCAAAGTAATTTGAGGTGAATAGATCTGGGGTGGGTACCCCCAGGTGGGTTATATATCCACCTAACTGGCCTGAAGAATTAATTTTTTCAAAATAAAAACAAACCATTTTTATAACTTAAAATTATGTAAAAAGTCCGGTTAGAAATTACTAAAACTGTGATTTTACCCACTCAAACTCCGAAACCTAGGGTAGATATGTTTGGTTCAGGTGGATATCCAGCTGGATGTCCTAAAAAATATAGTCAAAACTATAACTATACGATAAATTCTAACGTAAAATTATGTGAGGAATCGGGTTTAACTGAACCAAAATTGCGATTTCCGCCACCCAAATCTCAAAACCGCGGGTGGGTACCCTATGGATATCCACCTGGCTGGCCTGAAAAATAAAAATTTTGTCAACATCGAAAACAAGCCATTTATTCTAACGTAAAATGGTATAGGGAATTGGTTTTTGATGACCAAATTTGCAATTTCATCAATCTTAACCCCAAAATGTGGGCTAGGTACTTTCAAGTAGATGAATATCCACGTGGATGACCTGAAAAAAATAAATTATGCTAAAAGTTAAAAACAAATCACTTTTTCTGCTTTTAAATTGTGTGGTGAATTTAATTTGACAATACCAAAATTTCGATTTTTCACCCAAATCCCAAAACCCAGGGTAGGTACCCAAGGGTAGATGGACATCCACTTGGATGCTCGGAAAATGCTCTCGTCGACGCCGGCGGCGGCGACCTATGCTTATGCCAGAGAATTAGCTGAGTATACCTCTAGGGCGGATAGGTATGCCTGTAAGGTAAATAGGTGTGACAGTAGGGTGGGTAGCTATTGAAGAGGAATTACGAAGTATAAAATTCAGGTGGACTTCCCTAACCATTCTACGTAGGTACCACTCCACAACATGAGAATTTTAACCGAATCTTGAAAAAAAGGTATCGAAAAGTCCAGAAGAAGAAACAAACAATCAGTTTAACGTGTTTAATGCATCCGAAAATGCAAGACTTCCTAATAAAAAATTTCAAATGGGTCTTTTCGCGAAAACTACCATTTTCGAAATACTATTTCGCGAACAATACCATTACCGAATTTTTTTGCGAATACCGTATAACCTCTATTAATTACCCCCCTCTAATAATCCCCCCTGACTTTTTAGACCTATATCTCAGCCTAAACTAAATATTTTACAAATCTGTTTTTTTCGTTTTCTTAACTGCCATGAGCTCTACCGGTTCCGCTTTTTCGATTTTGGATTTTCACCCGAAAATATTGAGATCGACCCAAAATTTTTCGATTTCGGGAGGGTTGAAAAATAATCCCCCCAAGGGGATTAAAAGAGGTTATACGGTAATATCATTTTCCAAATGGCATTTCGAGACAAATAACATTTTCGAAATGCATTTTCCCAATAGTCACATTTGCCAACCTTAACATTTTCCAAAAATTCTTTTCGCGAATCGAACGAATTTCGAAATATACTGTTTCCGAATAACCAGTTTACGGATATATATATACAGCCAATTTAAAACTAAGAATCAGTAGAATTTCAAAATCACTAAGAGATAAGTTTAAAATGAGTACTTTGTTTTAAACAAGATACATATGTTAAGTCGGTATTGCTTGCTCTTCACATCCTCTTTTTTGAACTACGAAGCCCTTGACTTGGTCATGAAAACTGTAAGAGAAAATACTTTTATTTACTTTTGCTCGCACAAATAAACATTTTCTATTGTGACAAAATTTACAAAATTACAATTTTATTTACAAAGGCCACTAAATTGAATATAGGTACACTTGGACAGTTGGAGAACACATGAAACTTAATATACAGAGATGGAAATGGTCCTTTAAAGGGTCATGCCCCTTTAAATAAGAGGTGGTGCCCGGGAATTCAAACTTTTTTCCTATTCATTGAACTGCTGTACGGATTTTTCGACTTGGTTTCTAACAAAACAATTTATTTAGATGTGGTTTTGTTAGAAACCAAGTTGAAAAATTCGTACAGAAGTTCAATGATTAGGAAAAAAATTGAATTCCCGGGCATCACCTCTTATTAGCGTGGGCATGACCCTTTAAATAAAGATTTTTTTCCTTTTTGGAACCTAAATCATTTTTGTTTTTTAAACTCCACGTCAATTATTTCAAAATGTTTAAATGGCTATAAGCACTGGATAATACATTATTCTTCTTTAGAAAATGGTAAAATATTTCTTTTCGACAAAAGTCCTTTTTCAAAAATTTTACTTTCCGTTCCTAAATAAACAATAATAAAACCATATTATAAAATATGAATACACATCTAACTATAAAAAACTAGAGCTGAAGATTGGCATTTTACTTCCAACTCATTTTGATCCACTTTTTAGGATAATTTTTTTAGGATTTTAGGATTTTTTAGAATTCTTTAGGATTCTTTTTAGGATTTTTTATAAAAAATTTCTTGAAACTATGTTTGTAAGTCGTAACGAACAAAATTAGAACATGGGTAAGACAGATTTGAGTAATATCAGTAAAAGGTTCTTTAATGTTGTCAAAGATGTTCTGATTATTGGTGTAATTCCTGCTAAAAAAATACTTTTTTTTATCAAAATTTGCAAATCATAGTCAATAATCACTGAGAATTTTAGAAAAAATAAGAAAATGCTTTTTAAAAATCTTGGCGTTTTGTTTATTTTAAACCGAACGTAAATTTGAATTTTGACGGGCCGCGGTTAATGAGAGACTCGACTATACCTTAAAAAGTCAGTCAAAATGCGTTAGAAAGTAAAATACCAAAACATTAATCATCAACTCTATAAAAAGCAACCTTTTGGTTGTCGAAATGCCCATACAAGAGACCAGAAATTAAAGTATAGTGAATGTCCTTCGTTTTCAAAAAGACCTCAAATTTTTCCTTGATTCAGAGAGCATTGGATTATCCACACCAACAGTTATTCTTTCCACCTTTTCTAATGCTGGTGATCCAATAAAGAATAGATATCCAACAGATTTGCCAAGTATTGCCGCTGCCACTAGCCACACGTTGAAAGTGACAACAAACAACACCAGAGTGAAAAACAGTGTCCATTGAATAGAGTACAAAAAAGCCTAAAATGAGTATTTTAAAACACTGTATTTGTTTGAGGACCATTGTTTATAAACGCATAGGCATTTTGAAAACTTGAATAAACGGGAGAAACTTTTTACTCCAAAATTATTTTTTGAATTATTTTTTGTTTTCATTTACAATTATTCAAAATTTTTTTCAAAATTTTGAACCATCAACCGGGTTCTCGGTCATACAGTCGAACCTCTGTAAAGCAACACCCCAGGGGACTGCCATCAGGGTGTCGGTTTAAAGAGATTTTAAATTTAATTCCAGAGCAGAGTGTCGGTCTGTCAATAGTTTCAATAAAAAAAGATCCATGAAGTCAATAATAAAACTTAAATTTGTTTTTAGCTGAATTTTATTTGAAAAAACCTAATTTTGATCAAAAATTAGCTATTTTTCCCCATAAATTGAGCCTAAACCAACCAAATCAGGCTCAGGATCATAGTGACCGCGCCGACTCCGGGCCCGTCCCCGTCTCCGTATGGACGGCGCCGAAAAGTGAGACAGTCGGACCTCGGTTATCCGGCACATGATTTTCGAAAAGGGGTGCCGGATAACCGAGGTCCGCTGGTCTTTATGGCAACATTGAAAGATTTTGGAAAAACGACCGGCATAATCAGAATCCTTGCAATATTTGGGACTAGAATGGCGAATCATATTTGGCAAAAGACTTCGAAAATGGAGCTAAAAAGTGTCGCACCCGAGGCGGGTACGAACTTCTGGGGGTGCCGGATAAACGAGGTTTGACTGTATGAGTAAATGAAGGCACACAGAATTGAGATCTTGTGATAGAGCTTAAAAATAGGTCGTTTGTTGGCAACCATTTCACCTAGATACTCTCGCACGGCTTGTCTCGCTTTTTCTTTTTCATCTCCATCTAGGAAATCCATAGTTTCATCTACGGCTATGGAGATGCCCAACAGAGCAAGAAATTCAGCGCCCGCTTTGTAAAAAAAGTCTTTTAGTGGACTTCACCCCAAAGTATTGATGCGCTTTATTCCAGGCAGCCTTAAATGAGCTAATTATCAATTGTTTTGTGTTGTTAATTCATCTACTTTGTAAAAAAGGACATTGGAACTCTAAGACGGCTGACGGGACGCCGCCCGATTTTCGCTTATCGAGGTCACTATGCTCAGGATGTCGGTTTAAAGAGAATGTTGGTTAAAAGGAGTGTCGGTTTTTAAAGGTTCGACTGCATGACCGTAATTCTATTGGGAAAGTCAGAACAAATTAGTCTGAAAACAAAACCATCTGAATTTTTCATGTGACAAAGGCATTTGTGTTGTTACAATAGGATTTTTTTTAGAAAAAAATACAATAACGAAAAAGTAGTAAGCAAAATACCTGAAGCATTCTTTGCTTATTGAAAATACGTCGGAGATGCCTGAAGTGAAATCATATTGATTTGAAATTTTTTTATATAAATGTCGAACCTCAAAAAAGCACTGCCGCTAGCTGAAGAAGTGCTGGAAGAGAGTGTAGAATTTAGTCTTTGCGCTTTTGGTTGCCTATCCACTGTATTTATGCCACTCTTTGAGACAAGATTCTCACAAGAATGAATAGATAGGTCATCTTGCAAAAATATTTCACGATCTAAGAAGAATCTCAGACCGATTACTGCTTCGTGGAGCACACCGATCAAAAAGATCATTAAGATCGACACAATTAAACTAAATTCGACTTATTAGGCTGAAAATGGTTTTAAAGTTAGATAAAACCAACCCTATTGTGCTTCCTACCTTCCAGAAATTGAATAGAACAATTTCGTGGTGACTGAAATCTAATGATTAACATTTTTAGTGAAAAAAGCTCTTATAACTGATGCGTAAAAAGTTCCCGGACAAACTTTGAGATCATTTTTAATTAGAAAATTTATTTCACAAAATTATGTTTAACCACTCATTTTGTTGCTCTACTCTTCCTCTTCTTAATGGCATATCAACTTTCTCTTTAATTCAATAAAATGGCCGCCACTTGGGAGTTGTCGGCCTGTTCGATATCGAACCACTTTTCATACGTGAAAAGGATGTTGCGGTGGCGGTTGGCTGCAAAGCGGCAAGCAAGTTTTTTTGCAGCGGGCTAAGCGCTTTTCCTTGGCATTATCGTTGAGAAACTGCCCTTCTGCGGTCTTTCTGGACTTCATTTGAAAGACATTATCAATGATGTTGCGGAAAGACCCTTCAGAGATTCCCAATTCGGTTGCCAATTTCCTGGTGGAGTCAGATTTTGAATGGATGTGGCCGGCCTCATGTCCGCCGCAATAGCAAATTTTGTCCGCGATTAATCGGATGTCCTCCTCTGTTGTTGCTGTTACAAGGCGTCCGCTTCTTGCCCTGTCTTCATTTCGGAAACGTGCAATGGCATCCGAAACTGTGGATTTGGGAACACCAAGGAGGTTGGCGATTTCGACCTGTTTGTGGCCTTGTAGGAAAAGGTGAATAATGGCAGGTCGTAAATCGGACATGCTAATTATATTCAAATTAAGCATAAAAATAAACTGATAAATGAGCAGAAAAAGAAAATAAAGAGATATAGAAACCAAAACATGTCGGAACAACAAAATAAACAAACGAGATGCTTTGCAAAAATTATATTTCTTCTTTGATTTCTTTTGATCCGATTTCCAAGTAAAAATGAAAACAAAAAAAAAGTTAATATGCCATTAAGAAGAGGAAGAGTAGAGCAACAAAATGAGTGGTTAAACATAATTTTGTGAAATAAATTTTCTAATTAAAAATGATCTCAAAGTTTGTCCGGGAACTTTTTACGCACCTGTTATAAAAACAACTCTCATACGTTCGATTCTGTTTCGTTTTGCATGTTAGCATGCAAAACGACAAAAGATGGCTCCAAAAAGCCAAAAATTTTCTTGCTAATAATTGTTCACTAGGATAGGACACGAGCGTGTAAAAATTGGTATCTTCTTTTTGCGTTGGTTAAAACTTATGGCTCTCTTATTGGTCTTTGCTGTTATTCTTTCGCTCTGGCCTTAGGTATATTTACTTTTGTTATATTTTCATCAAACTAAATTAGTTCTGAAGCACGGCGCATACAAGGGTTTGTTAAGCGACTAGTAATCCGTGTAGAGTCGAGTCCCGATAACTCGTCACCCCTTCAAGTTCAACTTGCGAGTCCGATGATTTTTCTATCTTGGTTTTTAATGTCTTTTCCCAGTTTTCTTTGATTAGTCTAAATAGTCGCAAATTCGATTTTACATGTCTTTTTTTGAAAATTGAGATACTTTTGCCATAAAGCACCATGTTTTTAAAAAGCACTATTTTTATCGGTTTGAGAATTGATCCCGTTTGAAATTTGCAAAAAAATTATAAAATCACCTGAAATGTAGGAGCCCTACATTTGCCATCGGAAGTGATCTATTTGGGGTGTTTATTTGGAAAAACTCATGCAAAAGGGAGCTGAAGAAACCAAAGTGGGTAGTGTTATGTGCAATCATTCATCAGCCCTTCCAGCTGCCCAATTAGTTGTTCCTCTACCACACAACAACAACAAGGCACATTAGTGCACAACAACAACCTGCAGGACGGTTTTCTTCATAAAACTTTATTTGCAATTTAGATCATTTAGATCATATAATTGGCTAATTGTTTATTTGGCACTATTTTAAATACAATTTTCAGCATTCGAATCAAACTTTTATTATAATTTATTGCAAGTGAAACTTCATAAAATATTGCACTGTAAAAACATATTTTTAAAAATAAATAAAGAGAGCAAATTAGTATACTCAAAACTGTTTTTGCAAAATTCAAAAACAGACTGCCAAAATTTTGGAAAATGCCACAAATTTGAAAAAAATTCTGTTTTTAGATTTTTTTTCTAAAATCTAGTGTTTTCAATCGAATGAGCATTCCAAAAATGGACCGAATTGATACCACACTCAGAGGCTAAGATCACAGTGTAGAGGCAAAGTGAGCGCCTTTTAATTTTTAGATATATATATTTTTCAAAGTTTTAGTACCAAATTGCAGCCCTGAATGTCAGCTACATTGTGGTACCAAAACTTCTAGAAAAACGAAAAGTTTGTAGATCTAAACTTTAAAAAGCGCTCACTCAACGTGTCAGAGTGAGCGCCTTTTAAAGTTCAGATCTACAAACTTTTCGTTTTTCTAGAAGTTTTGGTACCACAAGGTAGCTGACATTCAGGGCTACAATTTGGTACTAAAACTTTGAAAAATTGAAAATATATATATATAAAAATTAAAAGGCGCTCACTTTGCCTCTACATTGTGAACTTAGCCAGAGAGAATACAAAAGATCTCAAAGAAAGAAAGGTGTTTCAAATTTCTTGAATTCTGCCCAAAAATTTGGTATTCCGTTTTTTGAGTGTTTGAAAAAAAGTTTGAGCATAGTGACAATGACAATGTTTGTTTGAATGGACTCGACTAGAGATCTTCTTTTCCGGCTGTTTGTGAAAGCTCAGCACACTGGATCATGCAAGATGTGTCCTAAAAATTGGCGCACTTATAAATTTTTTTTAATAATCTTACTCTTTCAATAGTAGAAAGGTCGTATTTCTTCAAAAGCTTTGAGCAGTTTTTCACTCTAATTGGGTGGCATTCAATCTAAATTTTTAAAATAAAAAAGCATGGATAACTGCTAAAAGTAGTAGTACCCCTTCAGCAGTGCAAACACAGGTGACACATGGAGTGACATGTCTAGTCTCCCCCAATTGTATTATTAAACCATTCATTTCGCAAAATGCTGAATATCCATTAAAATAGTTATTTGAAAACAGCATTCGATTACTTACTTTTCTCCTTCCACAGCTCCAAATTGATTTCTTCTAGTGCTCGGCAACTCACTTGTGCATTCCTTAAATTATTTTAGCTAAGATAGATCTATGGTCACACATCCCTTACATCAGCTCATCAGGCATATCGAACACATTTGGTTGAATAGTTTCAATAAATTTACTGTTCTGGCAGAAAATTTTTCCCAATCTAATTTTGCGGATCTCTTGTAGTTGAGCTGGAAAAAATACATTTTTAGCCAAACAAACTTCTAAGTTAAAAAAACCTGGATTGAATCTGGCAGCAGGGTTGTCATTCTCGTAATAGAACCGATCACATTTTTTCAAACGACGAAATTGTTCAGCTAACAGGCAAGACATGGTGTGGCCGAGCTAAATTTTTCATTAAATTTCCTCTAATAGTGTCTTATTTTTCAGCTCTCCATCATCCAAATTATTTATTCAATGTCGGAAATTTATGTTTTAGTTTATCAGGCAAATTTTTTTTACCAGATTAACCCTTGAACTACTAAGTGGGTCTTTTCGACCTTTTTTGACCTCCTTTTTTTATTTTTTTAATAATGCAATTTTTACACATTTTTGTTTTTGTTTCAGGGCAAGCAATGCCTCACTTAAAAACTTTTTCATTGCTGTATCTAGCAGTGTGTTTATTTTCGAAAACACCTTATCAGCTATGATTTACAGCTGAGCTAGCAAATTAGCAATTCACTCATTTTTTCTGAAAATGTGTATACATCACTAATGAGAAAGCATAAATCAAAACTGTGCATCATATCAGCTTTGTGCTACCTCCCTGCATTAAAAGTATCAATTTTCGCCCTCGCAAACAGCCATAATCGGCTTTGCTTTAAAATAGTCAATTTTGCACCCATTTTTAAATGCCTTAAAAATCCACTTTTTTGCGTAAAAAATAAAAATCTGAGTAAACAGATAGAAAGAGCACGAAAAATTGATGGATCAAGATAAATATTAAAAACGGTGATTGTTTTGCAGCTCATTGAGAAAAAACACAAAGTTTGCTATGTTATACTTGCCGTAGTTTTAGGGTTGACAGGTAGGCTGTATGGGAATTTACCCACTAAAATTCAAATTTATTGTTTGGCGAGGGTGTACCGTGATTTATTTTGCCTTTGCATATACGTCGAGAAATTGCGCAAAACTTACCAAAGCTCCTTTTCTTGGTTTTTCAGACGTAAGTCCTGGGAATATATCAATGTCATCTACATGTTCATAAACAGACTTCAAAGCATTGATTGCTGCTTCGTCCATAACATCTTTCAGGTCTTCAAAAGTTTCGGCTTTGCGAAGTCCACACAATGGTCTGAAGTTAAAAACATATGATTACCAAAACAAAAATTTCAACTAAATAACCTGAAAGAGTTGTATGGCTGGACTCCATGGTCCCTGGCTCTGAGCATGTTGATAGCAATCAGATCCATTCCACTGGTAGGCTCACCCCTCCTTGCAAACAAATGGTCGCGGACGGCACTGGTTATGTGTCTGTCAAATGCCATCGAAGGCGTGCCTAATAGACCCATGATCATGGAGTCCAGTCCTCCAGAGCTCTTATTGTAAAGTGGTTCAACAAAACTACACATATTGGTCAAATGATATTATTATATTTAAAAAATTGCAATTTTAGCCGAAATGCTTAGCCAGATCAACTGGGTCAGACATTTTTTTGTAGTTAGCATCCATTCTGGGGAACATTCGTCTAATGAGAGTGTGGCCAAATCGAAACGCAGCTGTCGCGACTAAAAGTTGGGTTTGAAAATTAAAAAAATTATCAAAACAGGTCAAATGTGCTGATTACATGGATGACTTATGGCTGCGTCACAAGAATCGTCATATCCCTAATAAGAAAATACGTGTTTATTTCTTTTAGATATTTTAGTTACTAGAGATCAGGATTTCAGAATTTTACTTTATAACGTATTTTCGACCTACTTTTTGACGAAAATTGGTAGCTGAAAATTTTAGACGCTATACGCTACTTTTTATTCTTCTATCGATTGGCTGCTGCACCTCGATTTTCTGCTTTTTTTAAAATTTTGACCAGTGACCTTGAACCTTATCATATGATTGAGGATTTTGGGTTTGCCCAATTTGTCAATTTAGGGATTTAAAATCACAGGTCAAAAAATTCCAAATAAAAAACCAAAAGTGCAATAGCTAATTGATAGAAGAATAAAAAGTAGCACATAGAGTCTAAAATTTTTAGCTAGCAATTTTCGTCAAAAAGTAGGTCAAAAATACGTTATAAAGTAAAATCCCTAAATCTATTAGTTACCTTGTAATAGTCAGACTTGAGAGGCACAATGTCGTACTCATGCAACAGATCCCACCCAACCACTTTAGGAAGGAATTCATTGAAAACGATGTGTTGCAACTGAGCAGTGTGTATTCGTCGAGTTTCCTGTTATTCAAATTGTAAATTATGATGCTAAAAGTGATTGTCCAGAACACCTGATAAAGTTTGTTGTCATCCCAATGAGGATTGATCTCAGCCAACTTGTTAGCAATTCTATTGTGTTCTCGAAGAAATATGGTGTGCATAACTGTTAGACCAGGTTGATGACTAAAAATTTGTATTTATTTTGTTCGTTTTTGTCCAAGCAACCTGTTTCGTTCATCACCAGCTACCTGCAAAAAAAGCCTTAAATTTCCTATTTTCGATCTGCGGACATGCTAAGGAAATAAATAATATTCAATTGTCGAGCATAAATAATTGAAGATTCATGTAATCAATGCCGTTTTTTATTTAAATTTTTTTTAGTATAGTAGAGATAACTTACAAAACAGGGATGGGCTGGAAGTGAGCGACAATCTTTTTCCTGGAATAAAGTTCGATTAAAATTACCAACTTTGTATTTGGATTTTTCGTAATTTTATTTAGTACCTGGTTGCCCTGCGGGAGTCCCATTTTGTTGACCTCTCCAATCTCCGTAAAATTCATCAACCCTTTACGGAATAGTCGAAGATTATTGGCCTCACATAAAGTTGAACCATATATCACTGAGCCATCAATGTATGCAGTTATCTAACAGGTCAAGCTTATAATAAAAAATAATAATGATTAAAATACTTGGTTCATTTGGTTTCTGTAGCCCAGAGTTAATTGACCCAACAAAGAGCGAGCAAATGGCAAACATCTAGACTCTTAATAAAAAAAAATTACTAAAAAACTAAATTAACCTACTTGCAAAATATCAAACTTACCCCCGTTTGGATAATTTGTGGGAAAGTGAGGGTCACCTAAAGTAAGGGTAAAAATCTGTAGATAAAATTCCATTTTTTAATTTTGTCCCTTGTAATTGTTCAACTTTCCCATTTCTCATTTCAACTTCCTAAAGTTTTTTGCTTTTCTTCCTTTTTTAATTCAGATCTTATAAAATACAGATTGTGAGCAAACATATTTTTGACTGAACCTTTACTTTAGCAAAAAATTTAAGTTGAAAAATGGAACGGATTGTCAGGTAGTCCTAGATAGCATTACAAACCATGTTCCACTCTTATGGGCATACAATGCACCGAAATTGTTCTCTGTGAGTCACAGCGGAGTGCAATTCAGAATCTCGTCATTTGGACCGCGGCTAGTAGGTGAATGTGTAAGTTCATGGTCTAGTAGTTGTCCAAACTGCATAACTGAATAAGAATAAAATTGATAAATAGTTCAATTGGTTTAGCTTACCCATGTGTGTGAACTGAACGTGGGAGATCTCCCTGTCTACATGCACGGCGTTTGATATGCGTCTAGGCGAAGGCAGTAGCTGGCCACTTTTAGCTCGAATACGAGGTGCATCAAATCCTGAAAATGTTTGAACAGTCAACTAGTAATTTTTTTTTCAAATGATCTCCTTACCATCATCATAGACAGGGGGCATCAGATGTCTGAGGGCAGTAAATGCATTTCCATAGCTGGGAAATTTCAGGTTGTTACACCACCCAGAGTAGGTGCGGTAGCGAGCGGTATGATCACATGGAAGCATTCTAGGAAGGCATTCCTCTACCGAAGCTCGTCCATCCTCACTCAGGAAAGCAGTGTAATTAGCCACAAAAGAGCTAAAATGTGAGCGTAAAACGTTCTTTTTAATGTAAAGGGCGTTTCCAACCTCACATCTACTTCTGGCAAAAGCTTTTCAAGCGCATCTAGATCAAGAGCAGGTAGTTTCTCTCCATTTATAATTTGATCACTGAATCCAATTTTTCAAAATTTGTAAATGTGAAAATTAGTTTAATTAAATTTCATGAATAGAGATCGCAAAAATATGCAGTAAAAAATGCAAAATATGCGCATGAAATATGCACTAAAAACTCCAAAATATGCAGCGAAATATGCAAATATGCCGGAAAATCTGCGGCATTTGCCGCAACGGCGCCTTCTAGTCCACTTTTACTATGACGCTGCTTGGACTGTTCGAAACGGTCACTTTTTAGGTCACCGAAAAACAAATATAGCCGAAAAGGCCACAGGTGGTGGTACAACACTCAGGTGGTAGTGTTGTTAACCAAGTGGTGGAGCAGGATTTGAAAAGGCTGATGCGCCATCGGCGCAGCGTGCCTTCTAGTCCACCTTTACTATGACGCTGCTTGGTCTTGTCTGGAACACCCACTTTTTAGGTCACTCACGCCCACTTTTAGTTTTCGAAGTTGATGTGCTCTTATAGGAACCGGGTGAAGGCTCGAGATAAATGCAATAAAATTGTGGGGTTCGTACATCGAAACATTTTTTGGTAAAAATTTTTTTAGTCATTTTGGGCAATTTCGGCGGAGAGAAAGTTTCGTGTGGAAAAGTGACTCTTTGTGCGCTAGAATGTAGCACGTTGAATTAGTCGAAAAAGTTTAGTCGAAAAAGTTCGAAAAAGTTTAGGCTAAAAACATTTTAGTCGAAAATGTTGTGTCCCCATGGAGCGATTTAATACTTAAGTAGTGTACTCAGAATAAAAAAATTTTAGAAATTTGAATACATTTCAAATAAAATGTTTTTTGTCTCGCGAGGAATTCAAAATATGACAAGGAGTTTTAACTAGGGTTGCTGAATGGGTAAATGTTGTGGTGATATGTGTATTTTGAACTAAAGTTTGTCCTGACACGAATTGCGTGTCATTGCCTGGTATATTCAATTGTTAAGAAGTTAATTAGATATATTGTTGTATTGTTGTATTGTGTTCTGATATAAAGGTTCTTCTGTTTATTCGAGCGCTCATACATTTTGCCTATCTATTATACAACATATTTGGCGCAGTCGCAAAATTAAAAATGGAACCTGTTGATATTAAACAGCTTCTTGAGCAAAATGCTCTGTTGATGAAAGCTCAGAGTGAGCAAAATGCTGTTATTTTGAAATTGCTTGCTGAGCGTGATAATTCTGCCGGGGGAGCCGGTGTTCTTTCAATTTCAGGTACTAAAGAAACGCTCATGTCTTCATTGGGGGCGCGTATTGAAAGCTTCCGCTACATGCCAGACGATGACCTGACCTTCGAAAATTGGTGGCTACGCTATGGATCTATCGTCGAGCAGGATGGAATTCAACTGCCGGAAGATGCTAAGGTGAGACTGGTAATAGGTAAGTTGCAAACACGTGAGTTCAATAGTTTTTGTGATGTGGTAAAGCCTAAAGGGCCATACGAAAATTCTTTGATTGATACCTGGCCACACTGAAAACCCTTTTCTCGAGTACGAAGTCCCTTCTTATGAAACGCTACGAATGTTTTCAACTAAAACAAAGGTGGGTCAGGATATTCTGCAATTTGGTGCTACAGTTAATGGAAGTTGTGAGTCAGCAAAGCCACCCATCAATGCAAATGCTTTGAAATGTCTTGTTTTTCTATCTGGTTTGCACTCTGATTTCCATGAACTACGCATCAAATGCTTGCAAAAACTGGAAGTGGCTGAAAGCGAACATAAGGATCTAAAATTAGAGGAATTGTTGGAAGAGTGCAAAAAGCACTTGGCTCTGAAGGAAAACCTTAGAAGCCTGAACAAAGTTTCAATTCGCTTTCAACTAATGCTGTCGGCCCTTCTAATTTTCGCAAGCACGTCAAGCCTAAAAATCCCATCAAGCCTGCCGGATATAAGAACAAAAATTTCAATCCCAATTTCAAGAACTCTCATCCGTTCATGCCTAAGGGTGTTTGCTGGAGATGTGGTAGGAAAGACCATATAACCAATTGCAAGTACGCCAATCAAAATTGTAATAATTGTGGGAAGATAGGTCATGCTAGCTGGGTATGTCAAGGCAAACCGAAAGGTTCAGGTTTTCATAATTCTACCAACGTCGTAAATACAGAAAGTTCTCAGGTCCCAGATGCGGACATACATATGGATATTTCCAATATTTTCCTGCGTACCAATTCTTCTAATTTCTCTGCCCCTTGGTACATTTCTCTTCAAATTCGGGGCTTTCAATAAAACTTTCGTGGATTCTGGTTCGTCGTCTACCCTGCTTACTGAAGCTACTTGGCGTAAAATAGGAGACCTTTCCTTGAACAATCAAAATTTGGGCAAATCATTTACAGGCCATACTTTCCATCCCAAAGGTAAGTGTTCCGTACAAGTCCAGTACAATAATGAGCGTATGCAGACACTGGAGTGTTATGTTGTTGATAATAATTATTTTGATCTCATAGGCCGTCCATGGCTCATTTCTTTGGGATTGGTTCATCGATTATCAGACATTTGTTCTCTTACTACTTTCTCTGCATAACACAATTCAGGCTGCTAGCTCTAGTGATAACTTCGATAAAAACATGTTGGTTCAGGCTTCTCTAAACTGTTCAAGGAGAACGTATTGGGTCATTGTACCAAGGTCAGCACATTGTACGTAAATCAGACGCTAGACCTGTGTTCATTGCTAAAAGACCAGTGCCGTTAGGAGTTGAGGGCGATATCAATCTAGAGTTGGACCGCTTACTGAAACTAGGTGTGATTCATCCCATCGAATTTCAGGTGGGCTGCTCAATAGTTGTGGTCAAAAGA